>QAOA01008714.1:0-25513 GCA_003255065.1 Cercis canadensis
TTGTATACAATTTTTATAGACACAATAATGCGTGGGACTCTGATCTCAATATATGAGAATATTACTCCCTTAATATTTATCCATTTATCTCCATCAAACATACCCTCAGAGTACATAAGAATTTTTCATCAATTGGAGTTCTGCACTTTTTTTTTTTGGTAACCTAAGAACTTGGGTTTGACACTAATCATTGAATTGAGTCATACTTATTAAACTTTAGGCGAGTCATTTCTGTTCTAAGAATCTCGTTGTTAAAGCACTTATAGATGTAATTTTGTGTGAATGAGCACTTCTGATTTTGTTAATGGGAGGTTTCAAATACAAGACCATTTTCTTGTGAGAAAAGTCTTGTGATCAATTGATCTACAGACTAATTGTCTAGTCCTGCACTTTATTGTTCAAGTCATAGGCCTACTTTCTAGAGATTAAGTCATACAAAAACAATTTTTGTAGATTAAATTAAATTAAATTTATATTGTGCTAACTATGTAAATGTGAGCTATGCAGGTGTCATTACTAATTTATGGCAGTGGAATAATGGTTAAAAGAAAGATGACATTGTTTTACGAGTCTTGGTGTGACTACAATTGATAATTGATTTCTAGCATCTCATGTGGTCTCTATATTCGAATGGATTGTTTACATTGCGGATCTAATCTCTGCAGTACCCTCTGTGAGTTTTTTCCTTCCCATGACTCTCAAAGCCGTGTTGCTATCCTATATTACCAAAAAATAAATAAAGCATTATTTGAAATTCAAGTTTCTTGTCTTTTAATTAATTACAGGGAGATAAGAACAAATGCATTTAAATTTTCTAATATAATAAAATGAACAAGTGGGCAAAAGTATTGGTAGTTAAAATTTTGCTAAAGTCCCTCCTTCACATGAAGTAACCTAAATAAATAAAATGGGATTTAAGAAAATGCCAGATTGGCAATCAATTAATTAATAATAGTGACTTGACAAGAACAAGGGCATTATTATTTAAGAATAATATTTTAAGGTCAACATGTTATTTGCTCGAGAAAACTGTTTCAGTTTTTTATTCTTTTTTAATTGAACTGTCTTCTTAGTAAGGCAAAGTTGGCATGAAAATTAATTGCTGATTAAATGTGCATAAAATTATAAGAGTCACATGGCCATGAAGGGAACCAATGAGATGGCGAGGATATAGAGTAGACATCAATAAATTAATATTAGGCAAACCCAAATAATAAAGAAAGACTTTGAACTTTGGGTTAATTGCTTATTCTAAATGCAAAATGACTATAACCAAATCAACCACAAGGATAAGATCGTGCTTGCTTATCTTTACTCTTCCTCATTACTGAACCTTCCTACTTTTGATTCTGCTCCTGCTTCTTCATTAGTGATTGTGGTTTAAACTGCTTCGATTTGAAAATTTCCTCTCAGGTTCCCATTTAATTACACCTACTTCTTCTTCTTTTACCTTTTTCTCGTTTGCTCTTCATTCAACAGAAAAAAAAAAAGTAAAAGTAGTGGAAATCTTCGTCTCAGCTAGCTAGAAATTTTCTTGAGGTTAATTTCCTTTTGTTAGTTGTTTACCTTTTTTCTTCAAAAAACGAAAATATTGTGCTTCAGAAGTGGGGAAGATTGTGGATGATGTGCAAAATTTCAAACAAAAGGTAAATCTGTATGAAAATATGACTCTTACTGATTTTATTACTTTCTTTTTTGGGTGTATGTCTTTTTCTTGTTGGCTTTGCCATTCTTGTCTTCCTTTTTTACAAGGCTTGGTTATCATCCTTCATCTTCTTTTGTTATAAATTAACCTTGTTGGAAGTAGCAGGTAAAGGCTTTCGTCCCACTTTAGTGTTAGTTTTCTCCTCATTAGTCTCTTTTCAATAATAATAGTAGAAAGAATGAAGAATTTTAATTTGGTGCAGCTCAAAATCTAATTAGTTAATCTATAATTTTGCAATTTTAAAGGTAAAATCTAATTAGTTGGTTATGAAGGAAGTCCTCCTTATAGTGTTTCTACTGTTTTAAAGATGCACTGGCTATGTACTTTTGTAGTAAAATGTTACGTGATGAGGCGTTAGGTTTCGTAAAATAACTTTTATGGTTATTGACTTTAGAATAAAATGTTAGAAAATGATTAACCTTCATAGTTGGCATTCGTCGCATGAAGATTTCTATCTTAGGTATGTTTGGTAGGGGAGTAATAAGGGTAAATTTTTTTGGGAATATAATTTTCGTACATACAAAAAGAAAATTTTTTGTTGTAAAAAAAGTTTAAGAAAATTATTGTATGAGTCATAAAGTTTATGAAAAAGAATAGTTATTTTCTTATACATATTAATTTTAATTTGATTCTTTCAACACTATTTATGTGAATACTGAACTACCCTTTTTATCTCTGAGTATTTGGGAGCTGTAAAAGGAGAATCTTTTTTACATATGTAGTTATCCTTAATTTTTTATTTTCTCAAAGTTATGTTAGTATTATGTGAATTACATGTGGTTATCTTTCATTCATTATATAATTAATGAATCTAATATATAGTTAATAAAAAAAATTGATTCCAAGAAGATGTAAATTCACTCAAATAAAGCAGGTCATTTATCTAGTGATGAATAGTGGTTAAAACAAAAGTAACATTTTTTATGATAGTTGGTGTGACTATGATCTCAAAAATAATTTTTGTCCAGCATCTCAGGCAGTCTCACAATCAAAAATAATTAAGAAAAAGGTGTTTGGAAAGACAATGAGGTTACAACTTACAAATTAGCCTGTAGGGCAAAGAAGGTGAGATTTTACACAATAGTCAGCAGTTACGATGAATGAAAACTCTGTTTCAAGTCATAAATATCTGAGAGCAAGCATAAAACACTATCTTCTCGGCTTTCTCTCACCCTCTTTGCCCAACACTATTTAGTAGTTAATTTTGCTAAAGTCCCTCCTTCACATGTAAGGAACCTAAATAAATAAAATGGGATTGAGAAAATGCCAGATTGGCAATCAATTAATTAGTAATAGTGACTTGACAAGAACAAGGGCATTATTATTTTAGAAAAATATTTTAAGGTCAACTGTTTCAGTTTCAGATCGTGCTTGCTTATCAATAAATTAAAAGAGTCACATGGCTATGAAGGGAACCAATGAGATGGTGAGGAGATAGAGTAGACATCAATAAATTAATTATTCAAAGCCAAATAATAAAGACTTTGGAGTTTGGGTTGCTTATTCTCAATGCAATCCTTCACATGTAAGGAACCTAAATAAATAAAATGGGATTGAGAAAATGCCAGATTGGCAATCAATTAATTAGTAATAGTGACTTGACAAGAACAAGGGCATTATTATTTTAGAAAAATATTTTAAGGTCAACTGTTTCAGTTTCAGATCGTGCTTGCTTATCAATAAATTAAAAGAGTCACATGGCTATGAAGGGAACCAATGAGATGGTGAGGAGATAGAGTAGACATCAATAAACTAATTAGTCTAACCCAAATAATAAAGACTTTGGAGTTTGGGTTGCTTATTGTCAATGCAAAATCACTATAACCAAATCAACCACAACGATCAGATCGTGCTTGCTTGCATGTACATCAAAATTTTTGAGAGTAAGGAAACAAATGCATACGTGTAACAGCCAGAGTTGACTTCAATAATTGTAACCAAATAATAAAGAAAGACTTTGGAGCTGGGGTTCATATTGTCAATGCCAAGTGACTTTAATTAAATGGACCACAACTCAGATCTTGCTTGTTTATCGCTTCCCTATTACTGAAACTTCCTGCTTCTGATTCTGCTCCTACTTCTTAATCAGAGATTGTAGTTTAAATTCTCTTTCATTTGACACTCTTAATCTGAGCTCGTTTGATAAGTGTGGAAATTCCTTTCTTAGTTGATTACCTCTCAGATTTCCCAATTTACAGCTTCATCTTCTTCTTAGTCTTAGTGTGCTTGTTTGTTAATTGTCCTCAACTTGTTCGTAGAGTAAATTGCTGGCATTTGGAGTCTTCTTTTGCCTTTTCTCTTTTGCACTTCTTTCCAAAAGAGGAAAAAAAGAACTGCAAGTCTTTGTACTAGAAATTTTCTTTTGAGGTTAATTTTTTACCACCTTTCAGCAAAAAGTTGTTTACCTTCTTCTTCAGAAAGAGAAAGAAAAAAAAAAAAATCGTTGTGTTTCACAAGTGTGGAAATTGTGTGACTGTGGACAAAGTTTTTGGACAATAGGTAAATTTATATGAAATGTGACTCTTCCTAATTTTGTTTGGATTGGTTTATGTCTTTTTGCTATTGGTTATAATATTTTTGTCTTCTTTTTCAGTTTACAAGGTTTGCTTTGTTGCAAATTAACATTGTTGTGACTAGCAGGTATGTAGATGCTTCACAGTACTTTTTTTAAAAGTTTTCTCCTCATTAAACTTCTTTAATTCAATAATAACAATAATTATAACAAATAGGATAAAGTATTTCAATTTGTTGTGCCTCAAAAGTAGGAGACATCACGTAACCAGAAAGAAATCCAAGCAAAAAAAGGAAAAAAAATGTAAGTCTTCGGACTAGAAATTTTCTTTTGAGGTTAATTTTCTTTTGTTAATTTTATTCCTCCTTCTTTTCAGGAAAAAAGTTGTTTACCTTCTTCAAAAAAAGAGATAAAAAAAGAAAAAGAAAATTGTTGTGCTTCAAAAGTTTAGTAATTGTGTGATCGTGGAGAAAGTTTTTGGCAAGAGGTAAATCTATATGAAAATATGACTCTTTCTAATTCTGTTTGGTTTGGTTTATGTCTCTTTCTTATTGGCTTTACCATTCTTGTCTTCTTTTTCAGTTTGGAAGGTTTTCTTGTGATTCTTCAACTAATTCTTTTGTTACAAATTAACATTATTGTAAGTAGCAGGTATGTTAGAGACTTCATACCAATTTAGTATTTTGTTTTTTTAAAAAGTTTTCTCTTCATTAATCTTCTTTCAATAATTAATAGCAGTAATTATAACAGATAGGGTGAAGTATTTGAATTTGCTGTGCTTCAAAAGTAAGAGACATCACGTAACTATAAAGAAATCCAAGGAAAGAGGTAATCCCTACTTTTATTTTTTAGTCTTTATTCTGGTTACTGTATTCTTGTCTTTATTTAAGTTTGCAACTTTGGCTTGTCACTGTTCACTGTATTTCCTGCATTTGTTGTGCAATAGTCATAGTTGGGAAGTAAGAAAAAAAAAAAAGTGTGTTTTTAACAAAAATTATAAAAAATAAAAAAAAACTAAAATTCGTCCATAGTTGTTGTTACTATGACCAGCAAAACAACAATTAGAAAACAAAAGAAAAAATAGAATCTTAATAATAAAAGATGGTGGTGGACTGGTGTTGAGATTAAAAAGAAGACGAGAATTTTATAATATCACATGAGTATGCTATATTACACTGATATGATAAATATATGCAATTTTTATATTTTATTAGATATAAAATTAATTTATTTTATTTTTTTAAACAAATTTGAAAACAATTAACTTATACACATGACATTTATATATTGATTATTCTTATGTTGTATGACAAACCACATAAATACCAAAAATATCTAAAAAATCTCCGTATGTAAGCATATAGATAAAAGAACATTAAATTATTTTATATGTAACTTAAATTTATGTTCAAAAATATTTAAGAAATCTCCGTATGTAAGCATATAGATAAAAGAACATTAAATTATTTTATATATAACTTAAATTTATGTTCAAACCTAAAACCGTATATATATATCCTCTACCTTCTCGTATCACTCTTTTATGGTAAGGTCGTCATCTCAAGTTATCTTCAACTTTTTCTCTTCTAATTCGCTCTTTCTTCGAAATAAAACCATGATAGCAATTATTTCCAAGCAACGTGTCTTTATAAGAAGAGAGCTTTTGTTGAGTCAAATCCTCTCTCTTCTTGGCTATCTGAATATCCCCATTAGATAGTTTAGTACGAACATAAACTCCCCAGAACCTCACAGCTGGATTGAAGTGCAAGGTAATTGCTCTCTTCTAAGCAATTCATGTATCTCATAAGTGATTCTTGTGGTCTTTAGATGTGGTGCCACTAGACGTATTTTCTCTAGGATATAGTAGCCTTGTAACATTGTTTATCTTTTCACTACACTACCACTTTGGCATAAAATAAAACATGAAGTAAACTTTTGGGTTTAGGAAATAAAATGTCCAAAAAGAACAATAATTATTCAAATTTCGGATGAATTTTTTAAAATCACAGTTCAATCCAAAATAACTGTTGAAATTCAACATTACATTTGGAGAATATAGATATGACAGTTTATGGTATGAATTTTAGATACTCAATGAATATATTTTTATAAACACGGCCATACCATGATGAATTTAAATTTGATCCCGTCCCAAAACCTATATACCATCACTAAACATATAAGTATCACTAAAGTAATTAAGGTATTTTTTTGTGGTAAGAAATAATCAATAACTGTTGAAATTCAACATTATATCTGGAGTATATATTTGTGGTAAGAAATAATCAATAACTGTTGAAATTCAAGATTATATCTGGAGTATATAGATATGACAATTTATGGTACATGGTATAAATTTTAGATAATCAATTAATATCTTTTTATAAAAACGGCCATACCATGATGAATTTAAATTTGATCCATTCCCAAAACCTATATACCATCACTAAACATATAAGTATTATATCACTAAAGCAATTAAGGTATTTTTGTTTTTGGTAAGATGTAATCAAGATATTTTACTAATAGTAAAATATTTTCACGTATTTTTAGTATTAGGTAATACTCGACTCATTACCGTAAAATCTTTTACATAGTCATAGCATAATTTTCAAAAGTATGGACAGAACCATTGTCTTTAGAACCTTTTCACATACCAAGGAAGTATGTACTTGACATGGCATCATTTATCACATTGACATGGAAGCATTAATTTTGGCTGTTTATTTTTTAACATTCAAGATCAATTAATTTCTATATCAATGGTTATTATGCTGTTACATTAAGGATGTATCATATATCTCCTTGGAAAGGTAGAATCACCCTTGTCTTTAACATCCAGTTAAGTTGAACTGTGCAGCATTGTGCATATGAGGTTTTTACCATTTTCTTTTCCAAAATTCCTCGCTTTTCTTCCAAATCTCTTTAATATAAAACCATAGAATTATAATTCAAACTTCCAAATCAATGATGGGGAAGTGGCGTGAAGAAAATTTTAAGGCATATAATTGTTTGGTATGAGAGCCACCATAGAGACAGAGGAGTATCTCACGGTGTGTTGTGAGAGAGTGCTAAACTGTAGTTCAGGTGCCCTTAGATCATAGCCTGAGATAGTTTCTTGGTGCAGAATTTTGCGTGTGAGAAAATGTTGAGATGGAGATGATTTGGTTGCATTTTGGAATTGGGTTTGTGAGAAGTCTTGTAGCTTGTGGTTTGATTGGTGGAACTTATGTTGCTTCTACCATAAATGTAGTAATTGTCTAACTAAGTAAATTTTGCGTGCTTTTATGCAAGAGTGGAACTTAGGAAAATAAAATCCCTCTGAGTGACCTTCTAGTTTAAGCATAAATTACACTCAACTCTCTTGAGGTTTGCTAAAATGACACTATTTAACCGTTAAGACTTGAAAATATTTCATTTGACCTTGGTTTAACCATCGATTGATTGGCATAAATGTTTTTCTTTTTATTTTATTCATGAGAAAACAGGTCAAGAGTTGGTTTCCAAACACAATTTTCTTCCTATCCTTCACATCTATATCTTGTTTAATGGTTGAGTCACTTATATAAGAATTTTGCTAAATCCTTTTATTCTCTCTCTCAATTTTGTAAAACCATAGGTTATTGTGTGTACACCATATGTAATTAAGTCCCTTACCCGTAAGACTCTCTCTCTTTGTCTTACTAAGTTCAATTTTTTATTTCTCTTCCTGAAAAAAAAAAATTATTTTGGCTATAATGTGAACTTTTCCTTTTTTTTTTTTTTTTTTTTTTTTTTTTTTTTTTTTTTTTTTTTTTTTTTTTTTTTTTTTTTACATAATAAATTGGTTGCTTAATTATAAAATTTTGAAAAAGTTATTTCCGTCCATCAATCCAAGTTAAAATAATGCTCTATACTGAGATGTGTAAAGTATCGTTGAGACTTCAGGTTTTAAGAAAGAAGATGACTAATGGTCAAATTTCTTCCCATCCCTTTAAATCTAGATATGTATTCAATGTATATGTGGTCAAATAAAAAATATTTAACTATTGTAAATCAAGATTGGTTTCATTTCCCCCTCCACCATCTTGAGGGAGCATATTGTTGTAACCAGTGTTTATGACTCATCAAATTGAAATTTAAAAGTCTCATCCTGACTTAGTCTCATTAGGGTTAACATTTCAATGTTTGCTTTTGTTGATAATGTAATTTTGGCTTCAAACCTCATGTATATATGCTCTCAAGTTATGAAATACAATACACTGAACTTCTCCATGAATTCCTGTATATCGTACATTTATTCCATGAAAGTAGGTTGAGATAGTTTATTGGGTGAAGGATTTTGTGTGTGAGAGTATATTTACAATTGAGATTATTTGGGTGTATTTGGGAGTTGGGTTTGTAAAAGAAATTTGTGAGATACATTGTAGTTTGATCAATGAAAGTTTTCTTTTTTTCTTCTTGTTGGACGCAGGCAATTGCCAAATCACAAATTCTTGTGAGCTTTTGTATATGTTTGGTTTTTACTATTGTATTAGTTTTTCTAACAGGTGGTATCAGAGTTGTGGTATATATCTAATAGTAAGGATTTATGATTTAGTAAGCAAAAATTTTGAGGTAGAGCTATTTGATGGGAAAAAATTGGAGTGATACTTATGTGTCAAGATCTTTCACAAACCATTTGTGTATGAAGAAAGAGTTAGATCAGTTGGGAATGAATAAAGGTTGGAGCATCCAAATTATTTCAAATGAGTTAATTATATAGTTGAGTTGTGTGGGGGTAATAATTAAGGTAGGATAAATCTTTTTTGTAGTCTCTTCCACACTTTCTTGATAGTTTGGTAACATACATTGTTGGTTAGGAGAGAGACGGTCAAGGTAGATGATGTGAGCAACTATTTTGGATTAAAATAATTAAGAAGACTAGTGATCAATATAATGCAATTAAGTGTGTTGCTAATTGTGATCGTGGTAGCAGTACATCCCTTGATATCAGTTTTAGTAGAGAAGATTCCAGATCAAGTTCAAGACTACTAGTTGATTATAGAAATAACAAATATTACTATACTACCACGAGAAGGGCCATATTCAGGCTAAATCCAAGAAGATGAAGTAATATTATTACCAAAGGAAGAGGCAGATTCATGTTACCAAACTATTTATATTTTCAATAATAATAGTAGAAAGAATGAAGAATTTTAATTTGGTGCAGCTCAAAATCTAATTACTTAATCTATAATTCTTCAATTTTTAAAGGTAAAATCTAATTAGTTGGCTATGAAGGAAGTCCTTCTTATAGTGTTTCTACTGCTTTTAAGATGCACTGGCTATGTACTTTTGTTGTAAAATGTAATGTGAGGTGTTAGGTTTCGTAAAATAACTTTTATGGTTATTGACTTTAGAATAAAATGTTAGAAAATAATTAACCTTCATAGTTGGCATTCGTCGCATGAAGATTTCTATCTCTTAGGTATGTTTGGTAGGGGAGTGATAAGGGTACATTTTTTTGGGAATATAATTTGAAGTACATACAAAAAGAAAATTTTTTGTTGTTAAAAAAGTTTTAAAAAATTGTTGTATGAGTCATAAAGTTTATGAAAAAGACTAATTATTTTCTTATACATATTAATTTCAATTTGATTCTTTTAATACTATTTATGTGAAAAATGAACTACCCTTTTTATCCCTGAGTATTTGAGAGCTGTAAAAGGAGAATCTTTTTTATATATGTAGTTATCCTTAGTTTTTTTTTTTTTTTTCACAAAGTTATGTTAGTATTATGTGGACTATATCCTTCACTTACTATGTGATTAATGAGTCTAATATATAGTTAATAAAAAAAATTGATTTCAAGATGATGTGAATTCACTCAAATAAAACCTAACAGGTATGTAGGTATCAATATCATTACTCATTTATCTAGTGATGGAATAGTGGTTAAAACAAAAGTAACATTTTTTTTTTTTATGATAGTTGGTGTGACTATGATCTCAAAAATAATTTTTGTCCAGCATCTCAGGCAGTCTCACGATAAAAAATAATTAAGAAAAAGGTGTTTGGAAAGACAATGAGGGTACAACTTACAAATTAGCTTGTTGGGCAAAGAGGGTGGAAATTGACACAATAGTCAATAGTTACGATGAATGAAAACTTCTGTTTCAAGTCATAAATATCTGAGAGCACACATAAAACACTATCTTGTCAGCTTTCTCTCACCGTAAATGCAACTTCGAATTGAAAATCTCTTTTGTGTCTCCTCTTCATTGCTTTTCTTGAGAAAGAAAAAAGAATAAAATAATAAAAGAAAAAAGACTTTAGAATTTGGACTGCATATTTATCAATGCCAAGTGACTATAAACAAATGGACCACAACTCAAATCATGCTTGTTTATCTCTTCCCTATTACTGTACCTTCCTACTTATGATTCTGCTCCTGCTTCTTTATCTGTGATTGTGCTTTAACCTGCTTTAGTTTGAAATTTTCTTTTGTTTTTCCTTTTCATTGCTTTTCTTGGAAAAGAAAATCAGAAACTATAAAACTTGTTGGCAACTGTAGAAGTCCAAGTCTTGGTTGATTACTTCTTAGATTCCCCAATTTTCAGCTTCTTCTTTTTCTTGTGCTTCTTAGTTTGTCAATTGTCGTCAAACCTGATGATAGTTAAACTACTGGCATTTGGAGTCTTCTTTTGCTCTTCTTTCTTAAAATAAATAAACTACAAGTCTTGGCAGTAAAAATTTTCTTTCGAGGTTAATTTCCTTTGGTTGGTTGTTCACTTTTTTCTTTCAGGAACAAGTTGTTTACCTTCATCTTGGAAAAGGAAGAAGAAATTGTTGTATCTAGAAGTGGGAAAGATTGTGGAATAACGCAGAGAATTTCATATAAAAGGTAAATATTTATCAAAATATGATGGATCAAAGACATGAATAATACAAATCTGCAATTTAATTTCGCAATTATCCTAGTTTTGAAACTAATTCCACGGATACCTATAAGGTGACACAGTGCCATATTGCAGCATCAAATGGTGAAACAATTAGGCATATTTTGGCACCATATAGGTGACATAATTTATCCAAATGCGTCACTCACTTTGCAATTATGGAATTTCTGTAATATTGGGTCAAATGAATTATGTGACAAGTTTTAAAATTGCGTGACAGCATTTGTAGAAACTCTATATATAAGTGCAATTGGCCTCGAGAAATAAAAAAGAAACAGTGCTTGTGAGATGTCAGAAAGATCGAGGTGACTGTGAGAAATAAGAAAGAAAGTGGTGACAGTAGAAGTGAACTTTCTATAGGAGAATTATTACAATTTATCGAAGAACTCATTTGCGGGTGATTTTTAAGGAGTGTTAGTTTTGTTTTCATAGTCTTGTTTATTACATAAGGTTGAAAATTGTTAATTTTGACTCATGCTTTAAATATTGTTATAAGATATTGTTTAAAATGAATAAGTTTTTAAATATTAAATTAAATAAAAGTGCATAATTTGTGATATATATAGTTAAATTAGATAATATATGAGGAATTTTATGAGATGAAAAATAAATCTCTGTGAGATTACTGTAGAGTTTTTGGATATACTGGGGAACAACCTAAACATAAGAGCCATAAGACAATTCTGATTGCTATACACTTCTTGCATTATGTGAAGAAAACTCCTGAAGCATCAGATGTGTGTGGGATAAATAGTGTATAGTTTTTGGTTATATTGGGAAACAACCCAAGTAGAAGAGTTAGGTGCACAAATTATGCTCTGTTTATCTCTTCGCTATTACTGAACCTTTTTGCTCATTATTCTGCTCCTACTTCTAAATCTGTAATTGTGCTTTAAACTGCTTTTGGTTTGAAATAGTCTTTTGTGTTTCCTTTTCATTGCTTTTCTTGGAAAAGAAAATGAGAAACTATAAAACTCATTGGGAACTATAGAAGTTCAAGTCTTGGTTGATTACTTCTAAGACTCCCCAGTTTTCAGCTTCTTTTTCTTCTTCTTCTTCTTAGTTAGTCAATTGTTCTCAACCTGATCGTAGTTGACCTGCTGGCATTTGGAGTCTTCTTTCACTTTTCTCGATCGTTTGCTCTTCTTTCCAAAGAAAAAAACAGTTTTCTTTTGAGTTTAATTTCCTTTGGTTGGTTGTTCACCTTTCAGCAAAAATTTATTTACCTTCTTCTTAGAAAAGGAAAAAGAAATTGTTGTATCCAGAAATGGGAAAGATTTTGGAATAAAGCAGAGAATTTATATAAAAGGTAAATCTTTAAGAAAATATGACTCTTTCTGATTCTGTATCTTTTGGTAAATGTTTATTTTCTCTCATTGGCTTTACTATTCTTGTCTTCTTTTTCAGTTTGCAAGAGCTTCTTTGTTATCCTTCACCTTCTTTTATTACAAATTAACTTGGTTGGAGTTAGCAGGTAAAAGCTTTCATACCACTTTAATATTTTTGTGTTTTCTCTTCGTTGGTCTCCCTTTAATAATAACAATGTAATAATAGAAGGATTGAAGAATTTCAATTTGGTATCGCACAAAATTGGGGGTCTTCATTATCAAAGGCATCATCATCGTGTAGCAAAAAGAAAAAAAAAAAAAATCCAAGGAAAGAGGTAATCCTTTTTTTTTTCTTTCTAGTNGAGGTAATCCTTTTTTTTTCTTTCTAGTTTTTATTTTGTTTATTCTTTATAACTTTGGCTTGTCATTGTTCACCTTATCTTGCTGTTGTCGTGAGTTATGGATACATGAACATAATATTGTAGTTCACTTTATCAAATTTAAGACCTCAATCTTTTTTGAGATATTTCTAAACCAATTGTATTGTGTATGATTGCACACTCAGATCTCATTAGGATAATATAGTTACCAATTTCAAGTAACTAATATGAGCCAAATCCTAATAATTGCATTGAAGTGAGAGGTAATTGCTCTCTTGTATATGTTATTTACGTAACTCACAATTGATTTTTGTGGTATATATCCAGATGTGGTGTCATTAGATGTGTTTCCTCTAACAGTCGCCTAGTAACAACATTGTTTATATTTTCACTACTCTACCACTTTGACATAAGAGGGGACTTATGTAATTTTTATTTTCAAAATAAAACATGAAGTAAAATTTTTGGCTTTAGGGAATAAAATTTCCGAAAAGAATGATAACTATTCAAATTTCAAAAGAAATGTTTTAAAATCATCTTTCAATCCAAAGTATCTATTGAAGCTCAGCATTACATAGGGAGAATATTGATATGACAGTTTATGAGACATGGTATAAATTTTAAATACTTAATATCTTTTCATAAAAATGGCCATAACTAGATGAATTTAAATTTGATCTATTCCCAAAATTCTATATATATACCACTACATCAAATTTCTTAGATTTTAACAGAATTTTTTCGTTGAAATTTTGTTAAATTCCGTTAGAATTTTGAATTTTAATAAAATTTGGGTCATTGAAAAAGTGGTTGTTAAAATTGTAAAATTCTAATAAAACAGTAATTTCAACGGAATTTTACTGTTGAAATTCAATTTTTTTTTAAAAAAATTTAACGGGATATTCAGTTGAAATTTCTAAGTTTTTTTATTTTAAAGGTAAATTCTTAAATAATATTTTCAAAAAATGTTATCCGTTGAATTTTTTTTTTTAGAAAACAGACTTTTTCTTGTAGTGATACTATCACTAAATAAATAAATGTTATATTACTAAAGTAATTAAGGTATTTTTTGTTTTTGGCAAGAAGTAATCAAGATATTTTATTGATGGTAAAATATTTTAACGTATTTTTTAATATGAGGCAATACTTGACTCATTAGCAGCGTAAAATCTTTTATACAGTCATAATATAATTTTCAAAAGTATGTACGGAACCATTGTCTTTAACATCCAGTGAAGTTGAACAGTACAGTAATGTGTCATATGAAAAGCTTTCTACCATTTTCTTTTCCAAAATTCTTTACTTTTCTTCCAAATCTCTTTAATATAAAACCATAGAATTATAATACAAAACTCCTTATATGTTGCTTTCTACCATAGACTAGGCAATTGTCCAAGCATAGAAAGTTTTTGTGAAATATATGCATAGAAAGCTGATAAACAATGCATATGGAAAAATGGGAACATAAAGAAATATAATATCTTCCTAGATTCACAAGACAAGTCTTGTGGATAGTCAAGAGCATTGTCATGTTATATATTCTGATTCATGGATATTTTCAGAAGTCAAATTAGCGTGATCCTTAATCTCATTTGCAAGTAATTAGTATCTATGGCTTTACAACTATTTAGTGGGATTGACTCTAACTATAATCTGCTGACCTTGTTTAGACAATGGACATCCTTATCAATCCTGCAACCAGCTTGGTTCAAAAATTGGTGGAGGGGGCAATCCAAGAATCTCGTTATTTATGCTGTTTCAACCCAATAGTTGAGGACTTTGAAAAGGAAAAGGAAAATTTGATTGCAACTGAAAAGAGAGTGCAGAAAGATGTTCATGACGCCAAGAATAACGACGAGGAGATTGAGGAAGAGGTTAAGAAGTGGCTGCAGGATGCCAAGAGTCTCATTGAAGAAGACACTAAAGCCAAACAGAAATGTTTTTTCAATTTGTGTCCTAATTGCATTTGGCGATACTGGCGAGGCAAGGAATTGGCACAGAAGAAGGCTGACATTACAAAACTCATTGAAAAGTCTGACTTAAAAGTTGGACGCCCTGTCGAAAATCCAGGTATAAAATTCCATTCTTCACCAGATTACATCGACTTTGAGAGTAGAAAATCGGCAAAGAAACAACTCTTGGACGCACTAGAAGATAGAAGCAGCTATCTAATTGGATTGCAGGGTATGGGGGGATGCGGAAAATCCCAACTGGTAAAAGAAGTGGGTAATCAAGTTCAGAATTCAGAACCAAAGCTTTTTGATAGAGTAATCTATGTCGTTGTCTCTAGCTCTCCAGATGTCAAAAAGATCCAACATGACATTGCAAGCCATTTGGGTCTAACATTAGAGGAAAAAAAGGAATCAGAACATGCTGAAAAACTGTGGTCCAGATTAACTAATGGAGAAAAGATACTTATCATACTTGATGATGTTTGGGAAGTCCTCAATTTGAAAGACATAGGGATTCCACTTGGCAAAGACCATAAAGGTTGTTGTGTTCTGATTACTACTCGCAACAAAGGGGTATGTAATTTAATGGACTGCAAAAGCCTAATTGAGCTGAACCCCTTGTCTAAGGAGGACGCTTGGACTTTATTCAGAAAGCGTGCTGGTCTAAGTGATGATTTCTCCAATGATTTCCAGAATGTGGGGCGGAAGATCGCGGAGGAATGTCAAAGCTTACCTGTTGTAGTTGCAGCTGTCGCAAGCACTTTAAAGGGCCGGCCTCTAGAACTTTGGAATTCCGCATTCACAAGCTTGAAATATGCTGAGCCAATTGAAAATACTGAAGGCCTAATAAAAGCTTATAGAAGTTTGGAATTGAGCTATAATTATTTGAAGAGTGAACAAGCTAAGAGACTCTTCTTGTTATGTTCTCTATTCCCTGAAGATTATGAAATTCCTATAGAGGACCTGACCAGATTTGGTATTGGACTTGGCCTATTTGGGGAAGTTGATCATTCCTATGAAATATTAAGGGCCAAAGTGATTTCAGCTCTAGATGAACTCCTAGACTCTTGTTTGCTGCTGCAAGCCAGCAAAAGATGTGTCAGCATGCATGACTTAATACGTGATGTCGCCCAATGGATAGCAAACAAAAAGATTCAATTGATTATAGGACCTAAAAAAAATGCGGTAAAACATAGCACAATAAGGTATGTGTATTGTGATAAGGTGGATGACTTTCCCAATTGGTTGTCATCATGTATCGAGCTTGAGTTTCTAATAGTCAACACAGATAATAGATTTGGTTCCGTGGAAATACTTGAAGCATGTTTTGAAGGAATGAAAGGTCTCAAAGTTTTGGAGTTAGCAGAGCATATTTCAAGTAGTCCATTGTTTAGTACTCCAGGAGATCTACAATCAATTAAATTGCTACAAAATCTTCGAACTCTACGTTTGAAAGGTTGCAATTTGGATGATATCACATTTCTGGAAAAACTAGAAAAATTGGAGACACTTGAGTTGAGTTGTTGTTTGGTTAATGAACTGCCGAATGGAATTGTGAAATTAGAGAAACTGAGATTGTTAGGCTTGACCAAGTGTCAACTCAAAAAGAATCCTTGGAAAGTGATCTGCGGACTTTCAAAAATAGAGGAATTGTATTTTATGGGCAATGAGATCAAGAACATATCAGAATGGGGGATTGATGGTGATTTCATTGCCAGATTATTTAACAAAAATAGCATTGAGCCAGCATTGCAGAGGTATCAAATAGATATGACAAAGAGTTTTGGAAGGAACCTATTATTTCCAGAGGATGATTTGAGATCAACAATTTTATGTATCGATCATTTTCGTGGATTCGCTTCACATGCAACAATTATAGATTTGGTACGAAGAGCACAGATTCTTCACTTGAACAAAATTCAAGGTTATAGAAGTGTAACACCAGATGTAGTTGAAGCAATAGGAGACATGAATGAGCTTATTCAGCTGCGCCTTTATTCTTGTTCAGAGATAGAATACCTGATTGATACAACCAGTACTGGTTCATCTCAGGCGGGAACTATCTTCAACAAGTTGGTTAAATTAGACCTTGAAAATATGGAGGAGTTGGTAGAAGTTTGCCATGATTCACCTCCTTCTGATCTTTTTAAAGAACTAAAAGAGCTACGTATTTCTAGATGCAGGAAACTAGAGGGTAGATTATTTGCCAGGAACTTGAACCTAACAAGGCTTGAGGTACTGCTACTGAATGATTGTTGCATTCTGAAATCTCTCTTCACACCTTCCACTGCTAGAAATCTAGTGCAGCTAAAAAGGCTGGGCATATTTTCCTGCATTAAACTGAAGCACATAATAACGAATGAGCAAGAGGAGGAAAAAGGAGAGGAAATCGTTCATGATGATCATCAACAGCAAATCTACGGTTCATTCTTCCCAAACTTAAATAGTCTCCAAATTGTCTGTGGCGCCCAATTGGAATTTATATTTCCAGTCTCTTCCGTTCCAGACCTTCCATCACTGGAATCTATCCGCATAGAAAGCTCTCCCCAGCTGAAGTACATATTTGGGCCATATCCTAATAAAGATCAGCTTTTGCATCAGAAAGGAAAGGAAGTCATGCTTCCTGTATGTAAGAAACTAGCGCTCACTGATCTACCAAATTTCATTAGCATTTTTCCAGAAAGTTGTCATCCCACGTTGTCCTCTTCTTATCTAGAAGATGGTCCCAAGGCAAGACAATTGGAAATCACCACCTCATCGGTAAACCACTCTCTCACTCATTTTATTTTATATTTAAAGTATCTTTTAAATTTTGATTAACCAAAAAAATAGTTTCTTTTACCGTTTCGTAATTACTTATAGTACATCTCTTTCGTGTTCAAAAAAATAAGATAGACATACATTATTTTTGCTTTTTTTTAGGGGAGCCATATTGTGTATTTTAAGGTATAATTATATGTGTTGGTTAGATTAGATTAAGGTAATATGTTACTGAATTTGAATGAAGTAGGTCATGTAAAAATTTACCCAGTACCTACAAATGTAATAATTGATTAACTAGAAAACAAGTTTGCCAATAAAAAGAGGTGTAGAAACTGAGAGGGGAGATGTCCAAATGTAGACCATCTTGAACAAAGCTGTAAGCACAATTCAAGCCAGAGATGGAATATCTAGTGAAATTTGTTTACTACCATTTTATAAAGTAAGCACAATTTGACATACATAATAAGTTACTAATTCTTTTAGTTACAAAAAAGACTCCGCAATAACGTCAAGAAAAGCCTATATTTTGTGTAGAGGAAGATGATAAAACATACTAAAAGTCAGAAAACAACCTCCTAAACATTGAAAACAACAAAAAAGAGAAGAATATAATCATAACTGTTGTGAAAAATCTTAATGCAAATGCATGTTATCGTTTCTAAGTAATAAAATGATAGTGAGTTATCGTTTTCACAATGACTAATGTTATCAATTACCGAAATTGGGTTAATCTCAATTTTATCTAATCAATAGGGATGGAGAACTTTTAAAAAAGAACTTTAAATAAGCTGAAAATAAGCCAAGACAGTTAAAATGATAAATTAATCAAGAGAGAAAAGCCTAGGACTCTGATTTCACCATAATTAATCCTAGTTTTCGTTTATCATGTCATTAATATCGATTTATCTTCCTTATTGCTAATCAAGATTCCCTTGTTCATTCACTAGCCTCTCCTAAGATCTAGTGAAAATATCCTTAATTACTAACTCTGTATATTCCTATATAAGTTATAATAATTACATATTCATTAGGTTCTATGGATCTCTTAACTAATTACCCAGGCCATGGAGGTATATTCCTATCCTACATGCAACCTAGGACATTAATCTCAGTGAACTAGACACACTAATCTCCTTTTGGTCTCATAGTGATTAACTAATCATCTAAATTAATGGCCAATTAATTAGAAGCATTAAGAATAGGGATGAATGCTCAATTAGAAAAGATAAACCTCAAATTAATTTCATAAGAACTTCAACCGTTCATGATGTAGCCCTAGAGAAGAAATTAGTTCATAGTAGAAAAAGATAACATAATAGAATGAAATCTAAACATAATTGAAAGAGCAAAAAAATAAAACTTTGAGAAGAAGTCTAATTCGGCTTCACAAATCTTGTCTTCAATTCTTGTTTTGCCTCTGTTTTTACTCTCCAAAACGTCCAGATCAAAAGTNAAGAACTTTAAATAAGCTGAAAATAAGCCAAGACAGTTAAAATGATAAATTAATCAAGAGAGAAAAGCCTAGGACTCCGATTTCACCATAATTAATCCTAGTTTTCGTTTATCATGTCATTAATATCGATTTATCTTCCTTATTGCTAATCAAGATTCCCTTCTTCATTCACTAGCCTCTCCTAAAGTCTAGTGAAAATATCCTTAATTACTAACTCTGTATATTCATATACAAGTTATAATAATTACAAATTCATTAGGTTCTATGGATCTCTTAACTAATTACCCAGGTCATGGAGGTATATTCTTATCCTATATGCAACCTAGGACATTAATCTCAGTGAACTAGACACACTAATCTCCTTTTGGTCTCATAGTGATTAACTAATCATCTAAATTAATGGCCAATTAATTAGAAGCATTAAGAATAGGGATGAATGCTCAATTAGAAAAGATAAACCTCAAATTAATTTCATAAGAACTTCAACCGTTCATGATGTAGCCCTAGAGAAGAAATTAGTTCATAGTAGAAAAAGAGAACATAATAGAATGAAATCTAAACATAATTGAAAGAGCAAAAAAATAAAACTTTGAGAAGAAGTCTAATTCGGCTTCACAAATCTTGTCTTCAATTCTTGTTTTGCCTCTGTTTTTACTCTCCAAAACGTCCAGATCAAAAGTCCCTAATAATTCTTAAAAGTCTCTATTTATACTTCTAAACAAAAGCCCTAAAAAACTTAGGAAATAAAGTCATGTTTTAAAAAATCTGGCACGGGCGCTGCGGCTCTTGGTGTTCAGCACTGCAGCGTTTGCTCTAGGGTTTAAATGGTTAAAACAAGGGGCTTGGGAGCTGCAGCTCTGTTTTTCAAGCACAGTGGTGCTTTAGCTCTGGTTGGAAGGCTGGAAATCTGTTCATGGGCGCTGCAGCTCTGTCTTTCTAGTGCAGCAGCGCTTGGTTTCTATCAAGACCTTTCATTTGATGCTCCAGGGGCAGCAGCTCTTGGTTTCAAGGGTAGCAGTCTTTGCTTTCTATCCCAATTCTTCCCAAATTTCAATTTCTTCACTTTAAAACATGAAACTTATGAATTTTCATTTAAACCTACAATTTAACATAAACAACCCATTATATGGCAATAAATCTCAATAAATAAATAAATAAATAATTAAGTAAAAGATATCTAAAAAGTGGATATAAAACCCACAAACAATAACCGACTATAACAATGAATCATGCCAATATTTCTCCACATTCTCAACTTCTAAAAAGGTTATGAAAACTCAAAGCTTTATAGTATGGCCATTGTCTAAATCCCTTTATTATCATAGGTTACAGGGTGAATGGACATTAAGATATAGGAGAGAGCACTTATTTTACCATGAAATCATAAAATTGAATATCCAAATCATGGTCATTCTTATGTATAGTACACACTTCTCCCAAGCATTAAATATCTAACCTCCGAGCTGTTATAAAATTACAGAAATGGAAATTTTTCAATAAAAATTATATAGGTAAGAAGATATATAGCTTTTCAAAGAATTGATAAAATAGTAAAATTACAAATCTTCATCTGTTCAATATTCACAAATATTACTCTTTTGTTATCATAAATCATAACTAAAGTTCTCAGGATATAAAAGCACATCTTTAGCTATAGGTGATAAACAGATCCTGCGAACAATTAATTCATTGATCAAATACTGGACTCACATCAAAATTTTATGTGTGGCTCAATTTTCTTACACATTAATATATCTAACAAAAAATAGTGGAACGTTGACTGGTTATAATTAAATTAAAGTTTAATTCTTATTCATGAATTAAAATAAATGGTAAACCCACAACTAATTGTCCACCACTTCTCACTACCATGAGCCCAAAATTTTATTTGAGGTATCTAAAAGAAAAGTTTTAAGTGGATTTAGTTATGGTGGGGGGAATTGTTACTGTGCTGATTCTCAAGTTCGCCTAGGCAAGATAATTTTTTTTAATTTTGAGAAGAATATATGTTTTTGCAGGGATTACAAACACCAAACTCAGAATGGCTTGGCCCATTGAAGCGATCGTTGACCTTTCGCAATATTAGAGAGATGGAAATCAGTAACTGTCAAAAGTTAATGTCATTGTTCACTCTGCCCATTGGAACAATGCTTTTGGAAGTATTGACAATCAAGAAATGTGATGCACTAAGGCACATAATAGAAAATGGGGGAGACTATCATGATCACATAAAACATGGCTCCGTCTTCCCAAAATTAAGATGGCTCATTGTCCAAGATTGTAGCCTTCTAGAGTTTATATTTCCAGCTGCTTTTTCTGGAGATCTTGCAAGTCTGGAATGGATAAAGATCACTAATGCTTCTAAGCTGAAATATGTGTTTGGACAACACCATGATGAAATTGATTTACCTTCTCAGAATCAAAATCTAGAGAGGAAAATTCATATCCCTAAATTGAAATCTTTCAAACTCGCAAATCTACCAAAGATCATCAGTATTTGTGTGGCAAACTGTTATGCATCATGGCCATCTTTGAAGTCATTTAACCTGTGGCAATGTCCCCTATTGACCATCACATGTATCAGTGAATCCATAGTTGGTTCTGATACAACACAACTGGGTCGGACAACAAAAAAGGTACCATTCTTTTCTAACAGTATTTTATAAATTCTAGATATAAGAAATTAAAATGTCTCATGAAATTTAACAGATAGCATTAAGGGAGACTATGAAGCATCTGGGCACCTTAGAATACCTATGTGTAGTGAACACTAAAATAGAAGGCATTCTTAATGTAAATGGACTTGCCATGGATGGACAAGAAGTGACCCCCAAGCTAAGAAACTTGAAGTTGTTCAACTTACTGGAGCTGAGATATATATTTATGGGTCCCAAACATATTTTCAGCCTCCGGAATGTCGAAGTGCTAGTAATCCAAGGATGTGAAAAATTGGAAGGTATATTCTCTGCCTCTGTCTTGAAAAGCCTACCGCAGTTGTGCTTTCTACACGTTGAAGATTGCAAAGAATTGAAGCAAATCGTTGAAGAGAATGAAGAAAATCAAAATGGGTCAAAGCCTCATAACCAACAAGTATGCTTCCCACAGCTAGCTGCGGTTGTTGTTAAACATTGTGGCAATTTGAAACGTCTCTTCTCTATCTCTACTCACTGCGAATTCCCAAAACTACAGCTGTTGTTAATAGAAGAAGCCTCTAAGCTAGAGCAAGTATTTGCTGGTGAACGAGGTAGAACAAGTAAGAGGGTGCAGGTTGTGCTTCCAGAATTGAAATATCTAATACTTAAGAAACTGCCAAGTCTCGCTAGTAATGTCTCCCTAGGCATTCAGTTGCAGCCTGTAGAATACTGTATTATGCATGATTGTCCCGAGCTGTCTTTGTCTTCACCTACTAGCCTTCGGCAATTGAAGAATCACTTTCTTTATGAAGGTACACACTACACATTATTCATCATATTTTTCATGTACATGTTTAATATTTATTGTATGCATGTGACAAATTTAGGATAGTTATACTCTGATTTATTTATTTATTTTTTTTTCAAAAGCAATTTGGCTTTCCAATTTAATTGCTAATGTTCATAAATCCACATTGTAGATATTGAAATTGGTGAACTTCAAGGTGAGGACTTGGCTGAACTAATTGGAGAAACGGTTCAATCAGATGAAGATTATGAAACCGAATGGACCCAAAATGATAATTCAAGTTCTGAAGATGTAGAATCTCAAGTTGAAGAAATGGTTCAATCCGATGAAGATTCTGAAGATGATTATTTAACTCTTGATGATGTACAAACTCAAGTTGAAGAAACATTAGAGAGTGAGATGCCTTCTTTAGAGCCACAGGTGAATAGTAATACTCAATGTAGTACATTCTAATGATTCACTAAATATTTATGTTTACTGTCAAGCAAAATCCAGCTTACATATATTTTGGCTGTGCAAAGTCTTAGAGCTAGTGACACAGAAATTCCGAGTTCAAATAAAGACAATCATGGTAGTGATCTCAATTAATCAATTCATTACGAACTTTTGACTGTACTGCCCATGAACACTAGTTTATTCTCCTTTTTAATACAGTAATAGAAGTATGGTAGATGGCTAAAACTAATGTGCTTTGCTTGTTTATCTTTGTATAGGAGGTGGTGTGCAAAAAAACAATGAATGATACAATCATCACTGATCTATAGGCACAAAGATAAATAATATCTAATATACATTACAGTCATCAATGATCAACAAGAATATAGATAATTGAACTTACATATCTTTTGATGCTTTGCAGAGTTCTAAAGGAAATGTTCGAGTAGATCCTATGTTAGAAGAAGCTAAATTGGTATTTTATCAACTCAGTTAGAAAGATGATAGAGTTTATTATTGAAGTTAACTTACTCATCAACTTATTACATCTGTTCTTTTTGCTCAGAGAATTCAAGATTCAAGGAAAGGAATTGTTCAAAAGTGTCCAACGTCAGAGAAACCAACAATGGCAACTTCATCAACTGAGTCAGAACTGAGAAGCCCAGCTACAAAGCCTTTAGCTATCCCTCTACAGAAAACAACTTTACATGTAGGTTTATTAAGCACTTTTCTTCATATGAAAAATCTCGTAAAGGCTAATGCCTTTTTCCTTATTCATTATTTCATACATGAGTTTGTGCATAAACAAAATAATCAATGAGCAGACCAATTTCGGCAAACCAAACTGAAATTCCTCATACAACCAAAATGCCTTTTAATTAAGTACATAATTTTATGGAATCTTCAAAGAATGCCAACCGATTCTCAAGTTACAACAACAAAGAAACTCCAACTTTTTCTTTTTCTTTTTTTGTTACACAAGAGTGTAGATGAAACACATAAACCAACTGTTCTGGAGAGTCCTATTTCTGATTTGGAGCCAAAGGAATCATCCCCAGGATCATTAGTTATTTCTACAGAGGAAGCATTTCCCTTGGTAAGTTGCTTACATCTTTTTCCTTCTTCATTGCCTGTTATAGGAGTTGATGGAGACACAGTATATATATTGATGGAAACTACAAAGTAAATATATTTTCATGCTGTGCAGACTGCCATTGAAATTAACAAAGAAGGCCTTACGTCCAAGAATTCTGAAATAATAACTTCAATCAACAATTCAGATCCAGGAAGCCTGCCAAAGGTAAAACTTACAAATCATAGTCTCTTATCTCTAATTTATCAATTTAGCGTAGAAGAGACGCTAAAACAAAGTGACCAGGAGACACTAATTGTTTTGTAGAGTCTTGGTTTTGACAAAAGAACTATAAATCAGATATCTCTTTTCATGATGTGCAGAGTGTCACTGAAATTGTTGAAGAAGGCACTGCATTGGAGAAATTTGAAATAGTAACTTGTTTGACTAATTCAGAATTAGGGAGCACGTCACAGGTAATTTCATAACATTCTCCTTGTACTCAACAGAGGAGGCAATCCCCAATCACAGTAACTGCTCCTCTACATGTAAACATTTAGAGGCTTTTCGCTTTTTCTGTCTTATAGGAGTTGGTGTGAAAAGAATCAAGAAATGAAACAATCAAGATAGATCAGCAGGCACTTAGAAAACAATTTTTTAGTTTTATTCTAATTATTCACTAAAATGTTAAGAACTTAGATATCTTTTGGTGCGGTGCAGAGTGTTAAAGGAAGTGTTGAAGGAAGTCCTACATCAGAAAAAGCTATGTTAAAAACCTCATCAACTAATTCAGAATCATCAAGTACTTCCCTTCATGAAACTTCTCCACACGTAAGTCTTTTTGAATTGTCCGTATTACTTGTTCATTATTCATTAGTAGAGCAAACTTATTGAACAGCATCTTTATATATTTTTGGTTTTCCTCAGAGTATTATCAAAGAAATGGCCGAGGAAATTCTTCTAAAATGTCCTGCATCAGCCAAACCAGCAATGGCAACTTCAACAACAACTGATCCAGAACTTAGAAGGCCATATCCAAGCACTTTACTTGTAAGTTTACTAAGCTCAAACTCTTCTCTATTCTGAATGGAGTATAGGTAAAATAATTTCCGATGGTACAAGTTTGAATATATTATAGAGTTAGTGAGTTACAACATGTCCAATTATATACCTTGCCTCCACTTACAAATTATAGTAATCGCAAATGTTAAAATGGAACAGCCACATATGATAACCTAAGACTTCAACACCATGCATATGACACTAAACTAGAATAATGTGACGCATGTCATACTAAATTATAAAATACCCACACTTTTGGCACATAGAAAATAACTCATTTGCCAATTTTTTTCTATTATGATCAGTACATATAATTTAACATATACATTCAACGGTAAAATAAAGTTTGATGATTGATGAACAAGCATTAGGCACTTGGATAAACGAAAAATGGAAATTGGAATTATGCAAAAAATATTTCTGAATCTATCTTAGGAAAAAGAAATTTTCTGAAAATAAAACATCAAAGAAATTGGAATTTTTTTTTTTT
>QAOA01008714.1:26044-65001 GCA_003255065.1 Cercis canadensis
TTTTTCTGGTTTAAATATGTGTAGTTAAACTTTCTTAGTTAGGGATTGATGTAGTTCGGATTTTGATGAAGCTTTGCTGTTGATTAATGTTATTTTGATTCAAATCTATTTGTTGGAGTAGATTTTACTGTTCTTAATGCTTTTGAATGCTTGGCCATCATTTGAATGATTTATTGACTCATGTTGATGCTAGGGATAGTAAGATGTGGGTGTGCTCTTGTAATCTCTACCATAAATCAAGTTAATCTAGGAATAGATAACTTAGTTTATGTGGTCTAATTAATTTCCTAGAGCTTAATCACTTAGACAAGTTAATTGTACCAAGGAATTGGGCAATTGATTGGGATAGGGAGGATTGTTTCACCAAGGGATTGGGATCAATCACATTAGGGAAATTGGCCAACAATAAAGGATTTGTAATTAGAATAACTTATTCTTCAGTAATTCAAAGGTTATTTTGTCTATGAAGTAACCAGAGTCAAATTCGAGTGAAATCAACCTCTAACCTTCTTTTGTTCATTGTTAATTTCTTAGTTTAATTATTATTAAATTGTTCTTGCTTTATTTTCTAGCTTTAGTTAATCAACCATTCTCAAACCATTGATCTTTCCAAATAGAATCTTTATTGGTGAAATTGGTAGTTGCTAGCCTTAATCCTCGTGGGAACGATACTCTACTCATCATTATATTACTTGTGTGGCCCGGTACACTTGCCGGAAAAAAGTCACATCATGCCCATAGACTTCGCCTTGAGAATACTCTCAACTTCTTGTCACATTGTTCTTCAGCAGATGGAGTTTTGTTGACTAGATTTAAAGCTACAATAATTTTTTTGTGCCAAAACTTGCCAACTATTTTATCTTCCTTCACACAAGCCTCTGCTACTCTTGACAAATTTAATATGCTTGAGAAAAGTGCCAAATCTATCAAGGAAGAACTCCCTCGACGAAAAGAGGCTGCCATTTCTCTTAAATCCAAAATATCTGACACAGCCAAGTCTATAGTTGAAGCTCAACAGAAGGAATCAAGTTTGATGGAACAGATCTATAGGTTGCAAGTTGAACTAGAGAGTACGGAAAAAGAAATTAAAGATCGTGAGGTCAACCTATCATCCTTTCAAGAACAGAAGGAGGAGTTTGTAGCAGATACCATGGTGTTGATGAATGAATTTAAGGCTGTGATGGAAACCCAGTCCCAAACGTTGGAAGATCAAAGGAATGCTCAGCAAGAATTATTTAAAGTGAATTATGAATGGTCAGCTCTGTGTAGACAATTTGAGCAAGACTGCACTGCTGCTAGGAATCTATCTTAAGTTTTGATGGCTTCTCTTTTTCTTGTATGGCTTCAATTGTTGGATTTTGAGTCTTAAAATTGTTACTTTAAGTGTCAAATAAAGAAGAGAATGAAAACCAACTGGAAAAGAGTACGAATTACCTGTGGAGAAGGGCAAGGTGTGTGACATTTTTGCTTTTGGGTTTGGTTTCAGAGTAATTTGAGAGAAAACTTTTCTTGATTGCATTAAAAAGACATATTTTTGGGCAGTAAGATATGAATTTTTCTTGAGATATTGATAAAATATTCATGATATATTTATTGACTTGTTGGTGGATTTTTTCTAGTAAGTTCTTCAATGGAAATAAGAAATTGTTAAATCGCATTACATTTTTTGTCAGTATCATTTTATTTCAAGGTGAATTTACATCACCCATCCACTCAAGACAACTATTTTAAAACATGAAATCAGTTAGTGACATATCATAACTCATTGGTAATGTAATGGTAGTGTCTCGGCCAATTTACCTGCATTTCAACTAGCCCATCTCCTCATAAAAGAGGCTTGGCACAGCAGCGCCACATCTTAGCCAACAATGTTAGTCTCCTCATTTTATTTTTTTGGGTGAGTCCAGGTTCCTCATTTCCCCAGCACTCAAAGTATACTCCCTTCTACTTTTAAGGTGATAAATGACATCATAGTACAAATAATAGAAAATTATCAAAACAGACAATAGAGGAACATTTTTTAAAAAAAAAAAATAGAAATGAAAAGCAATAATTACTAAAATAAAATAAAAATGACCAATAGACATTACATAATGAGCACTGGTCAAAAGTTTCAATAAAGAGTTTATTATGAGTAAAATTCACATTATGAACAGTGGTCATATGTGATTACATGTGGTCAATTTTTTGTTTTGTTATTTATGCTTTTGAAAGAAATATTTGTTATATTTCTTTTTTGGTAATAGGTCTATTGGCACTTCTCTTGTCTAAGCACCCCACTATGACCTTAAAAATTGTTTAATGGACTAAAATACACTTACCATAATTATTCTTTTTCTTTTCTCAGGTTGTAAACCACAATTTTTCTTTTCCTTTTTCCTGTTGTTAACCACAATTAATCAAACGCTATAGAGGTTTATCTTGCTTCGTCTGACTTCCTCTTCCCTTGCCATATTGGGAGACTTTTTGATAATGAGAGCGGAGCATTCTGATAACATTAAATTCTAGAAAAATACGCCATTGTTTTCATAAGAAGGGAACCACCTTATGGGTTTGTTTGAAAATTAAAGAGAAAAGGAAAAGCAACGACACAAAAGAAAAGAGAGCAGAAGAAAATTGGAAAAGTCCGAAATAAATAGGCCCAAAAAAAAAAGGAACTAAATTAAATACATAAACCACCTTTTAAATAACGAGGATTTTATAATACTACATGAGTATGTCATACTATATTGACGTGACAAGCATACAAAATTTTTATATTTTATTAGATATAAAATATAATTTATTTAATTTTTTAAACAAACTTAAAAATAGTTAATTTGTGCACATATTATTCATTTATTAGTTATTCTTATGTAGTATAATATACTAAATAAATACTAAAAGTATCTAAGAAATCTCCTTTAAAGACAAATCCAAAAAAAGTAATCTAGTTCAATTAAAAGAAACATAAGCCTAAACCAAACAAACAAAATAAAATAATAAAATAAAACATAGAATGGCCTGGCCCAACTCAGACCAGGTCCAATCAGCACATAAAAAATATTGAAATGAGTAATAATGGGCTAAACCGAAAATGTCAAAAGGAAACAAAAATGCTAAGACATGACAAGCCCAAATGATAGATCTGATCCAACCAAAAAAAAGACATAACAAGCCCATATGTGTTTCTTGGCCCCATTTCCTAACTTGGTTTAATGTTTTCTCTTCCTTTTAGTTACACAATTTTCCTAGTACAGAAAGTGTTATTCTCTTTGATATATCGGTAACTTTCTAATTTTCTTCATGACATTCTCTCTCTCTTTTCTTTGTTTGTTTGTTTACATCTTATTATGTCTGTAAACAATCATCCTTTGTTAAAGCGATGCAATATTTCACAAGATTTGTCTTAAAATGAAAAAAAATACAAAATTGTTAATGTATGCATGAACTTATCTTATTGAAATAATAATAATAATATATACTTTGGCTTTAAATTTTAAATTTCAATTAGAAAAGGGCTTTATGGTTAATATTACAATTTTATAATTATAATATATTACAAATAAAAAAGAAAAAAAGTACTTGTAGGACTGGGCTAGGCTAGCCAGTCCGCTAATGTGCTTGGCTAAAATCAAACCAGGCCAGAAAGGACAGCCTAATTTGTGAGCCCTAAATGGTATGGAGCATACATATAATGTTTTGTTTTGAAAATGAAAAGGAAAAGTTGAACAAGTCAACATACATACAAAGAAAACAATATAAAGAAGAAGAAAATGTGAGGTGTGAAATACGTGGCAGAACCTCAGTCACAACTTACAAGCCTCAAAACATCAGTGAAGAAGACCGAAAGAAAGACTTTCAACAAAGAAAGATTAGCAACAGCAACTCATCGTAATAATTCAATATATGAAACTTATATGGCGGCTTCACTCTGAATCTGTGACTCTGTGTGGTACTCAAAGTTGTGCTGCTTTGTTACATCAAAAGCACTTCATGCCTTCTTCTTCATCTTAATTCTTGTAGTGGAACAAAGATCTGGGCTACCATTGCAGACTTGTAATTTTTGAAAAACAGGTAAATCTCTTCTGATCTACCAAATAATATGTCTTTCCCTTCATTGCTTCGTGCTTACTGCGTTATCAGATCAAATCCTAGTAGTTACTCGCTATTTCACTTGACTGTTAAGACTAACAATATCTTAAGAGATTTTGACGAAATAGTTTACTTGACCTTGGTCTTATCATTGATTGATTGGCATAAATATCTTTCTTTTTATTTTTTATTCATGAGGAAATACGTTGAAGAGTTGGGTTTCCTAACACAATTTTCTTCATATTCTTCACATATATATATATATATATATATATATATATATATATATATCTGGGCCANCTACCAAATAATATGTCTTTCCCTTCATTGCTTCGTGCTTACTGCGTTATCAGATCAAATCCTAGTAGTTACTCACTGTACTCAAAGTTGTGCTGCTTTGTTACATCAAAAGCACTTCATGCCTTCTTCTTCATCTTAATTCTTGTAGTGGAACAAAGATCTGGGCTACCATTGCAGACTTGTAATTTTTGAAAAACAGGTAAATCTCTTCTGATCTACCAAATAATATGTCTTTCCCTTCATTGCTTCGTGCTTACTGCGTTATCAGATCAAATCCTAGTAGTTACTCACTACACACACACTCTACCAAATAATATGTCTTTCCCTTCATTGCTTCGTGCTTACTGCGTTATCAGATCAAATCCTAGTAGTTACTCACTGTACTCAAAGTTGTGCTGCTTTGTTACATCAAAAGCACTTCATGCCTTCTTCTTCATCTTAATTCTTGTAGTGGAACAAAGATCTGGGCTACCATTGCAGACTTGTAATTTTTGAAAAACAGGTAAATCTCTTCTGATCTACCAAATAATATGTCTTTCCCTTCATTGCTTCGTGCTTACTGCGTTATCAGATCAAATCCTAGTAGTTACTCGCTATTTCACTTGACTGTTAAGACTAACAATATCTTAAGAGATTTTGACGAAATAGTTTACTTGACCTTGGTCTTATCATTGATTGATTGGCATAAATATCTTTCTTTTTATTTTTTATTCATGAGGAAATACGTTGAAGAGTTGGGTTTCCTAACACAATTTTCTTCATATTCTACATATATATATATATATATATATATATATATATATATATATCTGGGCCAACCGGGTTGGTTTAACCGGTAAGAATTAAAGCATTTTATTTGTAAAGCCTAGGTTCAAATTCTACGGCAAGCAATTTTTTTTTTTATAAGTATCACTAAAAACTTTCGTTGAGACATGTGGCATGCCGGACTTAAGAATGAGGTAGCCCCCTCCCTCTCTCTCTAAACTTTTGTTAATAAAAATAAAAATTATATTGTTTAATGGTTGAATCACTAATATAAGATTTTTGATAAATCCATTTACTCTCTCTATCTCTCTCAATTTTGTAAAACCATAGGTCATTGTGTGTACACCATAGGTAAGTCCCTTACCCTGAAGACCCTCTCTCCGTCTTACTAAGGTCAATTTTTTATTTCTCTTCCTGAAAAAATATATATTTTGGCTATAATGTGAACTTTTTCCTTTCTTTCTTTTTTTTTTTTTTACGTGATTTATTGGTTTCTTAATTGTAAAAATTCGAAAAAGTTATTTTTGTGCATCAACCCATGATTAAATCACAGTCAAATGGATAATACTTTATAGCGAGATGTGTAAAGTATCATTGTTGGGACTTCGGGTTTTAAGGAAGAAGATGACTAATGGTCAGTTTTTTTTCCCATCCCTTTAAATCTAAATATGTATACAAAGCATATGTGGTCAAATCAAGATTGGTTTTGCTTTTCCCCTCCACCATCTCGAGGGGGCATATTGGTGACTCATCAAATTTAAATTCAAACGTCTCATCTTGTTAGTTTCATTAGGTTTTACATTTCAAAGTTTGCTTTTGTAGATAATGTACTTTTGAATTCAAACCTCATGTATGTACCTGTATATATGCTCAAGTTACGAAATACAATACGCTGAACTTCTCCATCATTTCTTGTTTATCGTTATGCCATGATAGTAGGTTGAGATAGTTTATTGGGTGTAGAATTGTGTGTGTGAGAATATATTTGTGATTGAGATTATTTGGGTGTATTTCGGAATTGATTTTGTGAAAGAAATTTGTGAGAAACATTGTACTTTGCAGTTTGATCAGTGAAACCTTTTTTGTTGCTTCTTGTTGGATAAAGGCAATTGCCGAACCACAAATTCTTGATTATAAAGCAGTTTTAGTAGAGAAGATTTTAGATCAAGTTCAACACCAATAGTTGATTATAGAAGTAACAAATGTTACCACTACCACGAGATGGGCCACATTCTGGCTAAATGAAACAAGATAAAGGCTAATTACAGAGATAAGGAGTAATATTAATTACCACAAGAAAGGGGCATATTCATGTTAGATGCAGGAATTTGATTAAAGATTTGGAAGAATTTAAGAAAAGGGGCATATTCATGTTATATTATTTTTGTGCTAAATGAGAGTGGTTTGATACTTATGATTCTTGTGATGGATGAGATTGGCTAATGGTAATGGATCGGATGATATTTTTAGCAAGTGTATGGTGAAATTTAAATTGCTTGATGAGTTGGGTAATAATCTTTTGGTGATATGAGGCATGTGCCCCATTTAGTAAGAATTTGAATTCTTTCAAAAGGATGGATTCCTTGAGTTATGGATATTCTAATAGAAGTGAAACTTAAAGTGAGTAGAGGTTGTCTGGTCATTATAAAAGGAGCGTCATATAAGGTGTAGTATATGAATGTACTCAAAAAGAAGGTAACATTTGCAGAGGTGTTTGTTAGCCTGTTTTTATTGGCACTTATGGTAAGAAAGTTGAATGTGATGATGGAGAAACAACTGAAAATTATAATTCAAGGTGTTAACTTAATGTGGAGATTGTTGGGGTGAATTTAAAATATGAAAGTTTTGAAGAGAAGAGGAAGGAGTGAAATTAAAAAGAAAGAAAAAAAAAAAAACAGGAGAAAGAGTTTGATTTTTCAACCACATAACTTTGAGGCATTTATTCTCATTGAGTAAGTGTGTATTATATTAAGCCTTTGAGAAAGATGGGGAGTGGCATGAAGAAAATTTAGAGCACTATTGTTGCTTGGAGTGTGAGCCACCATCAAAGACAGAAATATCCCGTGGTGTGCTGTGAGACAAGGCTAAACTGTGATGATGGATTTTGAAAAGATTCAAGGGTGATTATTGTTTAACATAAACTGGCAATAACCACTTATCTATCAGTAACTAAACATAGTAGCTTATTCGAGTTTTCATCTGTGCTAGTGATTCCTGGCCAAGAAGCAAGTTCATATAATTAGATTTAAGATATATCTTAACCAAATAGCAATGCTTTAAATGAAATTGTCAATAATATACTATAGTTTCCAAATAAAAAGTTGAATAAGAATTGTAAGGCACCGTTATAAAGTTTTTATTACATAGGAGAATAATGGCTTGAGAAAAAAGGGGAGGACTACACATTGAAAAATGAATCACATTTAAAAAAGAAATTACGTGTAAGTTTTCGTTGAATGAGTTAGATGAATGAGGGCCTTGATGCACATCATGTGATATAACCAAGTTCCACATTGAAAATGTGAAAGGTTGCATGATGCTATATAAGCACTAAGATTTGACTACCTTATAAACTTATTTTGGCTAGCCTTTGGGCCATAGACTATATAAGTACTAAGATTTGGCTATCTTATTGACCTTAGTTCCCTTGGCCAGTTGGGTTTGGTGCCTTACACGTGAGTATGACAATTTTATTGGTTAAAGAATTTCAAATTTGACCAATAAAAAGGAAATGTTAACTTTTAAATAATCAATCAATAATTTGTGGGTGACATGACACTAGGATTCGTAGCAAATTTTATTAAGCTCTTTCGAATTATCCTTTTATTTCTCGTGTCCAGAAAGTGTTTGCAGCATGGATTACTTCTGACGGTATTCTACATTTCTTGCCAAAATCCTCCTGGTTTCTTTTAAACCAGGTATACCACATGATAACCACCAGCCAATTTAGCTTATCCTTTTGAACGGATCCCAGACATTCCAAGAACCAAATCCCATACTGACTGCACGTGCATTTTTGTGTAGGAAAACACTTTATTCCTTTTTGAAATATCCAATCGTTTGGGCTTTTTTGAATGTGAGCATTTACACGTTGTTGATTGTTTCACTCGGATATCAAAGACATGCTCTGCGGAATTTTAAATAATTAGTATGTTTACCTCTTGCTGTCAGGTTAAGTTCCTTTAATGGCGAGTGTTTTTTGTATCTCTTGTTCTGCAAACTTAGCGAGTAAATTAGTGGAATTAGCAGCACGTGAAGCTAGATATTCTTTCAAGTTCAAAAGGTATTTTGAAGAATTTCAAACAGAAAAAGAGAAGTTGGAATTAACAATAGGAAGTGTGGTGGACCGTGCCAAAGATGCAAAGAAGAAAGCTGAAAAGATTGACAGTAACGTGAAGCGGTGGTTGAATGAAGCAGACCTTCTCATAGCAAGACTGGTGGAGCTAGAAGGAAAAGCTGAAGGGAAAAAGAACATCATCTGTTGTCTTGGGCGGTTCCCTAATTTAATTAGACGATACCAGCTGGCCAAACTGCTAGATAAGATGAAACAGACAATCCTAGACCTCAATAACCCACAATTCCCACAATTTTCACACCCTGATTTAATTATGGGTATGGAATACTATTCTTCAGAAGGTTTTGATTACTTCGACAGTACGAAATTGGCTTATGAGAAGCTTTTGGAAGCACTGAAAGATGATAATATTTCCAGGATTGGATTATATGCCATGGGGGGTTGTGGTAAGACATCATTGGTAAAACAAGTGGGGAAGGTAGCCGAAAAGCTTTTTGACAAAGTTGTCTTTGTTGTCGTGTCCAGAGAAGTTAATTTTCGAAAGATTCAAGGTAAAATTGCAGGCCAACTTGATTGTAAACTGGAGGAAGAAGAGGTTCCAGAGAGAGCCAGACGTTTGAATAAGAGATTAACTACTGGAGAAAAAGTTCTTGTAATTTTGGATGATGTATGGGAAATTCTTAACTATGAAGCCATAGGGATTCCCTTTGGCAACAATCAAATGGGATGCAGAGTTCTCTTAACAACACGACTTGAACATCTTTGCATTTCCATGGATTGCAAACCGATTCCCCTTGGCCTTTTGACGGAAGAAGAGGGATTGACTTTGTTCCGAAAGCATGCTAACATTACTGGTGATATCTCTGAAGTGAGGGAGAAGGAGCGTTTGGCAGAAGAAATAACAAAAGAATGCAAAGGGTTACCCGTTGCAATTAAACCTTTAGCTGTCATCTTAAAGGGTAAAACTCTAGTTCAGTGGGAGCATGCGTTTAAAGCATTGAAAGAGTTTAGAGCAGCGGACAATATTGCATGGGGTGAGGAAAATCCATATAAGTGCCTGGAAGTAAGCTATAAGATGCTGAGGGTTGAAGTCCAGGAACTCTTCTTGTTTTGTTCTCTTTTGGGAGAAGATACAGAAATGCCTGTGGAACTTTTAATCAGATTTGCATTTGGGTTGGACATGTTTCAGAATGTTAAGTCGTATAAAGATGCAAGAACGGAGGTGGGTGCAGCCATTAAAGAACTTGTACACTCTTCTTTATTGTTTGAGGATGAAAAACAGTGTGTGATGATGCATGATTTAGTCCGAGATGTAGCATTGTGGCTAGCAAATAAAGAGAAAAAAACCATAATAACCGCAGAGATGGATCTAAAAGCTTTAGCAGAGAAAACAACTACAAAAGATACAAAATTCTTATGTTGTGAGGCCACAAGTGAATTTTCAGATAAGTTGGACTGTTTGAAACTTGAAGTTTTGATGGTGCACTGTAATTGTAAGGATCCCTTTAAAGTACTCGGTATGATTTTGGAAGGGAATAAAGAACTGAAAGTATTGGTTTTAGGAAGTGAATATAAAAGGTCATGGGAAACCCAGTCAATCCATTTGTTAACAAAGCTTCGATGTCTATTTTTAGCAGATTTCATATTCAATGACATGTCTTTTGTGGGGAAGCTAAACACACTTACAGCTCTGAACTTTAATGATTGTGTGATGATAGAATTGCCCGACGCAATAGCTAAACTAGATAAATTGAGATTGTTGGATGTATCAAGTTGTGAAATAGGAGGCAATCCTTATCAGGTGCTAGGAAAATGTTCAAAATTAGAGGAGCTATACTTTTATAAAAATGAATTTTCAGAAAGGGAGGCAGTCATTGAAAATCTTGCTGAAGTCTTTCAAAAGAATAACTCTTTTCCAGTACCGCAAAGGTATTCGCTTCAAATTGGAGATACTACATATTACAGAGATAATTTGGCATCCAACATTTTAACTATATGCCCTTTTGATGCTCAAATGATCTCAAACGCAGCCATCAAGAATCTGTTCCAAACAGCAGAGGAAGTTTATCTCGAAGATATTAAGGGATGTAAATGTATCGTCCCAGACATTCTCCAAGCAGATGAAGGTTTGAAAGAGTTGGTTAGGTTGGAGCTTTATGAATCTGACGAGATAGAGTGCCTACTTGACACTACCAATGAACATTTGCAACATGTGAGAACAGGCTTCCCTAAGTTGGCAAAGCTAATAATTGAATCAATGTGGTGCATGGAAACTCTATGCCGCGGTCCACCTCCTCATGGCCTTTTCGACAAGTTGAAATTGTTGAAATTGGCTTATTGTACAATGTTGACATATCTCTTCACACCTGCCCTTGCTCAAAACCTTGTCCTGCTGGAAGAAATGAAAATAAAGAAATGCCACAGACTGAAGCACATAGTCGGAGATGAGGAGGAGCAAGAAGAAATCAGAAATGCAGATCATAAATTATTGTTCCCCAAATTAAAGCACCTCGAAGTCCGTAAGTGCAACCAGCTGGAATACTTACTCCATGTCTCTCACGCTCGGGGCCTATTACAATTGAAAATTTTGCATATAGAAGAAGTTCCTAAGCTGAAATATGTGATTGGTGAATGCTATCATGAAGATCAGTTTCGATATCAGAATCAGAACCAGATTGAGTACCAGAGCATCGAACTTCCTCTTTTGGAAGAACTGACTCTCAGTAATTTGCAGAGTATCATCACCATTTGCCCAGAAAATTATCGTGTCATGTGGTCGTCCTTGCAAGTCTTTCGTGTTGAGGATTGTCCAGAGTTGAGCATCATGTCTATCAATAATTGCATGATTGGTTCCGAAATGATACAGGACAGTCAGGGTGCAACAATCAGAAAGGTTCCACTTCCACTTTTTCTCCTTTATAACATCGTGTTTATATACATGTTTATACGCTACCATCTTGTTTCTGCTAAATACATCTCCATCATGCTTTTATAGGAACTGGCAATGATGAATCCTCTACAAAATGGGCAAAATATAAAAGAACTCACTGTTTCTAAATGCAAAATACAAGGTATTTTTCAACTGGAAGGAGTTTCCAACGGCACGGATGGACATCCGTTCACATCATGCTTAACAGAATTGTATTTAACTGAGTTACCTGAACTCAGGTATACATGCAAGGGTCCCATACAATGTATGAGCTTCCCATATCTAGTGAAACTAGTTATCTCTAATTGCGGAAAATTAAAATCCGTCTTCTCGCCCTGTATTGGAGAAGGACTACCTCAGTTGCAGAAGCTAGAGATAGAGAATTGTGATCAACTCGAGCAAATCATTGAGGTTGATCTGGAACATCAAAATTGTTCGAGTCCACCCATGAAATCCAATGAAGTGAATCATTGTTCAAACAACAGTTTAATTTCATATGCTCCTCTTGAGGGCTATCAACAGACACGCCAGAATTCAGGTACACTCATACTTCATATATACATTGATAGTGATATAATCACATTTCACATTAATTTTTAAAATTCATATAGGTTTATTTGGTAAGCTGAAATATGTGATTGGTGAATGCTGCCCTTGCTCAAAATCCAATGAAGTGAATGATTGTTCAAAGAATACTTTAATTTCATCTGCTCCTCTTGAGGGCTATCAACAGACACGTCAAAACTCAGGTACATTCATACTTTATATATACACAGATAGTAGCCTCCTTTGAAAACTTACGAGTCTCTTTTGCAAACTTTATGACCCAATCAATAATTCTCTCAATTTTCCTTTTGATGGAATAGCTCTAGCATTAAATTCCCATTTTCAAGCAATAAACATAAAATCTCTTCTCTCTGTTTGTATTCTTACAGGGTCATTCAATTTGTGCAATCTCAAAGATTTGACAATAATATCTTGTCCGATGCTGATATCTTTGTTTGAGCCATCTACGGCTAAAACCTTGACATCATTGGAATATATGATGATAGAAGAATGCAATAGACTGAAATATATAATAACAGATGAGGGAGTTCAAGGTCATAAAAGTGAGGAAATAGTACAAAATGAGCATGATTTAAGGTTCCCAAGATTGAAAAAGCTCATAGTCACTAAGTGCGACCAGCTGGAATACTCACTCCATGTCTCATACACTCGGCGTCTATTACAATTGGAAGAACTCTCTCTATCTGGAAGTAAAAGAAAAGGTATTTTCAATATAGAAGAACTTGCCATGGATGGACAACAAGTGACCTCCAAGTTAAGAAAATTGACGTTGCACTACTTACCCGAGTTGAGATATATATTAATGGGTCCCAAACAAATTTTCAGCCTTCAGAATGTTGAAGTGCTAAAAATCAGTGGATGTGGAAAATTAAAATGTATATTCTCTGTCACTGTCTTAAAAAGCCTACCACGGTTGCGGAATCTACACATTGAAGATTGCGAAGAATTGGAGCAAATCTTTGAACAGGATGAGGAAAATCAAAATGGGTCAAAGACTCATAACCAAGAAGTATGCTTCCCACAGCTAGTCATGGTTTTTGTGAAAGGTTGTGGCAATTTGAAACGTCTCTTCTCTATATCTACTCACTACAAATTCCCAAAACTAAACCTGTTGTTGGTAAATGGATCCTCTAAGCTAGAGCAACTATTTGCTGGTGAACTAGGGGGAACAGATAAGAGCATGCACAGTGTGCTTCCAGAATTGAAATATCTAATACTTACGAAATTGCCAAGTCTCGCTAGTATTTTTTTCCTAGGCATTCAGTTACAGCCTGTAGAATACTGTATTGTGCAGCATTGTCCCAAGCTCGCTTTGTCTTCAACTACAACTCTTAAGAAATTGCTGCTTGACTTTTTGTCTTTTGATGAAGGTACACACTACACTGTATTCATCATATTTTTCATGTAGAGTACAGGTTTAATATTTATTCTATGCATGCGACAAATTTAGGACAGTTATACCCTGAATTATTATGTTTTTCCCAAAAAGAATTTGGCTTTCCAATTTAATTGCTAATGTTCATAAATCCACATTGTAGATATCCAAATTGGTGAATATTCCGGATGGGACATATCTGATCTAGTTGGCGAAATCGTTCAATCCAATGAAGATTCTGAAATCAAAGGGACCCATAATGATAATCCAACTCCTGAAGATGTAGAAGAAGATCATAAACTAGAGACAGTTGCAGGAGTAACAATAGCAACTGATTCGAAAACAGATAATCCATTGACAGGACCATTACTCAAAACCAGGGAATCATCTCCACAGGTAAATTTATTGTCCTTTTTATGTTGGAAAAGGAGTCTATTGATGGCTAGAACTTACTTATTGAGGGTAAAGAATCAAAGAATGGAATGGTACTAATAATACATTGTAATAATTCATTAAATTTTTAGGTTTACTATTAAAGCAAAATCCAACTTACATATATTTTGGGCTGTGCAGAGTATTATAGCAAGTGACAAAGAAGTTCCCACATCAAAGACAACTATGGTAGTGATTTCATTTAATCAATTCATTAAGAACATGTGACAGTACTGCCATGGGCAATAGTTACTCCTCTGATATAAATGTGTTCACAAGCAATAAGTGATTAATTAAGTTCTGTTCTCAAGATTTTCCTTTATTTATTTTTTGTTGTTGTTGTTCTTGGTCAGAGTGTAAAAGAAACAGAGAAGGGAATTGTTCAAAAATGTTCAATGTCAGAGGAACCAGCTAAGGAAACTTCAACTCCATCTCGGGAAACTAATGTGTGTATGATTTACTTATGTACATAATGTTATAGAATTTAACTCAAAGAATAGTGTTTATGATTCTATTTCTGAAGATACAATAATATAGAAGTTGCAGCTTATTTATCTTTTTGTGCAACACAGTATTAAACAAAAAGGGGATCAAAGTCCTAAATCAGAAAAAGCTATACACAAAGAATATCCATGGGTGAATTTGTTGCCCTTTAAAATATGGGAATACAACTAAGCTAGATAGTTTAAACTTACACCTTTTGCTTACTGGTTGTTCCTATAGGAATTGGCCAGCAAAGATCAACAGGTACTTGGAGAAACGAGATCTGACAAGGGAGTTGGTGCAGAGGTAAGCATTTATCTTTGTATAAGAGGTGGTGCACAGAAAATCAATGAACAAAACAGTCATCACTGATCAACAGGCACACGGAGAAACAATGTCTAATATACATTCTAATGGTTAAATATGAAAATAAAATCTAACTTACATATCTTTTGGTGTTGTGCAGAGTATCAAAGAAAGTGCTGAAGTTGGTCCTACATTAGAAAAAGCTAAGATAGCTAGTTCATCAATTCATTCAGAAACAAGGAGCTCAGAGCAAGACCCATTAGTCACTTCTCTGCAAGAAACATCTCCAAAGGTATGTTTATGTTCATTCCATTCATTTTATTTATCTTTTGAATATATACAATGCGACCCCTCCTGTTGCTTATTGATTACTTGACATAGGAATTTTTCGTAACTTGACATAGGAATTCTTTGTAAAAGAACCCAAAAATCAACCGAATGCTGTGGAACAAGCACTTGAAGAAAATAAAAGAACCAATCAAATTACTCAGAAAGATGACAAACCTTCTGATCTAGAACATATGAAAGGACCTTCAAATGAAAAGAAAACTGCTCTGCAAATCTCATCAGCCCTTCCAGAACTGAAGGGTTCAGCACTCACTTCAGTAGTAAATTTTCCAAAGAGAACCTCTCCTTTGGTAAGTTTAGCTATGTTTTTTTTTTTTTTTCACCACCTTTTGCACTAGTACAACTACTAATGGTTTGAAACTAACCACTGCCCTTTATTTGCTTTAGATCTCTTCAATCCCTCAAATGAATGCAGCTGGTTACCCCTCATCGAGTTCTGGTCTGATTCTTCAACCAGAGCTCCTTCAAGAGCTTAAGACTGAACTAGATGCATATCTGAAAATGTCATTGGAGGCTATCTGTGAATCCAATGCTTTTGACAACGTAGAGAGGGTTGTTAACTCCTTAGCAAGGGGAACTGCTGATGTTATCCAAAGGAACATCCTCCAAGACTTCGCGACTCGATTGAAAAACTTCAAAGAATGTGTTCCACAAGCCATGAACACCAAGCAATTAAGTTTTGAGTTCATGTCCAATTATGAAAACCTGAATATGGAGTTGAATACCAAATTGAGTGAAGGCCAAGGAAAAGTTAGAGACTTGGAATCCAAATTTTCTGAGACCTGTAAAGAAGAATATGACATTGAAATGGAGATTCAACAATTAATTGCTCGAAAGATTGAGATTCTCGCCCAAAAGAACTCTCTTGCATCGCAACTTGACCAATCAGCTCAAGAAGTCTCCAAGGATTATGAAAAATGGAAAGCATTGGGAGAGGAACTGAAATTATCTACAGGCCAGTGGATAAAATCAAAGGAAGTTTTAGCTCATGCAAATGCCAGTTGGAGTGTCTTTAAGGAGAGTTTAAGATTATAAGCCTTCAATAATAAATTTAGCTTTGCTTAAATTATGTATTTTAAGACTTGCACAACTATTCTGTATGATAAACTCACACCAAACTTTGATTTTATTTCTTCCACTTACTGCAGCTTGTGTTGTTTGTTTTCTTCCATTTAGTACAGTTCATTTACTGATGTATCTAACAGCTATACTTAAATTCCAATTCAATTTAATATAGCCTACGGTAGAAAATTAAGCAAGTCAAATTTAGTATATAAGTGAAAGTTTGCATATGCATAATCATTTAAAACTAAATCAAACAAAACAAAATAGAGTAATATAACCTAAATTCTTAAAACATGATTAATATGGAGTAAATCACAAACTCAAGAATCAATCAATAAATTAGTTTACTAGTCCAGAGATCTTTCGAATAGGTTGAGATTTCAGATTTGAATCTCTAGTCCTCATATCTCCAACTAAAAAACATAGCTCTATATATCTAATTAAGTAAACATTGTTAACATTATAACAAAAATTATCATTAAAATTCTTTTTAAATATAAACACCACAAAAAAGTAAGTTACAATAAGTCATTTCATAAGCATATGGATTTAACAAAAAAAAAAAAATCATTGGGATGTAAAAATATGGTTTCTTCTAGCATTGAAGCTGAGGAGAGCTTCGCAAGTTGTGGACATTTAAGGACTTCGCCGCTTTGTACCTTTGCTTCTGCACTACTAGAATGTAACATAAGCTTATTATTGACATAATATTCACCATAAATGCATAACATAAGCTTATCATTGACATAATATTCACTATATACCTGAAAATCAAAGAAACCCACAAAACAGAGGGCAATTCATAGATCACAAAACAGGCTAGAAAACCCAGAGGAGATTATACCAAAAATTGAAGTCTTTACATTAAATAATTCTAAAAGGATAATTCAATTGGGAGGTTTCCTCTTTCCATATAAATGGGGCCCAGAGGCCCAAAGCAAAATAAAAAGACTACAAAGAAACTACTCACTACTCAAAGCCCAGAAACCCCCATATCATCATCAATCAGGAAAGGGATCAATCCCAAAGGAGGGGAAACATAATTGCATAAATGGTTGCTTTGTTTTTTAAGTATAGGGATAAAAAGAAAAAGAAAATTTCATTTTCAATTTTTCATGCCCTGTGAATGAATTAGAAAATGATTCCATCCATCAAAAAAGAAAATTTCAGTAGGAATTTTTTTAGTGTTATTTTACTCTTTGAAATATAATTTTCCCCGTCAAAATAGTTTTTTTATCTAGTTCTTTATTGAAAGTTGATAGAACTTTCAATGTGATATGTTAAATGTAGATGTGACAAATTTGGTAGGTAAGAGTTGGTGAAAACTATTTTGATAAATAAAATTACTTTCGAATGACTAAAGTGACACTAATATTCTTTTAGCAACTAATTTAACTGAACTGTTCATATATATTTTAGGGATCAAAAATAAATTTTACTTTTTTTTTTTTATTATGTCAAGTGATCTTTTTTATGTGTAAAATAATACTCTAATAAAATTACCGTAATTACCTCTACCAAACGCACCCTGATTGATTTAGTATTACTATTAACACGTTGGTATATGTGAACTCATAGTAAAGCAATTAGCAGGTAACGTAACTCATGAATAGATAATTTCAGGAGTAAAATTCTACGGTTCTTTAACTTCTTAGTTGGTGGCCTAAGTGAGTGGATAAATATCTAGAAGAGCACTTTTCATGAAATTATTCTTAAACTATTATCTTACTTCTACTTTGCAGTTTGAAATGACCTTTGCAGTTCCTTAGTTAGGTGCAAATTCCAGTTTTATGGATTGGATGAATGAAGGCCATAGAGAACCGTGTTACGCAATACGATGAAGAAAGCAAACAGATTGATATTCAACATCGTCACTGGTTGAACAAAGCAGAAGCAATCATAAAAGAAGTGGAGGAGCTGGAAAAAAAAAAAAAAGAGCTGCTGTGCTGAGAACTGCCCAAATTTGATTGGGCGATATTTTCCAGCCAAGGAGCAAGAAGAGAAGAAAAAAGCAATGGCAGAACACAGAAATACTCAATTGCCAGAGAATAATCACCTTGCTTCACTTCCAGGCATGGAACACTATTCTTCAAAAGATTTTGTATTCTTTGAGAGTACAAGGTTGGCAAAGGGATGGGAAATTGATGATTAAGCTTGATTTTTGGAAATATGCTTCTACTAATCAAATACATTTTAATATTGATTTCTATTTGTTAGCATATATGATGATTAAGCATGTGAATTATTATTCTATGTTGCATGTCTCCGTAGCACCCAAGCATCGGCGCGTGGCGATCATTTAATTATAATTTTTCATAAAAATAAACATACTCTAAAGATGACTTATAGAACAACTTTAATTTCACTGTATATGTTGTATCAACAAATAAAGTCTTCCTTCCTTCCTTCACCCAAAAGCAAAGACAAGAATATCACAAGCAAAGCTCTACAAGCAAAGACAAGAATATCAGAAGCAAAGCTCTACAAGGCAATGCAATCGCCAAAAGAAGCAAAGAATTCAGCCACTGAGAAGCTCCTTCAAATGTTGTACCTGAAGTTTCTTCCTGAAAGCTAGCATAAGTAAACCAATTCACCATATCATTTCCTCCGTACTCTATTTTCCTTCTGTATTCCTTCTATATTCTCTGGCAATTCAGTTCATTGTCAATTCTCATTTTGCTTTCTCTCTTCTGCTATCTACAATAAGAAGCGGGGAAGAGAGCTACCGTTCAAATTCTTTCATCCAATTTGCTCTTTAGAATTAAAACTTTCTTCTTCATTCATTTATTTCTGGAATTGAATTAAACTTCCTTTGTTCTGTTTTCTGAAGCAAAAAAACCCAAAAAAACCAAAAAAAATTAGAAGTAATTATTTCTGCTCGAGTATTTACTGTCTAGTTAAAATACTAGGGAGGGAAGGAACAACAGAACTTGTTTGCATTGATCTCTGTTCTTTCAAGGTGATATGTCTAATTTCATTTTTTTATGATCAATCCTTTTATTTCTCCATATAGTTGTTCTGCTTGTCTAATTTCTTTGTCACATTGGTTTCTTCATTTTGTTATTTACTCACAGCATATATTTGGATTGGTAAGGGCATTTAGGACTATATGCTTCTATTACAATGCAATCTGACACTTTTTCTTTTTATTAATTGTTTTTCAAGGTACTGTACTGTCCAATTGTGTGAGTAGGGAAGAGGGATCAACAAATCCAAGATATTGTCTTTGCTGGAGAGAGGTAAATTAATCCGCCTTTGATATTTCTCTCCCTCTGTCATTTAAGTAGTATTGCAAATTAATCTGCTTTTGCTATTCTGATCTTTCTTATTTTTAGTTTGTTACCTTTACTTGTACACTGCTACAATGTAACATAAGCTTATTATTGACATATGAGAAGTTGAACCGTGCATCCAGTGAAGTTGAACCGTGCAGTTATGTGTTATATGAGAAGCTTTCTACCATTTTCTTTTCCAAAATGCCTTACTTATTCCCACCGCCTGTGTGTGTGTATAAAAAGGGCTCTCTTCATGGTGTGTTGTGAGAGGGCGCTAAACTGTGGTATTGTTCAGGTGCCCTTAGAACGTAGGCTGACATAGTTTCTTGGTGCAGAATTTTGCTTGATGAGAAAATATTTGAGTTAGAGATTTTGAGATTATTTGGGTGTATTTTGGAATTCAGTTTGTGAGAAGCCTTATAGTCTGTGGTTTGATTGGTGGAACTGATATCTTGCTCCTACCATAGACATAGGCAATTGTCAACCCAAGTAAATTTCTGCGTGCTTTTATGCAAGAGTGGAACTTAGCAAAATAAAATCACTTAGAGTGAAATTCCAAATAAAATTTAAGATTTTCTTAAGGGTAAATTATACACAACTCCTTTGAGGTTTGGTGAAATTACACTCTACCCCATTTAAGAGAAATGTGAAGAAATATTTCACTTGATCTTGGTCTAGCCATAGATTAATTGACATAAATATTTTTCTTTTTATTTTTATTCATGAGGAAATAGGTCACATAGTTAGTTCCCAAGCACAATTTTCTTCCTATCTTTCACATTTATATCTTGTTTATTGGGGCTAATGGGAGTGGTAAAGATCGAAACACTTCGCTTAGAAAATCTAGGTTCAAATTCTATTGTTAGCGGTCGCCTTTTGGTAAGCAATATATACTTAAGGCTTGTGGCATGTATTAACCTTAGAATAAAGAGCTTCCTCTCACTCTAAACTTTTGTTAATAAAAAAAAATCTTGTCTAATGGTTGAATCACTAATATAAGATTTTTGCTAAATCCATTTATTCTCTCTCTCTCTCTCTGCCAATTTTGTAAAACCATAGGTTATTGTGTGTACACCATAGGTAAGTCCCTTATCCTCAAGACCCTCTCTCCGTCTTACAAAGTTCAATATTTTATTTGTCGTCCTGAAAAAGTATTTTGGCTATAATGTGAATTTTTTCCCTTCTTTTTTTTTTTTTTAAGTAATGGATTGGTTTCTTAATTGTAAAAATTCAAAAAAGTTATTTTCGTTCATCAACCTATGGTTAAACCATTGCAAATGGATAATGCTCTATAGTGAGATGTGTAAAGAATTAAAATGTCTACTAGTCTAGTGTTCAATATAATGCAATGGAGAGTGATGCTAAATGTGAGATAAGGAGTAATATTATTACCACAAGAAGGGGCATATTCATGTTATATCATGTTTGTGCGAAATGAGAGTGATTTGATGCTCATGATTCTTGTATTATTACCACAAGAAGCAATTTCATATAGTTAGATTTCTGATAAGTTTTAACAAAATAGCAATGCTCTAAATTAATAGTCAATATTACACTTTAATTTCCGCATAAGAATTGTAAAGTAGCATTATAAACTTTTTGTTCCATAGGAGAATAGGAGAATAGTACTACACATTGGAAATTGAATCATATTTAAAAAAAAAAAAAAAGTGCCGTGATGAAGGTGTAAGTTTCAGTTGAATGGATTAGATGAATGAAGGCCTTGATATCCCAAGTCCCAAATTGGATATATAGAAGGTTGCATGATGCTATATAAGCCTTATTAACTTACTTAGGCAAGCCTTTTAGGCCATGTGATCGATCTTAGTTGCTTTCAGCTATTTAGGCTTAGGCCATCACAAATGGTATCTTGGCAGATCATAGTCTGTAGATATATATTCCTCACTGCTTGGTAGAGATCATAAGCACTAAGATTTGACTATCTTGTTGGACTAACCTCTTTAGGTCATATGGTTCGGCCTTAGTTCCCTTCGCCACTTGAGCTTGGTGCCTTACATGAGTATGACAATTTTGTTGGTTAAAGAATTTCAAATTTGACCAATAAAAAGGAAATGTCAAACATTTTCATCATCTTAATTAAGAGAAATGTGAAGAAATATTTCACTTGATCTTGGTCTAGCCATTGATTAATTAGCATAAATGTTTTTCTTTTTATTTTTATTCATGAGGAAATAGGTCACATAGTTAGTTCCCAAACACAATTTTCTTCCTATCTTTCACATTTATATCTTGTTTATTGGGGCTAACGGGAGTGGTAAAGATCGAAACACTTCGCTTAGAAAATCTAGGTTCAAATTCTATTGTTAGCGGTCGCCTTTTGGTAAGCAATATATACTTAAGGCTTGTGGCATGTATTAGCCTTAGAATAAAGAGCCTCCTCTCACTCTAAACTTTTGTTAATAAAAAAAAATCTCGTCTAATGGTTGAATCACTAAAATAAGATTTTTGCTAAATCCATTTATTCTCTCTCTCTCTGCCAATTTTGTAAAACCATAAGTTATTGTGTGTACACCATAGGTAAGTCCCTTATCCTCAAGACCCTCTCTCCGTCTTACAAAGTTCAATATTTTATTTGTCGTCCTGAAAAAGTATTTTGGCTATAATGTGAATTTTTTCCCTTCTTTTTTTTTTAAGTAATGAATTGGTTTCTTAATTGTAAAAATTTAAAAAAGTTATTNCACTCTACCCCATTTAAGAGAAATGTGAAGAAATATTTCACTTGATCTTGGTCTAGCCATAGATTAATTGACATAAATATTTTTCTTTTTCTTTTTATTCATGAGGAAATAGGTCACATAGTTAGTTCCCAAGCACAATTTGCAAATGGATAATGCTCTATAGTGAGATGTGTAAAGAATTAAAATGTCTACTAGTCTAGTGTTCAATATAATGCAATGGAGTGTGATGCTAAATGTGATCGTGGTAGCAGTATATCTCTTGAAAGCAGGTTCAGTTGAATGGATTAGATGAATGAAGGCCTTGATTTCCCAAGTCCCAAATTGGATATGTAGAAGGTTGCATGATGCTATATAAGCCTTATTAACTTACTTAGGCTAGCCTTTTAGGCCATGTGGTCGATCTTAGTTGCTTTCAGCTGTTTAGGCTTAGGCCATCACAAATGGTATCTTGGCAGATCAGAGTCTATAGATATATATCCCTCACTGCTTGGTAGAGAACATAAGCATTAAGATTTGACTATCTTGTTGGACTAACCTGTTTAGGTCATATGGTTTGGCCTTAGTTCCCTTCGATGACAATTTTTTTGGTTAAAGAATTTCAAATTTGACCAATAAAAAGGAAATGTCAAACATTTTCATCATCTTTTAAATAATCAATCAATAATTTGTCGGTGTCATGTCACTAGGATTGGTATCAAATTTTATTTAAGCTCTTTCGAATTATCCTTTTATTCTTCTTATGCCAAAGACATCTTTCACAGTTTATCAAAATTATAATATGAATTGAATGAAGTTTTAAGTATTATCTCTCGTAGTAGAGACGCCCTGTTAGTTAGTTTGTAGGTTACAAAATTACCTTTGGTGACGAATAAAAGCAAACTTACAGTGTCTAATGTGAGTAGCAGTCTCATTAATATCCTCTAACATACCACCAAGCTCTCACTGCACTTGGCATATTATGATCTCTCCACTTCAAATTATTTGCATTTGGCAAACTACTATGTACTTGCTTTAAAAGAGAATATTAAGATTGAAAGCTTTTGTATTTAGGATATGAATTTGGCTAAACACATGCATTTTTGTGTAGGAAAACACTTTTTTCCTTTTTAAAAATACAATCGTTTGTTTTTCTTTTTTGCTTTTCAGTTAAAAAGAACAATTATTTTTTTATTAAAAAGCTTACTCAAATTCAAATACAAATTGTAGATACCTGGTATTTCGGCCCATAAGCTATTAGGCCCATTCGTCGTAAGGCCTATATCCGTAAAACTGTTCATGACTTTTAAATTCTCAAACTCATCTATAAATAGTTTCCGTGCGACAAATATAAGCACTTTGGGATTTCAATATCAATATATTCATTATGATACCTCGGACATCGCTAACTTAATCATCGGAGCTCGGGTATAGACTCCCGACTCTTGACCTTTCATTGTTTGCAGGTAGCACATTATTTGCACTCTCCACCCTCAACCAAATTAGGTATCGTCACAAATACTGTTATTCGCAACACACAATATAGTTTAGAGTGTGGTTTATCTTTTTATTTTCATTTTCTTTTAAGATTTGTAATTGTTAAATTGAAGGCTTATATTTTCATTGTGCTATGTAGCAATCCTAGTAGTTCACTTAATTTATGTGTAGGACAATAAGTATTCATACTTTTCCCTTTATACAGTAACTTTTTTTTGGGCTTTTTTAGATGTGAGCATTTATACTCTGTTGATTGCTTAATTGGGATAACAATTGCATGTTTTTGTGGCATTTTAAATAATTAGTATGTTTGCCTCTTGCAGTGAGGTTAAGTTTCTTGAATGGCGGGCGACTTTGGTATCAATACTGCGGCCAACTTGGCGAGTGAATTAGTGAAATTAGTAGCAAGTGAAGCTAGTTATTCTTTCAAGTTCAAAAGGTATTTTAAAGATTTTGAAACAGAAAAAGAGAACCTGGAATCAAGAATAGAAAGTGTGGTGGACCGTGCCGAAAAAGCAAAGAAGAAAGCTGAAAAGATTGACAATGAGGTGGAGCAGTGGTTGAATGATGCAGACCTTCTTATAGCAAGAGTGGTGGAGTTAGAAGGAAAAGTTGAATGGAAAAAGAACATCTCTTGTTTCGGGCGGTTCCCTAATTTATTTAGGCGATACCGACTGGCCAAAAAGCTAGAAAACATGAAGCAGACAATCATAGGCTTCAATAACAAACAATTCTCACAATTTTCACACCGTGATTCAATTATGGGCATGAAGTACTATTCTTCAGAAGGTTTTCAATATTTCAACAGTACCAAATTGGCTTATAATCAACTCTTGGAGGCACTGAGACGTGATGAGGTTAGAATTGGATTATATGGTATTGGGGGGTGTGGTAAGACATCCTTGGTACAACAAGTGGGGAAGGCAGCAGAAGAAGAGAAGCTTTTTGACAAAGTTGTCTTTGCTGTGGTGTCAAGACCTGTTAATATTCGACAGATTCAAGGTAATATTGCAGGCTCACTAGATTACAAACTAGATGAAGAAGAGGTTACAGAGAGAGCTAAACGCTTGAATCAGAGATTAATTACCGGAGAAAAGATTCTTATAATTTTGGATGATGTATGGGAAATTCTTAATTTTGAAAAAATAGGGATTCCCTTTGACAACAATCAAAAGAAATGCAGAGTTCTCTTAACAACACGGCGCGAAGATGTATGCAAGTCCATGGATTGTAAACCAATTCCCCTTGGGCTTTTGACGGAAGAAGAGGCATTGACTTTGTTCCGAAAGCATGCTAACATTACTGGTGATACCTCTGAAGTGGAGAAGAAGAACAGTTTGGCAGTAGAAATTACAAAAGAATGCGGAGGATTACCTGTTGCAATTAAACCTTTAGCTATCACCTTAAAAGGTAAAAGTCTAATTCAGTGGGAGCAAGCGTTGAAAGCATTGAAAGAATTTACAGCTGTGGATATTGTATCAGGTGAGGAAAATCCATATAAATGCCTACAATTAAGCTACGATATGTTGGAGAAAAGTGGAGCCAAGTCACTCTTCTTGTTCTGTTCTCTTTTTGCAGAAGATGAACAAATTTCTGTGGAAAGTTTAATCAGATTTGCATTTGGGTTGGACATGTTTCAAAATGTCAACTCTTATAAAGATGCAAGAACAGAGGTGGGTGCAGCTATTAAAGAACTTGTATACTCTTCTTTGTTGTTTGAGGACGAAGAAGAACAGTGTGTAAAGATGCATGACTTAGTTCGAGATGTCGCATTGTGGCTAGCAAACAAAGAGAAAATAACCATAATAAGCAGAGAGATGGATCTAAAAGCTTTGGCAGAGAAAGCAACTACAAAAGATACAAAATTCTTATGTTGTGATAGCACAAGTGAATTTCCAAATAAGTTGGACTGTCCGAAACTTGAGATGATGATAATGATACATAAAGATGAGGGTTCCTTGGGAGTACTAAATGCAATTTTGGAAGGGAAGAAAGATCTGAAAGTATTGGTCTTAGTAAGTGAATCTGAAAAGTCATGGGAAACCCAGTCAATCCATTTGTTAACCAATCTTCGATATCTACTTTTATCTGATTTCATATTCAATGACATGTCTTTTGTGGGGAAGCTAAACACACTTACAACTCTTCAATTTAATGATTGTGAAATAATTGAATTGCCAAACGAAATAGCTGAGCTAAAAAGATTGAGATTGTTGTCTGTATCAAGTTGCACAATAGGAGGCAATCCTTATCAGGTGCTAGGAAAATGTTCAAAATTAGAGGAGCTATACTTTTATAAAAATGAATTTTCAGAAAGGGAGGCAGTCATTGAAAATCTTGCTGAAGTCTTTCAAAAGAATAACTCTTTTCCAGTACCGCAAAGGTATTGGCTTGATATTGGAGATACCCCATATTACAGAGATAATTTGGCATCCAACATTTTAACTATATGCCCTTTTGATGTTCAAATGATCTCAAACGCAGCCATCAAGAATCTGTTCCAAACAGCAGAGGAAATTTATCTCGGATATATTAAGGGATGTAAATGTATCGTCCCAGATATTTTTCAAGCAGGTGAAGGTTTTGAAGAGTTGGTTAGGTTGGAGCTTGATGACTCTGACGAGATAGAGTGGCTACTTGACACTACCAATGAACATTTGCAACATGTGAGAACAGGCTTCCCTAAGTTGGCAAAGCTAAGAATTAGATCAATGGAGTTCATGAAAACTCTATGCCGCGGTCCACCTCCTCATGGCCTTTTCGACAAGTTGAAATTGTTAGAATTGTTTGATTGTCCAATGTTGACATATCTCTTCACACCTGCCCTTGCTCAAAACCTTGTCCTGTTGGAAAAAATGACAATAGAGGAATGCCACGGACTGAAGCACATAGTAGATGAGGAGGAGCAAGAAGAAATGAGAAATGCAGATGATAAATTATTGTTCCCCAAATTAAAGCACCTCGAAGTCCGTGAGTGCAACCAGCTGGAATACTTACTCCATGTCTCTCACGCTCGGGGTCTATTACGATTGGAAACTTTGCATATAGAAGATGTTCCTAAGCTGAAATATGTGATTGGTGAATGCTGTCATGAAGATCAGTTTCGATATCAGAATCAGAACCAAGATGAGGGCCAGATCATCGAACTTCCTCTTTTGAAAGAACTGAGGTTCAGTAATTTGCAGAGTATCATCAGCATTTGCCCGGAAAATTATTGTGTCATGTGGCCGTCCTTGCAATTCTTTCGTGTTGAGGATTGTCCAGAGTTGAGCATCATGTCTATCAATAATTGCATGATTGGTTCTGAAATGATACAGGACAGTGAGGGTGCCACAATCAGAAAGGTTCCACTTCCACTTTTTCTCCTTTATATACATGTTTATACGCTACCATCTTGTTTCTGCTAAATACATCTCCATCATGCTTTTATAGGAACTGGCAATGATGAATCCTCTACAAAATGTGCAAAATATAGAACGACTCGTTGTTTCTAACTGCAAAATACAAGGTATATTCAATCTAGAAGAACTTGCCATGGATGGACAACAAGTGACCTCCAAGTTAAGAAAATTGACGTTGTTGTACTTACCCGATCTGAGATATATATTAATGGGTCCCAAACAAATTTTCAGCCTTCAGAATGTTGAAGTGCTAAAAATCAGTGGATGTGGAAAATTAAAATGTATATTCTCTGCCACTGTCTTAAAAAGCCTACCACAGTTGTGGTCTCTACACATTGAAGATTGCTTAGAATTGGAGCAAATCTTTGAACAGGATGAGGAAAATCAAAATGGGTCAAAGCCTCATAACCAAGAAGTATGCTTCCCACAGCTAGTCATGGTTTTTGTGAAAGGTTGTGGCAATTTGAAACGTCTCTTCTCTATATCTACTCACTACAAATTCCCAAAACTAAACCTATTGTTGGTAAATGGATCCTCTAAGCTAGAGCAAATATTTGCTGGTGAACTAGGGGGAACAGATAAGAGCATGCACAGTGTGCTTCCAGAATTGAGATATCTAATATTTACGAAATTGCCAAGTCTCACTAGTATTTTTTCCCTAGGCATTCAGTTACAGCCTGTAGAATACTGTATTGTGCAGCATTGTCCCAAGCTCGCTTTGTCTTCAACTACTACTCTTGAGATATTGCAGGATCAATTTCGTTTTTATGATGAAGGTACACACTACACTGTATTCATCATATTATTTATGTAGAGTACATGTTTAATATTTATTCTATGCATGAGACAAATTTAGGACAGTTATACCCTGAATTATTATTTTTTTCCCAAAAAGAATTTGGCTTTCCAATTTAATTGCTAATGCTCATAAACCCACATTGTAGAAATCAAAATTGGTGTACCTGAAGCTGAGCAATCTGAGGACATTGCTGAACTAATTCGCAAAATCGTTCAATCCGATGAATATTCTGAAATCGAAGGGACCCATAACGATAATCCAACTCCTGAAGATGTAGAATATCAAGATGAAGAAGCATTAGAGAGTGTGATGTCTTCTTCACAGGTGAATAGTAATACTCGATCACTCTAAGTACTAGTAGCATCAATCACGAGTTCCTTTCAAAAGAAATTACACCTTAATTTACCTATTTCTCTTAGGAGAGTATTGAAGAAGCAATGCAACAAAGTGTAGAAGAAGATCATAAACCAGAGACAACTGCAGGAGTAACAATAGCAACTGATTCGAAAACAGAGAATCCATTGAAAGGACCACTACTCAAAACCAGGGAATCATCTCCACAGGTAAATTTATTGTCCTTTTTATGTTGGAAAAGGAGTCTATTGATGGCTAGAACTTACCTATTGAGGGTAAAGAATCAAAGAATGGAATGGTATTAATAATACATTGTAATAATTCATTAAATATTTAGGTTTACTATTAAAGCAAAATCCAACTTACATATATTTTGGACTGTGCAGAGTATTATAGCAAGTGACAAAGAGGTTCCCACATCAAAGACAACCATGGTAGTGATTTCATTTAATCAATTCATTAAGAACATGTGACCGTACTGCTCTGATGTAAATGTGTTCACTAGCAATAAGTGATTACTTAAGTTCTAAAGATCTTCATTTTTTTTTTTTTTTTGTTCTTGGTTAGACTGTAAAAGAAACAGAAAATGGAATTTTTCAACATTGTCCGATGTCAGAGGAACCACCTAAGGAAACTTCACCTCCATCTCAGGAAATTAATGTGTGTACCATTTACTTGTGTGCAAAATGTTATAGAATTTAACTCAAAGAATAGTGCTTCTGATTCTAAAGATACAACAATATAGAAATTGTAGCTTATTTATCTTTTTGTGCTAAACAGAGTATTAAACAAAAAGAAGAAAAAAGTCCTAAATCAAAAAAAGCTATGCACAAAGAATATCCACAGGTGAATTTGCTGCCCTTTACAATATGGGAATACAAGTATTCTAGATTGCTTAAACTTACACCTTTTGCTTATTGGTTGTTCCTATAGGAGTTGGCCAGCAAAGATCAACAGGTACTTAGAGAAACGAGATCTGATATGGGAGTTGGTGCAGAGGTAAGCATTTTTCACCTTTTTGCCCTTTGCTTACTTATCTTTGTATAGGAGGTGGTGCACGGAAAATCAATGAGCAATACAGTCATCACTATGGAGAAACAATATCTAATAGGCATTCAAATGATTCACTAAAATATCAAGGTTTAATATGAAAATAAAATTCAACTTATATCTTTTGGTGGTGTGCAGAGTACCCAAAAAAATGTTGAAGTTGGTCCTACATTAGAAAAAGCTAAGATAGAAAGATACCAAAAAAAATGTTGAAGTTGGTCCTACATTAGAAAAAGCTAAGGTAGCAAGTTCGTCAGTTCATACAGGGAGCTTAGAGCAAGACCCATTAGTCACTTCTCTGCATGAAACATCTCCAAAGGCATGTTTTTATTCATTCCATTCATTTTATTTAGCTTTTGAATATATACAGTGGCACCCCTCTTGTTGCTTATTGATTACTTGTTATAGGAATTCTTTGTAAAAGAACCAACAAATCAACCGAATGCTGTGGAACATGCACTAGAAGAAAATAAAATAAGTGGTGTGGTGTTAGTTATTGAAAGTTATAATTGTGTCAGTTGTAATAGTCTGAGAGTTATAGATATTTATGTTAGTGCTCCATATTTTAAAGATCTAAAATAATGATAAAACTAAGTTAATGAGCCTAAAAGTCTCTATGTAATAATATAAAAATAAGTGTTGGGATTGAGATTGAGATTCTCTCCCAAATATCTATAACATCTATAGATCAAGAGGGTGCCTCCCCCTCTCCAATAAAGGTGCTGGAATTGAATGAAATACTTCCTCTCTTTCAAAAATGTCACATATTTTTCTTATTTGCTGAAACGTGAGGAAGTTTATTATTGAAGTTAACTTATTCGCCAACTTCTTTACATCATTTGGTTTTGCTCAGAGTATTCAAGAATCGGAGAAAGAAATTGCTCAAAAATGTTCAACATTAGAGAAACCAGCAATCGCAACTTCATCAACTGAGTCAGAACTGAGAAGGCCAACTCCAAAACCTTTACCGGTAGGTTTAATAAGCTATTTTCTTTGTACAAAATATCTGAAGAAGTATATAATTTTACAGAACCTTAGAAGAATGCCTAATGATTCTGAAGTAACAACATCAAAGAAACTCCAACTTTTTTTCTTCTTTTCTGCCACACAGAATGTAGATGAAACACAGAAACCAACTGTTCTGGAGATTTCTACTTCTGATTCAGAGCCAAAGAAATCATCCCCAGGATCATTAGTTATTTATATACAGGAAGCATTTCCCCCGGTAAGTTGATTACATAGTTTTTCTTATTCATTGCAAGTTATAGGAGTTGATGGATACACAGTATTGTAGAATACTTAAACCTATATGCTGAAAATCATTGTGTACTATGAGATATATCTAAAATATGATTTAAGGATCATTAGTTATTTATATACAGGAAGCATTTCCCCCGGTAAGTTAATTACATAGTTTTTCTTATTCATTGCAAGTTATAGGAGTTGATGGATACACAGTATTGTAGAATACTTAAACCTATAGGCTGAAAATCATTGTGTACTATGAGATATATCTAAAATATGATTTATCATATTGTCATCTTCTACTTATCTATGTTCCTCAATTTAATTGTGTTCATAATTCTGTCTTAATTTTGTGGTTAAACTAAATCGGTAAAATTGTAGAAATATGTTTCTTTACTAATTAAGAATCTTATGATCTTAACAAATATAATAATTTACAATCAACTGTACACACTTTGAAACAAAAATTGTATAGCTCACACAAACATGCTCTATCCTATCCTATGGTTTAAGAGTAATGCATTTTTTTCTTATTCATCCAGAATAGCTAACTCAGAGGCCAATAGTCTTCACCTTGAGAACGCTCTCAGCATCTTGTCACATTGTTGTTATGAAGATGGAGCTCTTTTGGCCGGACTTAAAGCTAGAATTGACTCTATAATCCAAAATGTTCAAAATCTTCTATCTTCTTTCAAGCAAGTCTCTGCTACTATCCATGAATTTAAAGAGCTTGAAGAAAGAGAGAAGTCTATCAAGGAAGAACTCCCTCGACATAAGGAGGCAGCCACTACTTTTATTTCAAGAATTTTCAAGGCCAAGAAGTCCATGGCTGAGGCTCAACAGAAGAAAGCAGATTTAGAGGAAAAAATCTCTAAGTTGCAGGCTGAACTAATAAGCGTGGAAAAGGAAATCATAGATTGTAATGTCAACCTGTCATCTCTTCAACAGAAAAAGGAAAAGTTTCACACTGATGTCAGAGGGTTCAAGGAAGAGTTTGAGTTTGTGAAAAAAAGGAAGTCACAAATGGTGGAAGATCAAAGAAAAGCTCAGCAGAAGTTATTTAAGCTGGATTCTGGATGGTCAGCCTTGTATAGCGAATTTGAGAAAATGCGTACAGCTGCTGCAAACCAATCTTGAGAATTTCTACTTTTTCTTTCCAATAATACATTATGTCTTCAAATTAATGTGTATTTTAAGACTTGGATAAGTATTCTGTACAATAAACTCACACTCGAAACTTTGATTTTGTATCTTTGACTTAGCAGCACATGTATTTCACATAACTCAATATACTTGTGTTTGTTTTTTTCCATTTAGTACCGTTCCTTTACTGGTGTGTCTAATTTTCTTTTTTTAAAAAAAAAAATTATACACTTTTATCAGAAGTTGTTCATTCAGAAATATACATTCAGATGTTGTATCATTCTCTTGTAATGAACCACGGGAAATTAAGCCCCCTAAACCAGATAAGAGAAGGAAAGTTGTTGTGGGAGCCAGTTTCAGAAATGGCAAGGAATAAAAGGGATCAAAATCTGCTTCAGAAGCAAGCTTGGTTAATGGGAATGCAAGTATTGGACCTGCACAAAAGCCTTCGTGCACAAATGGAGTTCAAACTGAACAGTGTTCTGTGGCACCAGCATTTGATGCTAGAAAATTATTGATTGAGAAGGCCAGGACAGAAATTAGAAAGAAACTGGAAGAGATGAAGTTAGCCTCTGAAACTGCTGCTGCTGCTGCAGCTGCTGCTATTAAGGAGAAAGAAAAAAGTGCAAGCTGATAATGGTCTAGTCAAAATTATAACACTGGAAGTCTAGAAGATGACAAATAGTATTGGGTCAACTTCTGTTATTTGCCAAGATAGTTATAACAAGAATATGGGCCAAATTCAAACCGCAATAGGTTTCTAAATATAATAGAGACAATTGAGTGTGTGTCATGTTTTTCAGTAATGCGATGGTAGTGTTTCGGCCAATTTACCTGCATTTCAACTAGCACATCTCCTCATAAAAGAGACTTGGCAAAGCAGCGCCACCTCTTAGCCAACAATGCTAGTCTTCTCATCTTTTCGAGTTTGAGTTGCAGGTTCCTCATTTCCCCACCACGCAAATTATACTCCCTTATACTTTTAAGGTGAAAAATGACATAATAGTACAGGGGACAAAAATAATAGAGAATTATCAAAACATACAATTAAGCAACATCTTTTTTTTTTTTTTTCAAAAATAGAAATAAAAAATAATAATTACAAAATAGAAAATGACCAATAGAAATTACCTATTGTGACCACTAGTCAAAATGTTTAATAAAGTGATTATTGTGACTAAAAATCATATGATGACCCGTGGTTAGTTTTTCATTTTGGTAATTTTTACTTTTCATTTATGTTTTTGAAGGAAATGTTTGTTGTATTTCTTTTTTGGTATTAGATATATTTGGCAGTTTTTTTTGTCTATGCACCCCACTCTAACCTTAAAAATTGTTTCTCCAAAAAAATAATTGTTTAATAGACTAAAATACCCTTAACCACAATTATTCTTTTTCTTTTCTCTGGTGTTGCTAACCACAATTTTTCTTTTTCTTTTTTCCTGTTGTTAACCACACTTAATCAAACACTAGAAGTTTATCTTGCTTTCTCTTCCCTAGCCATATTGGGAGACCTTCTGATAATGAGAGCGGAGCATTCTGATAACATTAAATTCTAGAAAAAATGCGAACGGGAACACGTTATGGATCTGTTTGGGAGTTATAGAGGGAAGGAATGGAAAAGACAAAAGAAGAAAGAGAGAGAAAGAGAAGGATTAGACTTTCTCTTGTTTGGATGCTTAAAAATAATCATTAGTAATTTGCTTTGTCTGTGCATTGGAATAAGAGACTGAGAGTATGGACCAATCATGATGAGCTTCTTCCCATATTGGGGGCCTAGACCAACAAGCAGCTCAACAGGCAACAGACCTTTCTGAGCTTGTCAGTAGGGAAAATAATTTGTATACAATTTTTATAGACACAATAATGCGTGGGACTCTGATCTGAATATATGAGAATATTACTCCCTTAATATTTATCCATTTATCTCCATCAAACATACCCTCAGAGTACATAAGAATTTTTCATCAATTGGAGTTCTGCACTTTTTTTTGTTTTGGTAACCTAAGAACTTGGGTTTGACACTAATCATTGGATTGAGTCATACTTATTAAACTTGAGGCGAGTCATTTCTGTTCTAAGAGTCCCGTTGTTAAAGCACTTATAGTTGTAATTTTGTGTGAATGAGCACCTCTGATTTTGTTAATGGGAGGTTTCAAATACAAGACCATTTTCTTGTGAGAAAAGTCTTGTGATCAATTGATCTACAGACTAATTGTCTAATCCTGCACTTTGTTGTTCAAGTCATAGGCCTACTTTCTAGAGATTAAGTCATACAAAAACAATTTTTGTAGATTAAATTAAATTAAATTTATATTGTGCTAACTATGTAAATGTGAGCTATGCAGGTGTCATTACTAATTTATCTACAAGCAGTGGAATAATGGTTAAAAGAAATATGACATTATTTTACGAGTCTTGGTGTGACTACAATTGATAATTGATTTCTAGCATCTTGGTCTCTATATTCGAATGGATTGTTTACATTGCGGATCTAATCTCTGCAGTACCCTCTGTGATTTTTTTTCCTTCCCATGACTCTCAAAGCCGTGTTGCTATCCTATATTACTGATGGGACATTTTCCGGCAAGTATACCGGGCCACACATGTAATATAATGATGAGTAGAGTATCATTCCCACGAGGATTAAGGCTAGCAACTACCAATTTCACCAATAAAGATTTTATTTGGAAAGATAAATGGTTTGAGAATGGTTGATTAATTAAAGCTAGAAAATAAAGCAAGAACAATTTAATAACAATTAAACTAAGAAATTAACAATAAACAAAAGAAGGTTAGAGGTGGATTTCACTCGAATTTGACTCCGGTTACTTCATAGACAAAATAACCTTTGAATCACTGAAGAATAAGTATTCTAATTACAAATCCTTTATTGTTGGCCAATTTCCCTAATATGATTGATCCCAATCCCTTGGTGAAACAATCCTCCCTATCCCAATCAATTGCCCAATTCCTTGGTACAATTAACTTGTCTAAGTGATTAAGCTCTGGGAAATTAATTAGACCACATAAACTAAGTTATCTATTCCTAGATTAACTTGATTTATGGTAGAGATTACAAGAGCACACCCACATCTTACTATCCCTAGCATCAACATGAGTCAATAAATCATTCAAATGGTGGCCAAACATTCAAAAGCATTAAGAACAGTAAAATCTACTCCAACAAATAGATTTGAATCAAAATANTAACATTATTCAACAACAAAGCTTCATCAAAATCCAAGCTACATCATTCCCCTAACTAAGAGAGTTTAGCTACACATATTTAAACCAGAAAAACAGAGAAATAGAGTCAAGATGGAATAAGAAAAACTCATTCTCATGAATTCTTTCCAAGGGTTGATCTTCTATCTTGCTCTTCTTCAACCCCTTCGGGTTGGGCTGCCGCCTTTGGTCTGAATCGTGCCTTTTGATGTCCAAAAGACGGAGCTCCCTTCTTTCCCCTCTTAGATGCATATAAATACAATTCTAAATCTAGGGTTTCACCTTTCAAAAGCTTGAACACGGCCTAGACACGGCTGTGTTTTCTGTATAGAATTCAATTGCTTTTGATTCCTCTGCCTCTTAGGATTAATTAGCCACCGAAATCACTTAATTTGGACTTAAGATGAGTAAGTTATGCCCAAATCACTTCATAAAGGTCTAGACCCGATTCCAGGATATTGGTTCTGATTTTTGGGTTAAATTTGACCCACTGAATGTCCGAATTAGCCTTGAAGGTCTGAATGAAAGTTGTAGATAATCCTCTTAGCTTTCCTACAAGATAAAATTCACCATTTTTTATACATCCAGAACTAAAAATATACCCGAAATACAGAAATAGTGTCAAAAACCTGATAACACAAATATTGGGGTTAAGTGCAATGTTTAAAGCAAATTGTGCTCAAATATAAGTAAGAATCCATTGATAAAACATGGAACTTAACGACATAAAAAGCACATATCATTGATTGAGATGTGAGAAGCAGTAGTCTTCTGATATGGTGACGGTAAACAGTTTCGTGCAGCCACCAATTCCAAGGTTTACTGGTTACTATGATCATTGGTCCATGCTCATGGAGAACTTCTTGAGATCAAAGGAATATTGGAGTTTGGTGGAACAAGGGATCCTTGCAGCAGCAAAAGGAGTACAGCTTACAGAAGGAGAAAAGAAAGTGATTGATTATCTGAAGTTGAAGGATTTGAAGACCATGAACTTCCTCTTCCAGGCCATTGATCGATCAATCCTAGAGACCATTCTGAACAAAGACACTTCCAAGGATATTTGGGACTCCTTGAAGCAGAAATACCAGGGAACAGCACAAGTCAAACGTGCACAGCTACAAGCTCTTCGAAAGGAATGGGAGGTTCTTCACATGAAGGTGGGAGAGTCTGTGACTGATTATTTTGCTCGAACTCTCACAATAGCCAACAAAATGAGAATCCATGGTGAGAAAATGGAAGATGTTGATGTTATTGTAAAGATCTTGAGGCCCATGACTCCTAAATTTGGCTATGTTGTTTGTTCAATTGAGGAGTCTAATGATCTAGACACTTTATCCATTGATGAGTTACAAAGTAGTGTCTTGGTGCATGAGCAATGCATGAATGGTCATGCTGCTATGGAAGTGCAAGCCCTCAAAGCTACCCATGGAGATAACTCAGGAGGAAGAGGACGTGGTCGTGATGGTTTTCGAGGACGAGGACAAGAAAGAGGTAGACAAGGCTTTGATAAGTCTACTGTCGAATGCTACAACTGTCATGAAGTAGGACATTTTCACTATGAGTGCCCAAAGAAGGAGAGAGAAAGAGGAGCAAATTATGTAGAAGCTAATGAGGAGATGTTGTTAATGGAATATGTGGATGTGGAGGAAGCTAGAAATGAAGAGGTCTAGTTTCTTGACTCAGGCTGCAGGAATCATATGTGTGGGAAGAGAGCTTTTCTCCACTTTTGATAAAAAGTTTGGAGAATTTGTGAAGCTGGGCAACAACTCCAGCATGGAAGTGATGGGAAAAGGAAATGTGAGGTTTCAAGTGAATGGGATTGTGCAAGTGATCACTATAGTGCTCTATGTACCAGCCCTAAAAAACAACCTATTGAGCATTGGACAGCTACAAGAAAGAGGTCTTGTAATTCTCATACAGCAAGGGAAATATAAAATTTATTATCCTGAGAGAGGTTTGATTACAGAGATTTCAATGTCGTCAAATAGAATGTTCACTTTTCTTGTTCAACCTCAACCAAAGGAACAAACCTTCTTCAACACAATTACAGAAGATCCAGCTCAACTCTAGCATTGTAGATATGGGCATCTGGGTTATGGTAGCTTAAAAGCACTCCTGGAGAAGGATATGGTGCGAGGACTGCCACAACTCAAGGTTCCCTTGAAAGTATGTGAAAGCTGTTTGGCAGGGAAACAACAAAGAGACCCATTTCCTAAAGAGAGCACTTGGAAGGCTTCCCAAATTCTTCAACTTGTGCATGCTGACATGTGTGGACCAATCAAGCCAATCTCCAACAGCAAGAAGAGGTATTTGATTACTTTTATTGATGATTTCAGTGAAAAACTTGGATTTATTTCTCGGCAAAAAAGTTGGAAGCATTTATTACTTTCAAAAAATTTTAAGAATCTTGTTGAGAAATAAACTGGTTCATACATAAGAGGTCTGAGAACTTATCGAGCTGGTGAATTCACTTCAAAAGAATTCACTAATTTCTGTATTGAGACTGGCATTCGACGACAACTAACAGCTGCATACACTCCACAACAAAACAGTGTTGCAGAGTGGAAGAACAGAACCATTATGAACTTGGTTCGAAGCATGCTCACAGAGAAAAATATTCCCAAAGCATTCTGGCCTGAAGCTCTAAATTGGATTGTTCATGTCCTTAATAGGAGTCCTACTCTAGCTGTCAGAAACATCACTCCAGAAGAAGCTTGGAGTAGATACAAACCTTCAGTTGCTTATTTCATAAGATTTGGATGTGTTGCACATGTTCACATTCCAGGCAACAAGAGAACAAAGCTTGATGATAAAAGCTTGAAGTGCATACTGCTCGGAGTTAGTGAGGACTCAAAAGCATATAGGTTGTATGATCCAATCTCACAAAAGATAATTGTGAGTAGGGACGTAAAGTTTGAGGAAGATAGTAACTGGGATTGGGATGAGAGTCATCAAGAAGAAATCATAGTTGATCTAGAATGGGGCAATAGTGATGAAGCTGTTGAAAATGAAGTAGAAAATGATATTTCAGATGAATCAGCATGAGAACACTCATCTATTTTCAATGAAGGAAGAATCAAGAGGCCACCAGTTTGGATGAGAGATTATGTGAGTGGTGAAGGTCTATCTGAAGAAGAAGACAAAGCATATTTGGTTATGTTTGCAGGCAATGATCCTATCTGCTATACTGAAGTTGCAAAAAGTGCTAAATGGAGGAAAGCAATGGATGCAGAAATAGAAGCCATTGAAAGAAATGATACTTGGGAATTCACAAAATTACCTGCAAGTGGAAAGAAGATTGGGGTAAAATGGATATTTAAGACAAAACTCAAGGAGAATGGGGAGGAGGACAAGTACAAGGCACAACTTGTGGCCAAGGGATACATACAACAACGTGGAGTTGATTATGCTACAGTTTTTGCACCTGTTGCTCAGCTAGACACAATCAGATTGGTTATTTTTCTTGCAGCACAAAAAGAGTGGACCATCTATCACCTAGATGTTAAATCAACTTTCTTACATGGAGAGCCAAGTGAGGAAGTCTATGTCAAACAATGGTTATGTGTAGAAAGGCAGCGAGCAGAAGGTTTACAAACTAAAGAAGGCTTTATACGGACTTAAACAAGCTCCTCGTGCTTGGTACAGTCGCATAGGATCCTACTTTGTGAAGCAAGGTTTCGAGAAATGTCCTTATGAGCACACTTTGTTCACCAAAACTAAAGATGGAGGTAAAATTTAATTGTGTGCCTCTATGTAGATGATCTCATTTTTATTGGAAATGATGAACATAGGTTTGCTGAATTCAAACAATCTATGATGATTGAGTTTGATATGATTGATCTTGGAAAGATGAGATACTTTCTTGGTATTGAAATAATGCAAAATTCAAATGGCATCTTTGTTGGTCAAAAGAAATATGCACAGGAGGTATTGGAGAGGTTCGAAATGAATTAATGCAATCTAGTTAACAATCCTATTGTTCGTGGTTCGAAACTTGTGAAAGATATGAATGGTTTGAAGGTGGATAGTACTTTCTATAAGAAAATCGTGGAAAGCTTGATGTACTTGACTGCTACACGAACTGATTTGATGTTTGTGGTAAGTCTCATCAGCAGATACATGGAGAATCCAACCGAGCTTCACCTACAAATGTCAAAGAGAGTGCTAAGATATCTAAAAGGAACTGTCAACTTTGGATTATTCTATAGGAATGGAGGAGATAAGGAGTTGAGTGCTTTCACAAATAATGATTAATGCTGGAGATATAGAAAATAGAAAGAGCACTTTAGGATATGTATTTATGTCGAGTACAGGAGATGTGTCATGGTCCTTAAAGAAACAACCTGTAGTC
>QAOA01008716.1:0-16648 GCA_003255065.1 Cercis canadensis
TCAAACCTATTAACCCTTTTCACAGGTACTCTAATGTCACTAGCATGATCATAAAATCATTCATGAGGAAAGTTTCATTGTCTCTTTTATTGATACCTGCCATCATTTGAATTATTTTAATACAAGTTACCCTAATATTTTAGGCCCAAATTGTTGTGTAAATTCTTCAACAATAGATGTTTTCCTTGATCATCATCCTCAGCCAACATCAACAAAGAGCTTGATCCATCTGGCTCAAAGTAAGTTTATTATTATTTTTCTATATATTTATTATTGTTTTTCTATATATATATATAATCCTATCCACTCTAACTCTTTCATTATTTTTCTTTTCTGCGGTTACGATTAGTGATCCGAAGCCGCAAAATAGCAATGTATGACTATGGTGATCAAGAACAAAATATGGCACACTATGGACAAGCCAGTCCTCCCCTTTATGACATGACAAGCATTCCAAATGACCTTCCTCTTTTCCTCAGCAATGGAGGGCAGGATACACTATCTGATGTAAAAGATGTGCAAGTTTTGCTTGACAACCTCAAAGATCATGATAAGGACAAGCTTGTGGTGGCATTCATGGAAGATTATGCTCATATGGATTTTGTAATGGGTGTCAATGCTAAGCAAGTTCTTTATGAGCCCATGATGGCTTTCTTGGATCAAGCTTAATTGATTTGTCAAATGTTACATTGATCTCTCTTAACAGTTATTGAAATTGTTTTATGTTTTTCGCTATTTTCTTACACTGTTGGAGTCAAATTTCTGCTTCCTACTGCAAATTATAAGACATTAGGTTCATCAAGTTGAAGAGAAGGGTCGGTGATACATGCCCCCTATTAGTTTCTATACATCAATAAGGAAAAGCCGTCAAGGTGTTAGATGTAAGAAGGTTGAGGTCTTTGATGGTAGTTAGGAATTGTTAGTTAACTGTGATTAGGTAGTTAGTTGACTATAGTTAATGTAACTCAGGTGGTTATCCAGCTAAGCATGGTTAGCCAGCTAAGTAGATTATTTTAGAAAGTTAGTTGGTTAATTCAACAGCTTTGATGAGCTGTCAGTTGCTATATATGTGTGATACACGTGAATGAGAATCTCATTGTTCAGAGTATTCATTTTACGCTTTCTTTCTCTGAAGCTTTCCCTTATCTTTTCTCTCCCTTGTATTTCATCTTCTTGTTTAAGCTCTCTGCTTTCTTATATGGTTTCTGCTGCATAAGCTTTCTGCAGAATGCATATCTTCTCATTTCTTGCTTCTGCAGCTTACAAACTCTAACATGGTATTAGAGCTTTGAAAATGGCAGAACACACTTCATCCTTTGTGTCTCTATCAATGGAAACTCTGAATTCCAGAAATATTTCTTTACCTACATTTGGTCAAACCTTCACTATCAAATTAGATCGTAGTAACTATCTGATATGGAGGAATCAATTACTTAACATAGTAATTGCAAATGGGCATGAAGATATCTTGAATGGATCTCAGGTATGTCCGGAGAAATTTCATCAAGATTCAACCACTGGAAGTCTCATTCTGAACCCAGATTTTGTCCTTTGGCAGAGGTAAAACAGGTTAGTAATGAGTTGGATTTATGTTTCTCTTACTGAGCAACTTATGGCTCAAATTATGGGCTACAATACGGCATATGAGATATGGAAATCTCTGGGAGACAGCTTTTCCTGTTCATCTCGTGCTCGCATCATGGAGTTAAGACTTCAGTTGCAGACCATTCGCAAAGGAAATCTTGGTGTGTGGGATTACATGGTCAAGATCAGAGGCATTTGTGACAATCTACGAGCAGTAGGTGAAAATGTTAGCCGAAATGATCAAATAATGGCAATCTTGGCTGGACTAGGTCCTGAATACAATCCAGTTGTAGCATATGTTAGTTTTGAGTGCATATCAGTGGAAATTTTGCAAAGTCATCTGCTTGCGTTTGAAAGCAGGCTTGACAGACAGAAGTCAGTTGATGAGCAAATATTGATTCAAGCAAATGCAGCTTAGTTTGGTCCCTTCAAAGGTAAGAAGAAGTTTAATGCTAATTCTCAGAATAATTTCTATCATGGTAACACCAATACTACACCAAATTCTTTCTCTGGTGCTGGCCATCGTAATCAGTCTAATAATCAAACTGGTAAGCCAAGATTTGGTAATTCTGGTGGGGCTGGTCAAAAACCACAGTGTCAAATTTGTCATAAGATGGGGCATTCTGCATCTGCTTGTTGGCATCGATTTGATAATGACTTTCAACCCAAAGCTTCAACTGGGAATTCTTCTCAACAACAAGCTTCTCAGGCATTGATGGCTACCACTGGTCAGATGGAAGACACTCCTTGGTTTCTTAATACTGGGGCTACGCATCATGTCACTGCTGACCTGGGCAATTTGTTTCTTCATAATCCATTTGCTGGGGATGAGAAAGTCATAGTTGGCAATGGTAAGCAACTTCCTGTTATGCATACTGGTAGTACTTCCATTCCTACTGCTAGGAGACCTTTATTGCTTAATCAAGTCTTACATGTGCCTAAGATAAGTGCAAATTTGGTTAGTGTTCAGAAATTATGTCGAGATAATAGCATCTATGTTGAGTTTTATCCTGATTATTTTCTTGTGAAGGATCAGAAAACCAAAGAGGTACTGCTGCAAGGAACTCTTAAGCAAGGACTCTACAAGGTTATGACTTCCTACGTTCCTGCTAGTTCTCCATCTGCTCCTTCTATAGCAGTGATACTTGTCTTTTAGAACTATACAATCCATGCTTTAATACTGAATTTTTACCTGCATTGCAAGAAAATTCTCTCTAAACATGGTGTTTAATCCATAAATTGGCTTTGACAGGTACCAAGATGGGTAAATTGGAAATGAGAAGAATCTGACAGCAATTCATGGAGAAAATGGCAATGAAAGCAGCCATCTACCAAGTTTTCTGCTAGACACGGGCAGTAACACGGCCGTGTGTACCCCGTGTCTACCATCCAGAGGCTACTGCTCAAGCTCATGGACAAACACGGCCTCAGACAGGAACAGACACGGCCGTGTCCAAGGCCGTGTTGATCAAGCAGAATGTCCAAGAGAACAAAGGCCCAGTCTAAGGGCAAACACGGTCAAGGAAAAAGAAGAACACGGCCGTGTGAGGGGCCGTGTTGAACAGGCAGAGGCTACAAAGTCAGGACACGCCCAGCCCAAAGAAGAGCACGGGCCATGTCTAAGAGACACGGCCGTGATCAGAAAGGAACACGGCCGTGTCAGAGCCCGTGTTTGATGACCAGAAATGCAACTTAAGTGACACGCCCAGGACCAGAAAGGAACACGGCTGTGTCAGGGCCGTGTTCGAGCTATTTTTGACCAAATGACCTAATCCTGCACAAGTATAAAAAGGGAAATCGGATGCATGGCAAGAGGAGGCTGTACTTGGGAAGAAAAGAGCAGAAGAACTAGAGAGCAAGGGGGAGCAATTGGGACGGGATCGTCACAGAGTTTCTTCTTCTTCTCTTCTTTCATCTCATGTTGAATACTTATTTGTTTTTATTGAATTCAAGTATGAGTAGCTAAATTCTTATTGTTAGGGGTTTGATGTAATTCATTTGTAATGAAGTTTCAAGATTGAATAAACTTGTTTTAGTACAACTTCTTTTGTTGAATAGAATTTGCTGTTCTTAATGCCTTTAAATGCTTAGCTACCATTTGAATGGTTAAGAGATTCGTTTCAACACTAGGAATAGTAAGATCCGAATGTGCTCTATAAATTCTGTCCTAAATTGAGTTAATCTAGGGATAGATAACTTCGTTTAGGTGGTATTAGATTAATTTCCTAGAACCAAATCACCTAAATTAATTGGTTGTATCAAGGAATTGGACAGGTAATTAGTATAGGGAGGATTGTATCACCAAGGAATTGGGTTCAATCACTTTAAGGAAATGAACCAACAACAAAGGAATTGTAACTGAAATAAGTAGTCCAGTATTGATTCTGAGATTACCTTGTCTATGAGGAAATCGAATTGCAAGTGAATGAAATCAACCCCTAACCTTTCTCATTCTTATTACAAATCTCACATTTAGATCGTCTCTTAAAGATTGTTACGATATTGTTGGAATTTTGTTACTTAGTGTCATTTAGTTAATTGCAGCAGCTCATTCCAGGGCTGCCTTCAATCCAAATCATTTATCCTTCCGAATAGAATCTTTATTGGTGAAATTGGTAATTGTTAGCCTTAATCCTCGTGGGAACGATACTCTACTCACTATTATATTACTTGTGTGACCCGGTACACTTGCCGGAAAAAGTCCCATCAAGCAGCCTATCAATCATTTGTTTCCTCTTCACAGAACTCCAATTCTGTTCTATAACTTTGGCACAATAGATTAGGTCATCCTTCTATTGATGTACTAAATAGAATCATGTCTGCACATGGTTTAGCTCGTTTTACTGTTAATAAACATACAATTTGTAGTTCTTGTCAGTTGGCTAAAAGCCATAAATTGCCTTTTGTACAATCACATTCTAAAGCAATAAAGCCTTTTGACTTAGTACATGTTGATCTCTAGGGTTCTCCCTCTTGTACTTCAGTTAATGGTGCTTGCTATTTCTTATTAATGATTGATGATTGTACTAGATATTCTTGGATTTATTTACTGCAGTCCAAGAGTGATACCCTTGACATGTTTCTGAGGTTTCAAGCTATGGTTAAGACTCAATTTGAGACTCATATTAAAGTCATTCAGTTAGATTTTGGGGGTGGGGGGGGGGGGAATTTGCAACATTTGATCATATGGTTAAGGCATCAGGTATCCAACATGGGTTCTCCTGTCCCCATACTCCACAACAAAATGGTCGAGTAGAAAGAAAAAATAGACACATAGTGGAGACAGGCTTATCCTTATTGATTACTGCAGGAATGCCTGCTAAGTATTGGACTTTTGCCTTCCAAACAGCAGTTCAGCTTATTAACAGGATGCCTACAGCAGTACTTCAATTTTAATCTCCCTATGAACTACTATATCATAAACCTCCTGACCTTACTCAAGTCAAGACTTTTGGTTGTCTATGCTTCCCCTATCTTAGACCTTATAGATCTCATAAGCTTGAGAACAGATCAGCTACTTGTTGTTTTCTGGGACACAGTCATAAACACAAGGGTTTTCTGTGTATGGACACTAACACTAAGAGGATTTATATTTCTCGCCATGTAGTGTTTGTAGAGACTGTGTTCCTTTTCAAATCTCCAACATCTCAAACGTCTCAGTCCAAGGTTTCAGAATGCACCATTCTTGTCTCATTGTCTTCTACTCCTGCATGGACTTCTCCATTTGTTACTTCTGATAGGCCTACTGTCTCTACTCAGTGTACTTCAGCATCACAGTCACCTGTCTCCTCTGGTTTTTCCTCTTCTGCCTCTCTTGAGTCCCATGATTCTGTTTCTGAGGCACCTCAGGATATTCCAGATGTGCCTCCTCCTTCCCGCATGATTACTAGGAGTCATAATGGAATTTTTAAGCCAAAGGTTTATACCACTCAACATGATCTTCTCTCTGCAGAACCCTCTACTTACAAGCAGGCACTTCAGTTTCCTTGCTGGGTGGATGCCATGACTGCTGAAGTCAAGGCTTTACATCTCAATCACACTTGGGATTTGGTGCCTTGGCTTACTCATAAGAATATCGTGGGATGTAGATGGATTTACATGGTCAAGTATAAGGTAGANTTTTCTGCCTCTCTTGAGTCCCATGATTTTGTTTTTGAGGCACCTCAGGATATTCCAGATGTGCCTCCTCCTTCCTGCATGATTACTAGGAGTCAGAATGGAATTTTTAAGCCAAAGGCTTATACCACTCAACATGATCTTCTCTCTGCAGAACCCTCTACTTACAAGCAGGCACTTTAGTTTCCTTGCTGGGTGGATGCCATGACTGCTGAAGTCAAGGCTTTACATCTCAATCACACTTGGGATTTGGTGCCTTGGCTTACTCATAAGAATATCGTGGGATGTAGATGGATTTACATGGTCAAGTATAAGGTAGATGGCAGTATTGAAAGATACAAGGCTAGGTTAGTTGCTCAAGGGTTTACACAGTCATATGGAGTGGATTACTTTGACACTTTCAGTCTTGTGGTTAAACCTGCAACCATTCGTATTGTTCTTACACTGGCCTTGGCTTATAATTGGCATATTCAGCAGTTAGATGTCAATAATGCTTTCCTTAATGGTGACTTACATGAGGAAGTCTACATGAGGCAGCCTCCTGGTTTCGAAGATGCTCAATATCCTCAGCATGTCTGCAAATTAAACAAAGCTTTGTATGGTTTAAAGCAGGCTCCTCGAGCTTGGTTCACCAAGTTGAAAAACACTCTGCTGGCTTGGGGTTTTCTCTGCACTTACTCAGATAATTCCCTCTTTGTGCTTCGTTTTGCAGGTAATGTGGTATTTCTGTTGGTATATGTTGATGATATCATCATCACTAGATCTAATGTTCATTTTATTCGCAAATTGATTATAGAACTCAATCAAATGTTTGCTTTAAAGGACTTAGGCCAACTACATTATTTTCTGGGGATTGAAACAACTTGGTCTCCTCAGCATCTTCACATGTCTCAGTCTAAGTACATTCTGGACTTGCTGCACAAGACAGGTCTTCATGATGTAAAGCCTGTAGCCACTCCTATGGTGAGCTCCCATATCCTCTCTAAGAGTGAAGGTATCTCACTCAAGGATCCTACCACTTACAGAAGTATTGTTGGTGCATTACAATACTGCACACTTACTAGACCAGATATTGCATACACTGTCAATAAACTTTGTCAGTTTATGAGTGTGCCTACTGATGTCCACTTGCAAGCTGCTAAAAGATTGCTGCGATATCTCAAAGGCACTCTCTCCTATGGTATCACTCTTTCCAGAACTGCTCAACCCTCCTTGCTTGCCTTCTCAGATTCAGATTAGGCAGGGTGTCCAGATGATAGGAAGAGTACCAGTGGGCATGCTGTGTTTCTTGGGGCTAGTCTTGTTTCCTGGTGTTCTGGCAAGCAGAAAGTTGTTGCCAGGTCCAGTACAGAGGCTGAGTATCGAGCCTTAGCCAATGCCATTGCAGAACTTCAATGGATTCAGTCCTTGCTTAAGGAACTTCATGTTAGCTTGCATCACCCTCCAATGCTGTTGTGTGATAACTTGAGTGCTACTTTTCTGGCCTCTAATCCTGGTGTTGCATGCTTGGACAAAACATATTGAAATAGATTGTCATTTCATTCGTGACAAGGTGCTAAATAAGGAGCTGACTCTCTGTCATATACTGGCTGCTGATCAACTTGCTGATGTCCTTACTAAACCACTGTCAACCTTGGCTTTCCAAGCTAATCGTCACAAACTCATTGTGCTTCCCTGCCCCTTGAGTTTGAGGGGGGATGCTAGAAGTAAGAAGGTTGAGGTCTTTGATGGTAGTTAGGAATTGTTAGTTAACTGTGATTAGGTAGTTAGTTGACTATAGTTAATGTAACTCAGGTGGTTATCCAGCTAAGCATGGTTAGCCAGCTAAGTAGATTATTTTAGAAAGTTAGTTAGTTAATTCAACAGCTTTGATGAGCTGTCAGTTGCTATATATGTGTGATACACGTGAATGAGAATCTCACTGTTCAGAGTATTCATTTTGCGCTTTCTTTCTCTGAAGCTTTCCCTTCTCTTTTCTCTCCCTTGTATCTCATCTTCTTGTTTAAGCTCTCTGCTTTCTGATATGGTTTCTGCTGCATAAGCTTTCTGCAGAATGCATATCTTCTCATTTCTTGCTTCCGCAGCTTACAAACTCTAACACAAGGAAGCACCAAAGTGATGAACCTATGTATATAAGAGGTGAAATTAAAGGAGAATGCTTATAAAATTAGACAATGCATATCTCTGTTAGCAACAAATGGAGACTTATGGACTCTGGTCTAATGACAAGGTTTAGATAGTTTTTAGAATGTTTTGGGGTTGTTTGACTTAAGTATTATATTTTACCAACTTATTTATTCTATTATTGTAATTTCAAAACAATTTATAGTAATATTATAATTTTTTATTTAAAAAAAATGTCAACAGATAGAGCTTACCAAACATGCAACATGCCATGGTCAGAAATGCTCTTGGTCTGAAATGCTTGTTACAAGTTTTTAAATTTGAAATACTTCATTTTCTGTGATTTTGCGCTCTAAATTCAACTGGGTATATTTGCTTTCACATGAACAGGTGTGAGGCCTCTCTTATTTTTGCCATCGCGGATGATCAACCCAGTGCTTGGCTTTGCTTCACTCATGGGTTTCCTATAAAAAAATGCAGCACGATTCTTCTGTTTTGCCCCAGGTACCTGCGGTTTTGGTGGACGGTCTCTGGTCTTTATCCCATTGCTAGACTCAGGTACAATTTCTGCGAGTGATGTTGATCTGAATTGTTGTATTTTTTAGGGTAAATTTTGCTTTCTAAACGAGGATTGAGATTTTTCTGTCGTTCAATATTTTGTTGAATGAAAGTTAAGCTTGCTGATCGTATTTTGTGTAATCTGATAATGTTGGAAAATGGGTGTGTTGTGATTAAATTTGAGGAGCAGCTTGATGATTTGTATTGGAGTGCTTAAATTGGTAGATAGTAATGTTTGATATTTTGGATATTCAGTATTCTAAATCTAGGCTTGAGAGACAGATAGGGAAAGGGACATAGATAGCGAGTGATAGTGCTAAATCCACAAATTTGTTCTGACAATGCCTATGTTAAGGTCAGGAGATGAGGTTCAATATGAGGTTAGGTCGGGAGGTTAGGAGATAAGGTTGGATATAAGATTAGGTCGAGTATGGAACTTTAGGTCAGGTAAAGAGTTAGAGATCCAATTTGCACAGTAAGCACAAGTGAACTAAGGGTCAAGTTAGAAGTACTCGGATTCCGAAAGTCAAGTTAAATCAGTTTGAGTCAAGAAAGTAATAATTGAAAAGAGAGTCAAAAATCCTTATATGTGCCTAGGGAGTGGTATATATAGCAGAAGAAATGGACATTTGGGGTATGAGGATAATTATGGATATTAGACCTAAATGGGCCAAAGTTATTTGGGGCTTTTGTATAAGGTTATCTACATGTTCCCTCTCCTCTTTTCTCCCTCAAACGTTTCAAGCCTTTTTCTCTTTCTGTTTTTCCCGTGTTTGTTGTCTTGCCCCATCATATACTCCGTCTACATTAGGGAACCAGAGTTAATGGAAATAATTAATTGAACCCCAACTATAACAACGATTGAGGAGTCAATTGAAGGACCAAATTGAGGACTATAATATCTTTCAAGGACACCAATTTGTTAGTTTACTCATACTCTTAATTTAAGAGTTATTTCACTGACTTAATTATAGCAACCCTAGCGCTTAGTTTACAACTATCTTTTGATTTAATGAGAAGTATTTACATAATTTCCTCTTTGTGGCCTCTTTAAACAGTATTCATACCCTTACTTCAATGCTGAATGTATACATTAGTATAACTATCTTTCGATTCAGGCTAAGTTAGTTTTAAATAGCTGGGCAGGATTTTGGTGCCTCTTTTGGGGCTTCACTTGCGAGAGATTCAGTGTGAAGCAAGTTATTGTTTCCACTTTAACGATTTTGTTGAAAACCTTGGAAAAGAAAAAGAGAATTTAATCACAAGAAGAAAAAGTGTGCAGGAGCAAGCTAGAAAGTCCAAAAATGAAACCAAAACGAATTGGAGAGCTATTGTATTGGGTGCTATCCAAATTGGACTTGTCGATATTGTGTAGCCAAGAAGACTGAAAAGAAGTTGAAGACAACTATTGATCACACTAGAAATAGTGAGTTCCAACACTTTGCTCGCCTTGATACCCTTCCAGGTGTGAAATATTTTTCCCTTAGAGGTTTTATATACTTCAATAGTACAAAAGTTGCTTGTGATAAACTTTTGGAGGCACCAAAAGACGAGGGTGTAAACATGATTGGTTTGTATGGGATGGGGGGATCCGGAAAAACAATGTTGGTGAAGCAAGTGGGTAAAGAAGCAGAGCATCTTTTTGACAAAGTTTTCTTTGTTGTTGTGTCCAGTACTGTCGAGGTCAGAAAGATTCAAGACAGAATTGCAAGCTCTCTAGGTTTGGACTTGAAGGAATTAGAAGAAGAATCAGAAAGAGCCTAGCGCTTGTGGTTGAGCTTAACTAACTGTGGAGAAAGGATTCTTATAATCTTGGATGATGTATGGGGAAAGCTTAATTATGAAGCCATATGGATTCCATTTAGCGATAATTCCATAAGAGTTGCAACGTTCTCCTTACCATGCAACGTTCTCAAGTTTGTACATTAATGGATTGTCAAAAGATTATTCGGTTATCACTCTTAAGAAGAAGCATGGACTCTATTCTAGGAGTGTGCAAGCATAACTGGTGATATCACTGATGATCCTTGGAAGGCTTTGGCTCAAGAAATTACTAATGAATATAAAGGATTACCTGTTGTGATAGGATTTGACAAAGAAAGATTGAAGAAGTGAAACAATCTAATAAGTATTCTAATGAGGCACAAAATGTTAAACAACATGCAGATGTTTGTATTTCAACAAGTTAACATCAAAGAAACTTAACTTACATATCCGACGGTGTTGTGCAGAGTATTAAAGAAAATGTTCAAGAAGGCCCTACGTCAAAGAAAGCTTTCAGATTACCACCTCACTCAGAACCAGGGAGCTCAACGCCAGGCTGGGTTTGCGTGACAACCTCAAAAGATCATCATAAGGACAAGCATGTGGTGGCGTCCAGGGAAGATAAGGACAAGCATGTAGTGTCAATGCTAAGCAACTTGTTTATGAGCCCATGATGGCTTTCTTCAGGCTCAACTGATCGAACAACTGTTATTGTACTTCAATTATTGTATATAGTTCTTTGATCTTAGTTGAAGTTCAACTGAAAATGTTACATTGGCCTCTCCTACCAATCATAGAAATTGTTCCCTATTCTTAGCCCTTCTTACACCTTTGGAGTCAAATTTCTGTTTCTTACTGTCAAATCTGTGCTTTATGAACCTCAACTATGTCCATTGAACTCGGTTGAAACTATAGGCATTGTGGTAACCACAAAGTTGTCTCAAAAATCATTTTTGGTCAACAATTACCAATATGATTTGCCTAAACACCAACGGGCTAAATTGTTTCCTTTCAATTTGTCAATAAAATTTGGTCTAAAACAATATTCATTTTTTTTTTTGTCAGAATCTAAAACAATATTCAATTACAATTGTTATGATTCTCCCCAATGAAAAGCATCTGTAAACTACTAGAATTTGAGTAGCTATTTTCAACAAGCCTAATGGTTGAGAAGCCACAATGAGTGGACATAGAAGGGACAAAACAGAATAACTTTAACATGATAAATCTGTCAAGTTAAGAACTTTTATTGAATAGAAAATGAATAAAGAGGATCTCAACTCCTACAAATTCAACTAGAAAATGAGGGTGGAAAAATTAAAAAAAAAAAGAAGGACATGAAAAAGCAGTACTGCTTAGTAGCTTGGGGACCACAAGTTAATTAATTTCCATTCTGAATCAGATGTACATGCTGGGTCTAAAACTGAAGTGACTCTGAGCTGCAATATAAGCAGATATGAAAGGATCAACATGATTGTTGCTAGCCTTCTGAGACTCTCTCTTTGTTGTTGACAAAAATAGCTCCTCACAGCGAACAGCACACGGTGCTGAAGCCGAAGACAAATTAGGCAGCGACCTTTCTTGATCAGAGCTCCTTAGAAGGAACTTCAACATTCTCTTCAGTTTTCTGACATTTCTCATCAGCATCCCCATGTTCATATTTTTTTCTCTATCAATTTGCTTTAGTATTGGCCTTGTAGGTTAAAATATAAATTGGTAGTTCAGAATTGGCTTTATCACATTGATTATGTGTAGGCCCTATGCTATTTTTCTTGTTTCATCACATGGATGATGTGGAACTCTGGTTTTGTTTGGCAGTTTCAACTTTCAAGAATGAAAGTAGCCTTTTTTATGTTTGTTCTTTCCTTATTTTTGGTAAACGTCTTCTACTCACAGCTTGCTTGAGATGTTATATAGAAGGATTTGTTAGGAATGTGACTATGCCTGTGCTGATGTGAGATTGGGTACGGAGCTTGAGGTCGGGTATGAGCTTAAGATCGAGTATGGAGCTAGAGTTCAATCTACACAATAATCATAAGTGAACTATGGGCATGGTGGAACTACCTAGACTTTAAAATGGTCAAGTTAGATCGATCCAAGCCAAGAAAATCAATAATTAAAGAGATAGTCAAAAGTTCTATACCTGTTAAAAAGGAGTATTTATAGAAGGAGAAAAATGTTTGAAGGGCACAATAGTAATTAGAATATTTGGGCCTTAATGGGCCAAGGCCACTTTAGGCCTTGGTAAGGATATATACAAAATAAAAATGGATGTGAGAGAGAGTTTTTTTTTTTTGGCTTTGTCTTATATATATATATATATATAGGTAGAGTATATGATGAATCTGAAGTATGAAATTTTGGATAACTATTCAAGTAGTTGGATATTTGTCTTTTATAACAAATAAGAAATATGTTAAGAATTTTATTAAAATAAAAAGAAAGAAAGAGCTCATGTACCACAATAAAGGAAATGAAGACAAGATATAAACGTTTGTATTGCTGTTATTACTTGAATCTTCACTATGGTTAAGAAGGTATATCGTTTCCCAGCATAGATTTTTACTTAATCGTAGTGAGATTAAATCTGTTTATGCTGTAACCCAGAAGAAAATATGATATGTGTCAGAATGTTTTGGGGGTGAAGTAAGATCAGAATCATTTTGATGTTACACATCAACTACATACCATTCAACATTGAACTTTCCTTTGTACTTTGATTGTGAAGTTTTATCAATTTCATGTCTCAGATAGGGATCTATATATATATATATACTAATCTTGTGATGCCAATCAAATATGCAATTAAGATGAGTTTCACTCGATCTTTCTCATGCTTGAACAGGGGTGCTTTTGTAGAATTTCTTAAGAAAATGTGTGAAAGACCAGACTTTGACTGCACCAACTTATTGACCTCTTTCACAGGCAATATACATATTCTCAATTAGCTGACTAATAGTCCTCAATCACAATACCTAAGAGTCCTTCTCTATATTGACCTTTACATTATTATAATTTCAGGCCAAAACTGCTGCCTGAGCCCTTCAATTATAAGCATTTTTCTGATTCACGAACCACAGTCAAACGCGACAAAGAACATGATCCATATGTCTAAGAGTAAGTGGTGCTGTTTTCCTAACAAGAGAAGAGTATTTAGTTTGGTGTCATTAAAGGGGACTTGTAATTATATTTTTTTTGCAGTGATCAGAAATGGAACCTTAGCAATGTATGATTATGAGAACAAGGAAGAGAACACAAAACACTATGGACTGCCAACTCCTTCAGTTTATGATATGACAAGAATTACAGATGATCTTCCTCTCTTTCTCAGTTATGGAGGTGCTGATGCTCTTTCTGATGTGAAAGATGTGCAACTCTTTTTAGAAAGCCTTAAAGGTCATGATGCAGATAAGCTTGTAATGCAGTATAGAGATGATTATGCTCATGCAGATTATGTTATGGGTGAAAAAGCTAAGATAGATGTATGTGATCCTCTCATATCTTTCCTTAGGCTTCAATGATATCTTGAGAGAAATACTCTTTATAGAAAATTTGAAAATACCTATTTCTTTGTTACATAGACAACACAGAAATTTCCTTGTATAATATTATAGCAGATAATGTCACTGAAGGACTGTTCCTATTTTTCCTTCTTATAGGCATGTTCTCTAATTTCTTATGTTGTGAGTACCTTATAAATTATGGAATCAATAAGCAAAATAACAAGATGAAACAATTTATTACATTCCCAATTTTCTATCCAACACTTGCTGCTGTGGCCTTGAACCATATCCATTTGCCTCTTTTGCTCCATTAACACTCTGGAATCTTGCTCTCTGACTTGCTCCTCTTCAATCCATATGTAAATTTCCAGCTTAAAGCAATGCTGCCCTAGTTGCAGTTATGCCAGTATATGCATGCTTCAAGACAAAGCAAGCATGATTGATTCATATATAGTGAAAAAAGTAAACCAAACAGCAATATACAATTGCGGAAACTTTTCCATCAGTACCATTACGTATATATCACTTTTGAAACATGAAGAGGGAAAAGGTTAAGAGAGCATATCAGTATAAGCATATTAACAGTATTAGAAAGTTCAGAATTAAATTCTTGACACTTCCTACTTGAAAGGCTGCAATGCAGACAATGATAAGTGGAAGTTTTCTTTGGATTATGCTTTGCAGTTGAAGGGTCAAAGCTCTAATGTAACTGCAAAAAACAGATGTATCTAAGGTATAAAGTTCACAAAGAATGGTTAAACAAAGTAACAGTTGAAAGAAATTGTAATGGCCCAACCAGGCCCAAGAAGTTATAGTAGGTCATCCACTATTGAAACCCACTCGGGCCAATTCATTTGTTCGATTATCATCTATCCTAGACTCCACCAATAAATAAGGTAAATCTCATTGTTCTCGTAAAACTCTAGATATATCCTCACCCAATTCAGGTCATGCTAACTTAGGCATCGAAGTTCAGATGACACACTATTGTTTGACCAGAGCGCAAGTACTTACCCTGTGTAGGTCTATCCATCTTGGCAAAATAGATTATAATTAACAAAAAAATTCAAAGAACAACCTTTTCCCATTTCCACCATTAACTAAATCAGTCAACTTTTCAAAATAATTGTTTTAGAATTTAAATGTTTCATCAAGACTAACCAATCACCTCCTCATATGATACTTAGATAAAAGGAACATGGAAAGTCATGATTCTGCCAAACTTTTCCTAATCAGGGCCCCTATTCGATCAACTTCTCCATTCTGTAACAACTTACTTTTGGACATTAGATTCATTAGTTATGAGTAATTGAACAGTAGGCACACTTTCTATTCCCAAATTGGTTAAGCTCAATTGAGGAGAAAAGCCTGTATAAGTTATTACAACTTGTTATCTTTTTATAGAACAGTTAGGGAAAGCCATCTTGGGAGCACCAAAAAAGAGTGATGAACTTATGTAAATAAGAGGTGCAATAAAAGCAAAAGGCTTACAGACTAGAGAATTCATATCTCAGTTTGCAACTATTGCAGACTTACTAATTCTAGTCTAGTGATAAAGAGTTTAGATAATTTACAAAAAAATTTAGATTCTAACATCCAGGCCATCTACTAATTTTATTTTATTTTTTTTAAAAAAAAACAGAGAAGATTAACTTGGTTTATGTTATGAGATAAAACCTTGAGACTTATCCACACTCCACAGACTTAAATTATAATTTGGTTTACAAGATTCCATGCCAATTGATTTTTTAATAAGCTTCCACAACCCAATAATGTTATAAACTTATAATTATTATGAGCAAACCTCAATTACATCATAAATTTTATGTTTTGGTATAGTTGACTCAATTAAATGAATTTAGAACTAAAGGATAAATCCATCCTACATAAAGTTTAGAACCTTGATGAGAGTCAAGTACTTGCTTGGAGATTTTATCCCTTTTGCACTCCAAGATCTTTTATTCTAAGGTTTAGAATCTTAATTAGAATTAATCTTCCTATAAGTTTTTTTTTTTTGGTAAGATTCCTATAATTTTTTGTATGTATATTTATTAGTTTCATATTATACGTATATTAGACCATTTATTTAATAAAAGTTATATATTATACCCATATATATATATTTTTAACGATCAATTCACGTCCTTTATATTATTAACTACTCGGAGTTTCACACATGAGATATCACCTGATCCTTGTTTCCTTTCTTTTTTGATTAAAAAAAGATTTAAAGCATAAAAGCATATTTACTCATTTGAATTTATTACATTATGCTAACCTTCTAACACTGTCCATGTGTAGCATATATCCAGTAATTTTTATTTTTATTTTTTATGATCACCTATGGAATTAAAAAAGATATGATGATCACATTAATTTAGCTAATAAATCAAGTTATCAATAATTTTGTTGGTTTCATTGTAGCTTTTTTTTTTTTTTGTTGGTACTTAAAGGCTACATACAATAGAAGTAGATTATCTCATCCCAAAATTGCACCAACCATGAGTGCTCAACCATTTGAATGTTGCCTTGAGACTAATTATAATACTTTTAACTAATTTATATATGCATATATCAGCATACATTAACAAGAATTTTAGGAAAAGTTTTGCAATATCATTTGTCACATGCTACCAAGCTTCTAAAACTATAAATATCGTGCATATAATATGCTTCTAAACAAGTATTTATGGAATTAAAACAAGATTTCATGATCATAAAACCAATAGGCTAGTAAAACAAGTTATTTTAAATAGTAAATAAATTCTCGTTTAGAATTCTCATTTTAGTAGTCATAATTATAGGTAGTCCTATAACACACAATGCTATATACAGTATCACATATATGACAGAATTAACCTTTGAATTTGTACTATTGCAAAAATCTCAAAAAATTAAGTCACTTAATTTAAGTAAGCACCTAAATAATTGACAGATTTTGATTTTAACTAGATCAAAATTATACTCAATTTTAAGGGTTTTTTTTTTTTTTTTTTTTT
>QAOA01008722.1:0-96235 GCA_003255065.1 Cercis canadensis
CAGGATCCTAACCTACATGCAGTATTTGGGTCATAACTTGAGTTGTTAATGTCATATGGACCTGAAACGGGTACCATTGGAAAGATAACAGACAGAGCTTCAATTGATATGAAGACCGGTTCACCATATTTTATGTTGAAGATGGTCTTATTTGTTGTGGAAGTTAGCTGACGGTTCCAGACACCTTTTGCCACTTAAATGGGCCTAACTTCCTCATGACAAGTCCAAATGGGCCCAAACCAAAGCCCAATTGAAGCTAAGGCCCATGGGAACAAGTGTGCCCTAAGGGCAATTTGGGTGTGCATGTAAATTTGGAGGTCTATATCAGCAAGAAGGGGCAGCCGAAATTCAGAATCAAGTCTTTAGATATTTTAGACAGTTTTTACTCTTTCCTTAATTCTTAAGTTTTCTCTTAGATATTTTTGTAAGAACTCAGCTCTTCTTGTTCATGGAGGGCTAAATCATCATATTAATCTAGGTTTTACTATTCTGATTATTGATTTTGAGATTATGTGTTGTTGTTCTTCATTTTAGTTGTTAATCAAGTTTTTTCAATCCTCTGAAATATTCTGTTTGAATTGCTTAATTCGGATTGGATTATTCATGTGTTCATATTCTGTTTGCATGTGATAAAAGAGGATTGTATGGTTAATTAATGGTTCTAAGCTTGGACGGATTAATTACCTTGGCTGGATTCAGGACTTAGGTTAAACTGGACTTGAATGTTTGCTTAATTCATTTAGTCCCTTGTTGAACCGAATTTTGGTTGATTAACCAGTAGACATCCATAGAACATTGAGAGACTTCTTGATATGTTTTAAAGGCCAAGAACATGATTAATAATTAAATGGATCCTTGGAAATCAAGGATGAATCAAAATCAGAATTAGTTAAGACTTGGATTGGTTGCTTTCTCTAAAACTCTACCACTTTCAATTAATTTTTGTTAATCACAGAAACAAACACAACCCCCTCTGTTTATATGCTTTTCAATATGATTCACCAAATAGAACAATCCTTAGGTTCGACTTAGGGCTACCCTTTGCTGCAAATAGCTTAGGAACCGACCTTAAACTTTAAGTAATTTGAGGAGCCTCGGCAGCTCATCAAAGATCATAAGAAGAAGAGTCTAGTTCTTGCTAGCACCACTCAAGAAACTAGTTCTCCTGAAAAAGAACTAGTTTCCAATGATGAAGATGCGGCTCTATTTTCAAAGAAATTTCTTCATCAAATGAAAAGGAAAAATGATATAAGGAAATTTCAACCTAGAAACACCAAAGCTGAAAACAGCAAAGAACCAGTCATCTGTTATGAATGTAAGAAGCCTGGACATATCAAACTAGATTGTCCTTATATCAAAAGAAGAAGTTCTGGAGAAGAGAAAAGAAGAAACTATGATTGCTTCATGGAGTGATGTTGATTCAACCTCAAATAATGATGACTCGAATGAAAAGAACCTGGCAAACTTCTGTTTCATGGCACACATAGACAATAGCAATGAGGCAAATGATTCTAAATCTGAACTTGGTCCTCCTCCTTCTTGTGAAGAAAACCTCCAAAAAAGAGAAGAAAATGAAACTGCTCAATATTGGAATGAATACCTACGTACTCCTTTTTCTGTACTTGTAACCACTCAAAATATCTAAATTTCAAGACTTCCCCTAGGTTAGAATTAACCCTTTATCTCTTAGCTTTAATTGAACACCGAATTTGTCTTAATCGAGCTTAGGATGAGAGAGTTAGACCCAATTTACTCTTAACAGCTCTCTAGACTAATTAGCCAAATTCAAGGAGTGCTAACACCATCAAAACGCCACAGTTTGGATAAGTGGTCTTCACAAGAGTTGAAGATTTATGTCTTAGCTATCCAATGGAATCGGTTTCGGGTCCATAAGATACCCAAATCCCAATTTACGGCCCTAACCTGCTGGACACCCGAATTAGCCTTGGAGGTATGAATAACAATTGTAGAGATTTCTCTCAGCTTTCCCTCAAGGTAAAAATCATGATTATTAGATATCTAGAACTCAAGTTATACCCAAAATATAGAAGTATTGTAAAATTCTCAATAATGCTGAAAAATACAATTACGCCTAATTGGAACCCAAACTTATGAAATTTGGCAAAGCCTAATCAATCAAGCATCAAAGAGGTTTAAGAGACAAAAAATGAGGGTGAACTACTGTATAAAAAGTGTGTTTATCACATATTAAGGAAATTGATCTTCTAAAGAAAGAGAGTTCTGAATTAGGTCAAAGGTTTAAATTTTTACAAAATGAAAATGACTCTCTTAAGAAAAACTAGCTTATGACCCTATCTATATTTAAAGAAAACAATGATTTGAGAAAGAAAGTGAATGAGTTGTCAAAGGATCTAGCAAAGTTTGTTCAAGGGCATGGTAACTTCAATGTTTTGCAAGGGAGACAGAGTTGGACAAGACAAAGTAGGTTTGTGTTATAATAAACCTCAACTAGTAAAGTTATCTAGAAACTTCTTTAAGAAAAACATGTTTTTACTATGGTAATGCAGGTCATCTTATGTATAACTATGGTTTTAAGAAATTGTTTGCAACAAGAAAAATGATTTGGTTACCTAAAAGTACTTTTGCCACTAACAACGAAGAACCCAAAATAGTTTTGGTACCTAAGAGCTCCTAAACTCCTTTGCAGGTGTGCTTCAAAGCCAATAGTGACTTTTGGTACTTAGACAACGGTTGTTCCAAACATGTTATTAATGACAAAACAGAGCGCAAGTGCATACTATTGTCTTACAAGTAATATAATAAAAGTAAGTTATCGTCCCATGAGGATTAGAGCTATTAACTATCAAAATTAGGTCAATTCTAATTTTATCTGAACAATTAATTAATGAGAAATTCACGACTAAACTTAAATAAATTAAAAGTATACAAAAGCAGATAAAAATTATGAATTAATGTAGAGATAAAGCTTAGGGTTTTTATTTCACCATAACTAATCCAAGTTTTCTTCCTTAAATCTTTAACCCAGAATTATCTTTCTAATTGCTAGCCAACATTCCCTAACTCATTTATTAGTCTCTCCTAAGGTCTAATGAAAGTATTTTCAGGTTATGAATTTACTATATTTCTATGTGAATTACGAATAACTAGAAAATTCATTCAATTCTATGGATCTCTTTAATTGACTACACATGCAATGAAGGTATATTCACATCCTACATGCAAATTATGGTATCTATCCTAAGGAACTGGACACACAAATCTCCTTCTAGTTACATTGTGATTAACCTAACAACTAATTAATGGCTAGTTAACTAGAGGCATAAGATCAGAGATAAACACTCAAGTAGAATAGATAAATCACAAATTAAATCAATAGGAAATTACAACCGTTCATAGTTGGGCTACATCGTAGCCATAGATAGAGAATTAGTTTATAATGAAAAATAAGGGCATGCTAACACAAATTCTAAATATTATTCAAGAGGAAAAGAGAAGAAAAACTTGTGGTGATGAAGAACCATCGCCAAATCTCCAGCTCTAAGCCTACAAATATCCTCTTCTTCAGTCCTTAGCTTATGAAATTGTGTGGGAGCTAATNCAACCGTTCATAGTTGGGCTACATCGTAGCTATAGATAGAGAATTAGTTTATAATGAAAAATAAGGGCATGCTAACACAAATTCTAAATATTATTCAAGAGGAAAAGAGAAGAAAAACTTGTGGTGATGAAGAACCATCGCCAAATCTCCAGCTCTAAGCCTACAAATATCCTCTTCTTCAGTCCTTAGCTTATGAAATTGTGTGGGAGCTAATTAGGAACCTAATTTAGTCCTAAAATAAACTATTTATAGTTCTTGGAAAGTCTAATTACAATAGAAAACTTTTTGGGGTTAGAAACTTGAAAGAAGTAGGAAAACTAACGAAAATGCGTACATGACTGAACTTGGGTGCCTTGGCCCTGTCTTCTCTGCCAACAATAGCAAGTTGGGTACCTAGGTGCCTAGGCTTCAGCCAGGACACTAAATTCTCATCTTTTCAACCCTTAAACATGTCTGAATCATTCCCAATTGCAATATTTGTATTTGCTACAAAATAAACACAAAACCACAAGAACAAAACCATTAAATAAATCAAAAACTAACTAAATACTAAGTGGATAATACCTAATTCATGGATATAAAATCCATTCATCACATATGACTAGAGATCTAGCCAAGTTCACTTCCATTAAAAAGAAAGATATGTGAGATGTCACTTTTGGAGACAATAGCAAAGGGAGAATTGTTGGAATTGGTAAAATAGGTATGAGTAATTCTTTCACTTTTTAAAATGTCTATTTGGTAGAAGGTTTAATGCATAACTTATTACGCATAAGTCAACTATGTGACAAAGGTCAAAAAGTTGTTTTTGAATCCTCACATTGCATTATTCATTAATTTCATAGTGATAAGGCGATATTTGTGGGCCATAGAAGCTCGAATGTTTATGTGGTTTCCAAAGAAGGAATGGATTTCAAACATGAAACTTGTTTTTCATCCCAAAGCAGCATCTCCTAGTTGGTTAAGGAAGAACTAATTTATGGATTACCTGGTTTTTGAAAAAGATAAGGTCTGCTTAGCTTGTCAACAAGACAAGCAAAGTAAGTCATTATTCAAGACTAAAAAGGAGCTTTCTACTTATAGGCCACTCCAACTGCTTCATATGGACATCTTTGGACTTGCGCCATTAACTAGCTTAAATGGTAAGTATGGATATGTGATAGTTGATGACTATTCTAGAATCACATGGGTATATTTCCTCTCTTATAAGGATGAAACTTTTACTATTTTTAAAAGATTTTGCAAGAAAGTTCAAAATGAAAAAAGCGTTGTTATCTTTTCTATAAAAAGTGATCATGGTGAAGAATTTGAAAACAAGTCTTTTGAAAACTTTTTTGAAAATCATGATATTCACTATAATTTATCTTGTCCTATGACTCCTAAACAAAACATGGTAGTTGAGAGGAAAAATAGGACATTTTTTGAAATGGAAAGAACCATGTTATGTGAAAATGATCTTCCCAAGTATTTATAGGCAAAAGCTGTGAATACAACATGCTACATCTTGATAGATGCTTGATAAGACAAGTTTTTAAGAAAACTCCTTATGAGTTGTGGAAAGGGAGAAAGCCTAATGTGAGTTACTTCTATGCTTTTGGCTGTAAGTGCTTTATCCTAAATAACGGTAAAAAATATTTAAGAAAATTTGATGCAAAATCTGATGAAGGTATCTTTCTAAGTTACTTATTAACTAGTAAGGCATATAGAGTATTTAATAGGAAAACTCTTTGTGTTGAAGAGTCAATGCATGTCATTTTTTATGAATCTAACCTTCCCATGAGTACACATACTCTTAAGGATGATGATATATTGTAAGGCAATATTATAGTGCCTACTTAAGTATAGATCATAAAGGAATTAGATCAAATATAAGTAGTTCAAGAAGAAGCTCCACAATGGAATGCTAAGGAGCTACTTCCAAAGGAGACTCAAACTACAAGGAATCATCCTATTGATAAGGTGATTAGAGATCCTAAGAGAGGAATAAACACTCGTGCATCACTCAAAGATCATCATGTGAATTTGGCCTTTCTCTCATTCATTGAGCTATCCATCATTAATGATGCTTTGCAAGATGAAGCTTGGATAGTAACAATGCAAGATGAACTAAACCACTTAGAGATAAACAATGTACGGACACTTGTACCTCAACCTGATGCAAACATCATTATTGGTACAAAGTGGGTCTTTAGGAACAAATTGGGTAAAGATAAAAAAGTTGTAAGAAATAGAGCTAGATTGGTAACCAAGGTTATAATCAATAATAATGTATAGACTTTGAAGAAACCTTTACTCCTGTAGCTAGATTAGAAGTTCTTAGAATGCTACTTGCTTTTGCATGCTTCAAAGATTTCAAACTCTTTCAAATGGATGTGAAAAGTAATTTCTTAAATGATTTTATAAATGAGGAGGTATATGTAAAGCAACCTCACGAGTTTGAAAGCTTAGAGTATCTAAACCATATTTATAAACTCTCTAAAGCTCTTTATAGTCTTAAGCAAGCTCCAAAAGCTTGGTATGATAGACTTAGTTTCTTTTGAAAAATAATTTTAAAAGAAGAAAAGTGGATACTACCCTTTTCACAAAGCACATTAAGCATGACATTCTCATTGTACAAATTTATGTTAATGATATTATTTTTAGTTCTACTAATGAGTTGTTATGCAAAGGTTTTAAAAAGCTTATGAAAAGGAATTTAAAATGNTTTGAAAAATAATTTTAAAAGAGGAAAAGTGGATACTACCCTTTTCACAAAGCACATTAAGCATGACATTCTCATTGTACAAATTTATGTTAATGATATTATTTTTAGTTCTACTAATGAGTTGTTATGCAAAGGTTTTAAAAAGCTTATGAAAAGGAATTTAAAATGGGCATGATAGGTGAACTAACATTCTTTCTCGGTTTCCAAGTAAAGCAAACTTCTTATGGCATTTTCCTAAATCAATCCAAGTATACAAAGGAGCTTCTAAAGAAGTTTGGAATGGTAAATGCAAAAGGTATAGCTACTCCTATGAGTCCATCTACAAAGCTGGATCTGGATGAGAAAGGAAAACCAGTCAGGAAAAATATAAAGGCATGATCAGTTCTCTACACTATCTCACTGCCAGTAGACCAAATATTATGTGCAACGTATGCTCATGTGCTAGATATCAAGTTGCACCAAAAGAATCCTACCTTACAGTTGTAAACAGAATTTTTAGATACTTGGCAACTACTTCTAATGTGGAATAGCAAAATTGGTTCTTTTGAGCTAGTTGCATAAAAAGATTCAGACTACGCTGGTTGTTCTATTGATCAAAAGAGCACTAGTGGAGGGTATCAATTCTTGGGAAATGCATTAGTATCTTAGCAATGTAAGAAGCAGCATCCTATAGCCCAATCCATTGCTGAAACTGGATATATGGCAGCTGAAAATTGTTGCTCCCAAGTTCTTTGGATGAAGCAACAACTTGCTAATTATGAAATCAATTTCTTTTCTCTAACTCCTTTTTGTTGTGACAAAAGGGGGAGAAAGATTGGAAAGATCAGTAGATTATCTATTTTGATATTTTTATGCTTTGATTATGATATGATATCTGAGATAGCTTGGATAATCTATACTTAAAATGTTTTTAGGAAAAGCCCTCCGCTGAGAAACTTCTTTGTGAAAACTTCTTTGTAAACATGTTTTAAAAATAGTTTCAGAGGTAAGCACATTTCTAGGAGTAGATCTTTCCAAGCATTTGTCATCATCAAAAAGTGGGAGAAGTCAAACAAGTTTCCAAAAAAAAAAGTGGGAGAAGTCAAACAAGTTTCCAAAAAAAAAGTTCTCTAATCTTAGTTTTGATGATAACAAACAACCTTAATTATCACTAACCTTAACATGTTTGCTCAAATGACTATTTTAGTAACAGGTTAAGTGATGCTCTTGGGTATGAAGTCAAACCAGTTTCCCAATTAAAAGAACTAGCTCAAGTGCAAGTGCAAAGAACTTGTTGCATACATAAATAAAGTTCTTGATGTGGAATTTTTGAAGAAAAGGCTCATGGACTCCTCCAAGTTAGAAGCCTAGTCCATCAGGACCTATTAGTGGACTTCATCAAAGACATTGGAAGGAAGCCCATAAGAGAAATTCAAACAAGAGAAAAATCAGTACTTCAAGAGGGAAACAATTCTATACAAGGAAAGTTTTTGAAGTAGAGAGATTTTCTCTCCAAATGAAATATTCTTTCAAATATGGTGTTATGACCATCAATCAAGAAAGTAAAAGTCTATCCCATCTAGAACGGTCATCTTCTACCTTCTACTGCTATAAAATCAAAGACCCAAAGTCTGGAAGAACAAGAAGAGAAACCATCAAACATCTTGAAGAAAAATCTTTATGTCAAAAACTAGTTCTATTATTCTCTTCTACCAACTTTGTAATTCTTGTGTGAATTCTTCTGTGAGAGTTGTAATACTTTGTGGCAATATTCTTTTGGGACTTTTGTAACATATGTCATTAGGAAATATGGAGTGACCTCTGTCTTCTTTTGTTAGAGGGAGAGAGTTTGTAGTGAGATCTTAAGAAAATAAAGAGAGTTTTTTTGGTTAAGTTATTTATAAAATCAGTGTTGTAAGAAACTTGGACAAATAACCATGTTGATAGTTAAACCCCAGCCTTGGGAGAGTAGACGTAGGCTCTGTTCTGGCCGAAGCACTATAAAACTTCTAGGCTCAATCTCTTCTCTCGTCTCTCTTTAACATTATGCTGATTATTTGATTTATATTTTGATTCGTTATTGCATAATCAGTTATGTTGCTCAAATGCTTATCAAGCTTGTTGTAATTTCTATCTCTTGAACTATTATCTTGTTCTTCATACTTGATTAATTGTTATATTCATATTTGATAAGAGTTTAAATCATATGATCCATTTTGTCTGGTTTATGTTATGAGTTTTCAAATTCGGATTTCAATTATTTGCCTCTGCTAAAATCTTATGAGTTATTCTATAACCAACTTTGAATAAGTTTTGAGAAAACTGGTTATCCCATAAATCCTTTTTATTCAGTGATTCCGTGTAATAAATTTTTTAATCTCTTATTCACCCATCTCTAGGAGCATTCTTACACTCTGAAACACCTGAGTAGAAAAGGATGTTAGAGAGAGTGCTTTCCTCATATTTGTGCAAAATATTAGAGGATAAATAGTGTGGTCACTGGGCCATTTTATCCTAGACGTGTCTAGAACCCGCTACACCTGATGGAGATACTAAGAATCACTTGCATGAGGTATTTTGTCTTAAAGAAAGTGAGATACCCATACCTCATCCTGGTGCCACATCTCTAATTTTTTCTAACATATTATTATTATTTGTATTTTATTTCTATTTTTGTAGGCTAGGGAACAAATTTTTTAAGACAATTCAAATCTAGACTTATTTTCCCATAGAGCCTATAATCAAACATAATGGAGCTGTTGGTGATCTCAACAAGAAAAAGGAAACAAACTTCGAGAGCTTGATCACTCACATTAGAGTGGAGGAAGAGGCTAAAAGCCAAGACATGCTCATGATTCAAAACGGTAATGGTAGTTCCTTATCTACCACCAAGGTACATGCTCTTGGAACTAGTGAATATTTGCCCAAAGGCTAGAATCAAAATGTTATTTTGAAGACATATAAGAAGGGGATGAAAAAATCATACAAAAAAGGCCCATGTCAAAACAAGGGCAACTTCATCCAAAAGAGAAATAAACCACCATTACGACCTATTTCATGTTTTGTTTGTGGCAAGCATGGGCTTTAGATACCGGAAACGTGGGAACGTTACCGAAGAGCCACTTGTGGCCATGATCACTAAAATTAACATGCTTGAAGGGTCTAAGGTTTGGTGGGCTGATTTTGGTGCTACTAGGCACCTTTGCTTTGACAAAGATTGGTTCAAAGTGTTCAAATCTTATGAGAATCCTAAGGAAATAATGCTTGGTAATGCCCATACCATTAAAATTTTGGTTGAATGTGATGTGGAATTGAGCTTTACTGCGTGCACTCACCCTCAAGAATGTGCTCTATACTCCCCAAATGAGGGAGAATCTTATGTCTTCATATCTCCTCAACAAGGCTAGCTTCAAACAAACTATAGAATCTAATCAATATCTTATTGCTAAGAATGAGATGTTTGTGGGTAAAGGATATGCTAGTGATTGTATGTTCAAGTTGAATGTTAGCATGAATAATATGCCTTCTAGTTATGTTTATATGATTTCTTCTTTTAATTTTTGTGATGAGTGTTTGTCATATAAATAGAAAATATGTGCAAATGATGAGTACCTTAGGATTAATTCCTAAACTTAACAAAGAATTTGAAAAATGTGATTATTGTAGTTGGTAAAAAATCACAAGTGTATTACAAGTTATGAATTTTTGAACTTGATTCATAATGATATTTGTGAATTTGATGGTGTTCTAACTCGTGAAGATAAAAGGTATTTTATCACCTTTATAGAAGATTTTCAAAATATACGTATGTATATTTGATGGCACATAAAAGTGAAGCTTTTGAGAAATTGAATTTTTTTCTAAATGAAGTTGAAAATCAATTTAGAAAGAAAATAAAGTGTTTTGGAAGTGATAGAGGAAGAGAGTATGAAACAAATGAATTGAATATTTTTATTCAAAGTTGAGGAATTATTCATAAAGTTACTCCTCCTTATTCGCCTGCTTCTAATGGAGTTTTCGAATGTAAAAATAGAACTCTTACTAATCTTACAAATTCTATGCTTTTACATTCTGGTGCTCCATGTAGTTTTTGGGAAGAAGCTATTTTGACTGTTTGTTATGTACTTAATCATGTTCCTCACAAACAATCTTTTAAAACCCCTTTCGAATTATGGAAAGGACATAAGCCTAATTTAAGTTACTTTAAAGTTTGGGATTGTTTAGCCTATGTGAGGATTGTAGATACAAAAAGATCTATACTTGTGTTTTTGTTAGTTATACTTTGAATGGTACAACATATAGATTTTTTTTTTCTTGAACACAATTTGATTATAGAATCATGTGATGCTATTTTTTATGAAAAGAAATTTCATTTTAATCTTAAAAATAGTAGGGCTAAGAAATTTTGAAGGAAAATCAGCCACATTCTTCTACTCCTTATACTTCTTCAAAAGTTGAAAGAAATTTTGAAATAGAGCCTGGAAAGAGTAAAAGAGCTAAAGCAGAAAAAGATTTTGGTTATGACTAATTTTTTATGAAAAGAAATTTCATTTTAATCTTAAAAATAGTAGGGCCAAGAAATTTTGAAGGAAAATGAGCCACATTCTTCTACTCCTTATACTTCTTCAAAAGTTGAAAGAAATTTTGAAATAGAGCCTAGAAAGAGTAAAAGAGCTAAAGCAGAAAAAGATTTTGGTTATGACTATATAGTTTATAATGTAGAAAATACTTCAAGATCTTTACAAGAAGTTTTAGCATCTCTTGATTCTATTTTCTGGAAAGAAGCCATAAATTATGAAATGGATTCTCTTATGTCTAATAGAACATGGAAATTAATTGATTTGTCTCGTGGTTGCATAGCTATTGGTTGTAAATGGGTTTGAAGGAAAAAAAATTGAAATAGATGGTACTATAGATAAATACAAAGCTAAGTTGGTGATATGGATCTGCTTGAACTCAAGTCAAATCAATTCAGCAAAATAGCAACTAAACCCATGGATCCTAAGTAGGTTGAACAAATGAGCAAAAGTAAAGATGAAATGGAAAAATGTGAAGACCTTTGGCTATTAAGTTAGGCAACCCAGTTTAGCTATGCATAACTGACCCTCCTCAACTTGGATTAACCAACAATCAACATGAACAATGGTAAAGATAAGAAGGAACCGCCACACTCTAGAGTCTTAGATGAGAAGGAGAGAGTGATAAGGTTCAATGAACCATGCTAGGGCCTCCTAGATGGTTTGAGCTCTCCATGGAGAGAACAAGAGAGAAAACTCCCAAAATTCATTCAATGTTAATTCTTGATTGCTGATCACAAGGGAGATCAGCTCCCTTTAGTGTTTGTGGGGTGGATAATGAAGCCCCAAACCTGGACCCAAGTCCAAACAAGTTAAAGCCCAAATTAAACTAATTTAAAACAAGTCTTAATAGGCCTTAAAGACATCAGCCCATGGCCCATTATTACAAAGCAAAATATCACAAAGACTTAACCAAATGACAAAGTAAATAAAAGCCTAAGCAATGTGGTTTATTCGGGCCAAAACACATGGAAATAAAAGAAAGCCCTAAAACTGAATAATCACCCTCACAAGGCCTTATTGATCACTTGAAGGTGCCATGATGCAAGTAAGCCACTTTACTTAGTCTTTCTTGATGTCCTCTGAAGCCATGTCACCTTCCTTGCACACTTGCTTCATTAGCAATCCCACATGCATTTGAAGGTGCTTTACCCTAGACCTAGTCATAGGTTTTACAAACTCCTTCTTGGTCTCAGTTCCAATTGGGTCTCCAATATGAGGGCTTCCTTGATCCTCATTAATCCCTCCATCTTCAAAAGGATTTGTCCTCAAATCCGAAGTACCTACATCAAGATAAGGAGACAAATTAACCACATTAAAAGTAGAATGAATAGAAGGATTACCTGGAAGCTCTATTTTGTAGGCATTGTCACAAAGTCTTTGCAAAACTTTGAATGGACCATCACCTCTAGGTAAGAGTTTAGATTTCCTTTGTGTAGGAAACCTCTCCTTACACATATGAACCCAAACCATGTCACCGGGTTGAAAAATTAGTTTCTTCTTGATGAGCTGCCGAGGCTCCTCAAATTACTTAATGTTTTAGGTCGGTTACCTAGCTTTTTGCAGCATAGGACAGCCCTAAGTCGAACCTAAGGATTGTTCTATTTAGTGAATCATATTAAGAAGCATGTAAATAGGGGGGTTTTGTTGGTTTATGTGATTAACGAAAATTAATTATCAGTGCTGAAGTTTAAGAGAAAGCACCAATCCAAGTCTTTACTAATTCTGATTTAAGTTCATCCTTGATTTCTAATGGTCCATTCAATTATTAACCATGTTCTTGGCCTTTAAAACATATCAAGAAGCCTCTCAATGTTCTATGGATTCCACTGGTTAAGCAACCAGAATTCGGTTTTAATTAAGACCAAATGAATTAAGCAAACATTCAAGTCTAGTTTTACCTAAGTCCATGATCCAGCCAAGGTGATTAATTCGTCCAAAAGCTCAGAAAATTCAATTTGTGCTCTAACCTTAGCATGCAAATGCTTAACATATTTAGCTCTTTTCTTCCCATCTAAATGAACTCTTGGATGCATGGGTAAAGCAAACAAGGCAAGAGGAGTTAAAAGATTAAAGCCATAAGCACATTCAAATGGAGACACTCTAGTAGTAGTATGGACAGCCATGTTATAGACAAATTTTACACGAGGAAGGCACTCCTCCTAAGCCCTTAGATTCTTGTTAAGAATAACCCTTAAGAGACTAGTGAGAGTCCTATTGGTCACATCTGTTTGTCCATCCGTTTGAGGATGACAAGTGGTAGAACGCAATAGCCTAGTGCCTAATTTAGCCTAAAGTGTTCTCCAAAAGTGGCTTAAAAACTTAGTATCCTTATCAGACACTATACTCCTAGGCATGCCATGCAACCTAACAATATTTTGGAAAAATAGATTGGCTATGTAGGAAGCATCATTGGTTTTCTTGCATGCCACAAAGTGAGCCATCTTGGAAAACCTATCTACTATGACAAAGATTGAGTCATGGCCATGTTTAGTCCTTGGCAGCCCTAAGATAAAGTCCATTGAAAGGTCTATCCAAGGAGCTTTGGGGACGGGTAATGGGGTATAGAGAACATGAGGTCTAGTGGTAGACTTAGCTTGCCTACATGTAGTGCACTTAATGCAAAAATTCTCCACATCTTTCCTCATATTTGGCCAAAAGAAGTGCTCATGTAATGTGTCATGCATCTTATGTTTGCCAAAATGCTCCATGAGACCCCCTTATGTGCTTCCCTAATGAGCAACTCACGCAAAGTCCCTCTAGGCACACATAGTTTATTCCCTTTAAACAAATACCCCTCATGCTTATAAATTCCTTCAACAACCCCTTTATCACAAGCATGGAAGTAAGTGAAAAATCAACATCGCTAGCATACATGTCCTTAACTTGATCAAACCCAAGTAATTTGCAAGAAAGCATAGAGAAAAGTGCATACCTCCTTGAGAGTGCGTCGGCCACCACATTATCAGCCCCTTTCTTGTACTTGATCACATAAGGGAATGATTCTATATATTCAAGCCAACGTGCATGCCTCTTGTTAAGCCTTAATTACCCTTTCAAATGCTTAAGGGTTTCATGATCTGAATGAATCACAAATTCCTTAGGCATTAAATAGTGCTGCCATGTTTTGAAAGCTCTAACTAAAACATACAATTCTTTATCATAAGTAGAATAATTAAGAGAAGCACCATTTAGCTTTTCACTAAAGTATGCAATAGGATGCTCTTGTTGCATTAAAATAGCCCAAATACCAACCTCGGATGTATCACATTCAATTTTAAAAGAATTCTCAAAGTTAGGTAATTGAAGCAAATGAGCATTGCACAACCTATCCTTGAGTGTTTGAAAGGCTTTCTCTTGTGCACTATCCCACTTAAAACCAACACTTTTTTTCACAATTTCAGTTAAAGGAGCAGCAATAGAACTAAAATTTGGAACAAACTGACAGTAAAAACTTGCTAAATCGTGGAAGCTCCTCACCTCACTCAAATTCTTGGGTGTTGGCCATTCCTCAATAGCCTTCATCTTATCTCTTTCTACTTCTACCCTTCTAGAGTTTACAACAAACCCTAGGAAGATCAAGTGATTAGTGCAAAAGACACACTTCTTTAGATTTGCATACAATTTTTGTTCTTTTAGCACTTGCAACACACATTTTAAATTGACAGCAAGCTCATCAATTGATTTACTATACATCAGTATGTCATCAAAGTAAACCACAACAAACCTATCAATGAATTCACGAAGGACATAGTTCATAAGACGCATAGAAGTACTTGGTGCATTGGTTAGGCCGAATGGCATAACCAACCACTCATACAAACCAAATTTGGTTTTTAAAGCCATTTTCCACTCATTCTCTTCACGAATTCGAATTTGGTGGTAACCACTCTTTAAATTCAATTTAGAAAACACACATGACCCAAACAACTCATCAAACATATCGTCTAACCTAGGAATAGGATGACGATATTTTACCATTATCTTGTTGACGATGCGACAATCCACACATATGTGCCAACTTTCATCTTTCTTTGGCACCAATAAGACCGGAACGGCACATGGGCTCATGTTTTCTCTAATGTGGCATTTGGACAGCAACTCTTCAACTTGCTTTTAGAGTTCCTTTGTCTCTTTCGGATTTACTCTATAAGCAGGTCTATTAGGCAACACCGAACTCGGAATGAATTCCATATGGTGTTCGATTCCTCTAATAGGTGGCAGCCCTATAGGAGTCTCCTTCGAGAACACCTCTTCAAATTCCCTAAGCAAAGAAGTCACAACACTAGGAAGAGATTTGTCAACATTAGATAAATTCAAATAAGTATTCTTAGATACAAGCAAAATCATAGAAGCATGAGAAGAGAGTGCATGTTTAATCTCACTAGCACTTGCAAAGAAGTTCCTTCTCTTTTCTCCACTCACTATTTCGTTCCCTTTGCTTGCTCTCAATTCTTTTTCTCTTCCATGGCTCTCGGCCTCACTCATGTTTTTGTCTCTCTTTTTATCTCTTGAGGTCTCAGTCTCCTCTCCCTTTCTATTCTTCTCTACACTTTTTCCCTCTCCATTCTTTATCTTTTGTCTCTCAAGCTCACTACCTTTTTTTTAAGTTTTCTTTGATCTTCAAGGACCTATTTTAGAGTCACGAGAATCAAGGTGATAGGCTTCTTGTTGAAAACAAATGAAAACTTGTTTGAATAGCCATCATGAGTCACCTTACGATCGAATTGTCAAGGTCTCCCAAGAAGTAAGTGACTAGCTTGCATTGGGACAACATTACATAGCACCATGTCTTCATACTTCCCAATAGAAAATGAAACCAACACTTGTTTAGTCACTTTCACTTCACTTCCTTCAATAAGCCATTGAAGAAGATAGGGTTTAGGATGGTTTGAAGTGGGTAAGTCCAACTTGTCAACTAGAGTCTTGCTAGCAACATTAGTGCAACTTCCTCCACCTATGATAACACCACACACATTCCCTTTGACTGAGCACCTTGTATGGAAAATACTTTCTTTTTGTGCTTCATCAATTTCTTCCATTTGAGCACTCAAAGCTCTCCTAACTACCATTAAGTAATCATCATCGTCGGCTGTCATACCCTCATCATGCTCTTCTTCACTAGATTCAACATTCTCTTCTTCTTCATGTTCGCTTTCAGTCACATATTCCTCTCCCCTAAGGATCATTGTCCTCTTGTTAGAGCATTGAGAGGCAATGTGTCCTATACCATGACACCTAAAGCATTTAACATCTCTAAACCTTTGGTGTTTTGAGGTCTCGAGTTTACCTTTGGAGGCAAAGGTAGGTTCTTTGGCATGATGCTTAGGCAGCTCAGTTTTTGGTCTAGAAGTCACCACCTCCTTGTCTTTCTTCCATGTAGACTTCCATGTTGAAGTAGCACTTGACCCAAACCTTGAGGAACTCCTCCTTTTAAATTGCCTCTCTACTTGTGTGGCTTTATGAACAAGATCCTCCATGTCACTAAAATGATAGAGCTCGACCACATTGGCTAGTTCCCTATTCAGCCCATGAAGAAATCTAGTCATTGTTGCTTCATTGTCTTCATCAATATTAGCCCGAATCATTGCCACCTCCATCTCTTTATGATAATCCTCTACACTTAGAGCCTTGCACCAAAGCTTGTAGTTTCTGGTACAATTCTCTTTGATAGTAGCATGGAACAAACCTTTTCCTCATCAAAATTTTCATATCTTCCTAAGTGGTAACCAACCTTTCTCTATTCCTTCTTACATTAGTCATTAGTTGATCCCACCATGTCAAGGCATAGCCTACAAACTCTATGACAACCAACTTAATCTTCTTCTCTTTGGAATAGTTATGACAATTGAACACAAGCTCTACTTTCTTCTCCCATTCTAAGTACACCTCTGGATCATTCTTTCCTTGGAAGGAAAGAATATTCATTTTAATGGAGCCATAATCATCATCCATTCTCCTTTCCCTCCTTACTTCTCTTTCACGGTGTGGCCTTCTTGGAGGAATTAATTTAGCTAAACTGTCACTTGAGTAGTGCTCCTTTCGCTCTCTTCTTCTAGAATTGGCGTTCGGATTAGGGATTGGTTCCTTTGGCTGTCTATTCTCCAATCTTTGTAGACGTTCCATCACCTCTTCATGCCTCAATTTCATTCTAGCAAAGTGTTGTTGCATGGCTTGTAAGGTTTATTCCACATATGGTGGCTTATTACGTTCTTCCATGTTCAAAAGGTGAAAATCCTGCCAAATTGGTTAAAAAAAAAAAAAAAAAAAAAATCCTCACCACACTTTTCACGTGTATGGCACTCAAGTGTTTGTGCCTCTTTACACTCGTGTATAACTCTCTTAGTGGCTTTTACCAAAAATAATCTTATCCTCTCTAGCCTTTTACCACTTTATTTCCCTCTTGATACTTTCAACAATGAGCAAAAACATAGCCAGGCAGCCACTAACACAAGTGATTCAAACCAAATCAATCACCCAAAATGCTAGATTGTGCAAGAAGAACAATAAGGCACAAATGGTATGGCGTGCACAAGTTAATCAAACAAGAACAACACTCAAACAAGGTGGTCACAACTAGAACAATTAGAAACTAAGAGAAATTGATCAAAACAGAATTTGGAACAAGGAATTCAAAACAATTAACTAAGCCAACCAATGGAATTATCAGTTGAAGCATAAGTTATAATAAGAACAAAGTATGAGAGACAAAGTCCCAATTTCAAACCACTTAGTAAATAAGCCAAGTTACTAGGAAATACACTTTGGTGGCCAAAAATAGGGCAGCTAGCCTTTTTACTTAAACTTAGTCAATTTGGAAAATTCTAGCATGCTTCAGCTTAGTCCATTTGGCCATTTGCACATCTCTTTCCACTATGACTTGTTTTCTTGAAGGACCTTTAACTCAATTGAGCTTCTCTTTTCTAACTTTTGCCCATAATTTCTTTAGCATTGCATTGAATGCTTTGGCACATTTTTTTTTTTAATTCGGTCCAGCCATATATTTTTTTTATTTTATAAAATGCAACAAATACCAAATATAAACTAAGCAAATAAGTAGGAATTATAGCTAACTAGAATTAAAGACCAAGCTAAGAAAATTGCTAATTACCCCAAGATTAAGAATTCAGCCACACTTCAAGGTATATTCCAAAAGCATCTTAGGTAATTTCCATGAAGTTTCCATTAGGACAGAATTTGAATTAACATAAATGAGGCAATTACTAAAGGAGTCAGTGGGAATTAACAAAATTGTTAAGCTGAACTCCAATGGAGCTAATTTCGGCCATGACCATTCTTGAAGAATTTCATTCATTCAAGCTTCAAATAAAGAGTACTTCACTGATTTTAACTCAAATCAAGTTCAAACTCAATTATTTTTAGCTCAAATTAACAATCATGCAATTCATCAAGATGAACTCATGGAATCCAAATTAGAGAAGGCAGTTGGACAATCACAAATTCAAACTAAGGTAAACCGATTATCAAACAAACAATCCCCTACTCATTTAACTTCAAATACTCATGAATCAAAGAACAATAAAGGGGTTACAACAAGAAGAAACAAGAGCTCTACCCAAAAATATTCAATCCGGCCAAAACCACTTGGTGATGCTTCAATGTGGTTAGAACAACATCAATCAACTATAGATCAAGCCAAATCACATTTGAATCATACCAAATCAAGCATGAACATACATATTTTTGAAATTTTTTTGTGATTTTTCCAGAATTGTTCTTAGAGATGAAAACAAGGATTAACAAGAAAATCTAAGATAGATGCCAACCTTTTTGGAGCCAATTGCTCTAATACTAATGCATTTGTAGTTGGATTACTTAGTACATTTACTACTAAATCAAGTATAGAACATTGGCATGAAGTTGATCATATTTTAAGATATCTATGGTACTAAAAATTATGGTTTATTTTATAAAAAATATTCTGTTGTGGTTGAAACTTATGCTGATATTGATTACAATACATCAGGTGACTCTTTTCATACTTCTGGTTATATATTCAATTTGAGTGGTTGTGCAATTTGTTGGAAATCAAAATGCAACATGTAATTGTGAACTCTGCTTTAATACTAGCTAGTGATGAGGCTAACTGATTGAGAGATTTATTATATGAAAATATTACTATTTGCGAAAAACCAATATCACCTATATTGATACATTGTGATAGTACTGCTACTATTGGTAGACTACAAAACCGGTACTACAACGGTAAATCCAAACTAATAAGTAGGAAACACATATTGCGAGATCTTAAATAAATAATGGTACCATACATGTGAGTTATATAAGATCAGAGGATAATGTTGTAGATCCATTAACAAAATTTGTAGCTAGAGAAAAGGTTTGGAGTACATCAAGGTAAATGGGGTTGAAGCCCGAAGAAAAACATACTACTTATAAGGATACTTAACCTATTGATTAGAGATCCTAAGAACTAGGTTCAAAGGGAAAAATGAATTATATATTAAGTCATGAGTGTGAGATACACCATATTTTTGAGAGAATACTCTTCTCAAAAACCATCCTTAAGGTGTAGGCATATCTATCTTGTAAACTAATGGATGATGAGTTTTTCTAAAACTCTTAATGAATTTTGTAGCTCTTAAGAGTGAGGTGTTACAAAATTGCAAAAGCACCCTTGATAGATTCACTTATATGAGTATTGTGAAGTGAGACCGTTTCTATGAGAATAAGGGCTTAATTCTCGAATAATACTCATGAAACCACGATAATGTACAAAGGCTAGTGGTCAGTTTAATGTGCGGACTTAGGGCACTATATTGCACCTAGATTATTATGTGTAAGATATCTATCTTGTCTGCTTTAAGTAGTCATAGTTCAAGGCAATAGACCACTATTAGCTCTAGAATAAGTATATATATTTTTGCTAAGTTGAGGTTAAAGACAATGCTACCTCTATTATAGATAATAGTTTGTCTCTACCTAAGTGTCTACGTGTTTGTGTTTGTGTTCATTTTTATAAAAATAAGTGAGGGATTGTTGACATTTTTATAAAATACATATATATATTCATTTGGGTTTAAATGCTTTGATTATTTGACTTTAGGCCAACGGTTATATATCCCTTCTATTTGGCTGAAGTTTGAAACAATCCAATCTATATTTTATTATGTTTTAAGGCTGATTGGTTGAGCCATTAAAGGCCAAAATGTCAGCCATTTTTGTGGCTGTTTTTTTTCACATTTTATTGCATTTAAGTGGTCAATGTTTTAGTTTTGTTCAAGGGATTATATTCCTTGATTTATGCCCAACAGCTAGAAGGTGAATGTGCATTTTCTAGTCCTATTTATTTGTGCATCTAGACAGAACATAGTGCAGGCAACTAAATTTTGCTAAAATAATTTGCCACCTCATAAATCAATGGACAATTAAAAGGTGTCATTTGTCAAGTGCATATATGACATGGAAACCCTAGGCAATTTAAACTTCTCAAATTGCGTTTAAATGGATTTACCAAGTCACACTTGATAACCAATTAAATCATGCCATGTGTATAAAATGACATAGCTTGATCAATCATAAAAATGCTATTGTTATTTTAATAGACATTAAATTAATGATGTTACTTGGCCAATAGGAAATTGCCAAGTGTCAATATGTGTCATAGTGGCCAATCACGTATTTTTATCTCTTTATTCAAAAAGTAAAATATGAGATAATTAGTGATTTTTGAGAATTATTTCCTTGTTAAATAAATTAAGGGATAATAATGTGAAGGAGTCCACATCTAATTGGAATTCTCCTTCCATGGCCTATAAATAGAGCATTCTTGTGCCATTTGCAAAAAGATTGATTTTTGGATTATTGAAACTCTGCTATTTTCTCTCAAGCCCCAAGTCTTAAAGAGAAAACTCAAGCATCCAAAGCATTCAAGCTTCAAAGATCAAACACGCATTCAAGACGTTGAAGATCAAAGCCTACAAGCCTTCAAGTCTTAAAGAACATCCTTTGAGTCGAGGACCAAGCTTGTTCAAGCACTAGATCAGAATCATCAAGTGTGGAGAAGAATTAGAGGATCATTCATATTCTTTGTAATAGGAAAATTCTTACAGATTGTACCATAATTCACAAAATCAATAAAGATTAAATTTGTTCAAGCATCTTTTCTGTCTTTAGTTCTTGGACAAGAAATTTGTGTGTACAAATTTTTGGCATGCCTGGTAGGACAATCTCTACCTCTCATCTCTTCTCTCAAAAAAAATTCAAACTCAATCAACACCAACTTAAATGGCTCCCTCAAAGAATTTAACCTTCAACAACCCATTGTTTAAGACTTCTTGAGCCAACCCTTCGCGCAATTGAAGCTCTACTGCAAATCCCTTTAGTCCTAATCTTGCAACCCAAGTTAGAACCAAACCACTTGTTAAGCTTTATGCTCGAACTACGTGGATGTCGCCAAACATGACAACCTCACCTACATAAGAGACAAGTGAACAAGTGGCTGACATTGTTACCAAGGTGTTAACTCACCCAACTTTGTCCAAATAGTCAAATTCTGCAACAAATATCATAGACATCGACAAATTGTCTAGCTAGTCTTTAGCAGAAACTCCCACATCAAAGATTAGGAAGCCCCTATTTGAGAACTAAAATGATCAGTTACCTGATGCAACAAGCTCGTCTGATGCCAATACTGAAGACTAACACAATCTCCGTCAAAGAGAAAGTCTCAGTAATAGCAAAAACACATGAGGAGCTCATGAAATCCATCCTTGAAAGGGTATCAGAGACACCCAAATGGCTGCTATGATGTACAAGATTGAGAAATTGTCCAATCTTGAGAGTGAATCTAAAGGAGAAAATGATGATTATGCCAAAAAGTGTGACGACTTTGCCAAAAAGCATGATGACTCTACTAGAAAAGATGTCCTTAAAGATTTCCAAGCTAGCAATGACTGTGTGTTCTTGGAGGCTAAGTTAAAGGAACTCATAAAAAAGGACATCAAAGATCAAGTGGGAGGGAGTTTTCAACCAACACTTTCCTATGCCTAACTAAACATTGAACATATTGATCTCCTCAGGATGCCTTAAAATTACCAACCACCCAAGTTCTTGTTAGTTCCACTTCCTCCAATCCAGTTTTGATGATAACAAAAAACCTAATTATGTCACTAACCCTAATCTGTTTGCTAAGTGCTTATTAAAGTGACAGGGTAATTATCTAGAAGAAGAAGGAGTTCTTCCTTAGCTGGAACAAGTTTTCGTGTAAAACTAGTTTATTTCAAGAAGACATGCTGATGCGGCAATCTGAAGATATTTCAAAATCGATGATTATTTTAGAACAAATATCACTTAATCAGAGATAGAGTTGTGTGGAAGAAAATCAATCAAGAAAAGAGCTGTTAAAAGTTATAAAAGGAAGCTTTTCAAATAGAAGGGCTATGTTAGGAATCAAATCAAAATCAAATAATAGGATTCATAATACAACTCAATTTGTCAGCCAAGCATTGAAAACTTTGTCTACAATTCAAACGATCATCCTCTACCTTTGGACGCCTATATTTTGAAGACCTAAGTGTTAGTGAAAAGCATAGAATTTCAAAGAAGAAATTGTTTAAAAGAATTTTTTTGTGTGATTATCAAACGCATTCCACCTTCTTGTTCATCTCTCTATTTCTACCTAGTTGATCTACCATTTGTGAAAGAAAGAGATTTTTTTTAGGAACTAAAATTATTATGGGCTTTTGTATTACAGATTTCTATTAGGGAAATCTGGGGAGAGTGACATGTACTCTTGATTGGAAGGAGAAAAAATTTCTAGTGAGCTTGTGTAAAAACCAGAGAGAAGGGGTTCACTAGTGATCTTGTGTAAAACTAGTTCTATAAGTAGCTTGGAGAAGTTTGATCAAATAACCTCAACTGCTAGTAAAACCCTAGCCTTGGAAGAGTGCACGTAGGCTTTATTGGCTGAACCATTATAAATTCTGGCTTCTATCTCTAAACCCTTCACCTCTTATATTTTAGTTATTTATATTTCTTAAGGCTGTCTCATTAAGTATTTTTTTGCTATTTGTGAAAACTAGTTATCGAACTTGTTTCTTATCTGAGTAGATATTTTCTATTTAAATCAAGTTTTTGTTTAAGGTTTCTAGATTCAATTTAAATTTATTAATCTCCTATTCACCCCCCTCTAGGAATATATTTGAGTACTCTCAATTGGTATCAGAGCTTTGGGCTCAATTTATAGGATTAACAACCTTGAGTTAAAAGATCAAAATTTTGATTTTTGTAGGTAAACCAAGATGCAAAGTTCAGCTCACTCCAACAACAAGCCACCATTTTTTAATGGTGATAACTACAAATACTGGAAGAAAGAATGAAAATGTATCTTGAATCCATCGACTACAAAGTATGGGCCACTGTGAGGAATGGAATGGCACCACCAACAAAGATCGTTGACGGGATACAAGTTTCAAAAGAAGAAAGTGAGTACACACGAGATGATCAACTCATGTACACATTGAACTCCAAAGCAAGGTACAATATCGTGTGTGCAGTGTCCTCAAAAGAGTATGAACATATAGCCTCTTGCAATACGGCAAAGGAGAAGTATGATAGACTCAAAGCAATACATGAAGGAACAAGCCATGTAAAAGAAGCCAAAGTCAACATCTTCGGATCTCAATAAGAGATGTTTCATATCGAGAAGGATGAACCTCTGGATTCATTCTTTTCTCAATTTCTTGGAATTATAAACAATCTCAAGAGACTTGGTAGGGAATATACTCAAAAGGAGCAAGTGAAGAAACTCTTTAGATGCTTGACCGAGAGGTGGGAAACAAAAGTTACTATGCTCCTTTAATATGTTGAAACAAATTATATGACTGTGGATTAGCTGAGAGGACAACTTAAAACACATCAAATGGTGCTATTTGAAAAGAAGAACATACTAGAAGATCACAATAAGAAGAGTTTAGCTCTTACAAGCACAACTCAAGAAACTAGTTCTCCTACAAAAGAACTAGTTTGTAGTGATGAAGATGTAGCTCTCATTTCAAGAAAATTTCTTCAACAAATGAAAAGGCAAAATGACAAAAAGAAATTCTAGTCTAGAAGCAGTAAGGGAGAAACCAACTAAGAACCAATCATCTGTTACAAATGCAAGAAACTTGGACACATCAAATCAGATTGTCCAAATCTTAAGAAGAAGAAGTTCCACAGAAAAGAGAAGAAGAAAGCTATGATTATTTCATGGAGTGATGTTGATTCATCCTCAAATAGTGATGATTCCAATGAAGAAAATCTAGCAAACTTTTGTAGATGAGGTAAATGAACAATCCAAGGATCTAGCAAAATTTGTTCAAGAACATGGGAACTTGAACATGTTGCTAGGGAGGCAAAGGGTTGGGCAAGACAAAGTTGGTATGGGTTATCATGAAACTCAACCAATAAAGTTATCTAGAAACCTCTCTACCAAAGAACCAGTTTCTTATCCTATTTCTAGAAACTCCTTTATTAAAGTTTTTGTGTCTTATTTTGCTTCAAGAAATACATGCTCTTTTTGTTCTAAAATAGGTCATACTATGTATAACTATAAATATAAGAAATTATTTGCAGCAAAGAAAATGATTTGGGTACCTGAAGGTACATTTGCTACTAACCATCAAGGACCTAAAATAGTTTGGGTACCTAAGAATTCTTAAATTCTTTTGCATATACATTTTAAAGCCAAAAGTGATTTTTGGTACCTGGACAATGGATGCTCTAAGCATATAACTGGAAATTCAACCAAGTTCTCTTCCATTAAAAAGAAAGATATGAGAGATGTCACTTTTGGAGACAATGGTAAAGGAAGAATTGTGGGAGTTGGTAAGGTGGCAATGAGTAACTCTTTCTATCTTGAAAATGTTTATTTAGTAGAAGGTTTGATGCACAATCTTTTAAGCATAAGTCAGCTTTGTGACAAAGGCCATAAAGTAGTGTTTGAATCTTCTCACTGTATTATTCATGATTTACATTGGATAAAGTTTTGTTTGTTGGCCATAGAAGTTCAAATGTGTATGTTGTATCCGAAGAGGGATTAGACTTGAAACGTGAAACTTGATTGTCATCTCTAAGTAGTAGTTATTAGTTGTGACATAGAAGGTTTGGCCATGTTCATTTCAAACTTCTTTCTAAACTAGCCAAACATGAACTTGTTCTTGGTCTAGCAAAACTTGTTTTAAAAGACAAAGTTTGCCCAGATTGTCAGCTAGGGAAGCAAACTAAGTCATCTTTTAGGACTAAGAAGGAGTTATCCACTTCTAGACCTCTCCAGCTACTTCATATGGACCTCTTTGGACCATCACCCACAATTAGCTTAAATGGCAAAAAGTATGGATTTGTAATAGTTAATGACTATTCAAGATTTACAAGGGTGTTCTTCTTTGCTCATAAAGATGAAACTTGTATTATTTTTGAAAGGTTTTGCAAGAAAATCCAGAATGAGAAAGGTTGTGTTATCTCTTCCATTCGAAGTGATCATGGTGGAGAATTTGAAAACAAGTTTTTTAAAAATTTTTGTGAAAATCATGGTATTCATCATAACTCTTCTTGTCCTAGGACTCCTCAACAAAATAAAGTTGTGGAAAGGAAAAATAGGATATTAGTTGAAATGGAGAGAACCATGTTAATTGAAAATCATTTACCTAAATATTTTTGGGCATAAGCTGTAAATACAGCTTGTTACATCCTAAACAGATGTTTGATAAGACTAGTTTTGAAGAAAACTTCTTTTGAGTTGTGGAAAGGAAGAAAGCCTAATGTGAGTTACTTCCATGCTTTCAGTTGCAGCTGCTTTATTCTGAATAATGGTAAGGAATATTTAAATAAATTTGATGCTAATTCAAATGAAGGCATTTTTCTAGGTTATTCATCATCTAGTAAGACATATAGGGTGTTCAATAAGAAAACTGTTTTTGTAGAAGAGTTAATACATGTTATTTTTTATGAACCTAACTTTCTTCATAGCTCTCAAGCTCTTGAAAATTATCAATTAGTACAAGAAAATGACATACCTTCCAAAGTAGGAAAAAAAATAAAATCAGACAGAAGATTCAGAAGAATCGAATCAAGAGGAAGTAATTATGGAAGAAGCTCCACAAGAAAATGCTAAGGAGTTTATGCCAAAGGAAACTCAAACTACTAAGAATCACCCTATTGACAAAGTGATTGGTGATCTAAACAGAGGAATAAGTACTTGTACTATTCTCAGAGATCACCATGTCAACCTGACATTCCTCTCTTTCATTGAGCCGTCCAACATTAATGATGCATTACAAGATGAAGCTTGGATAGTGGCAATGCAAGATGAGCTAAACTAGTTTGAAAGAAATAAAGTATGGAAGCTTGTACCTCAACTAGAAAATGTTAGCATAATTGGTACAAAATGGGGTTTCCAGAACAAGCTAGATGAAGATGGAAAAATGGTAAGAAATAAAGCTAGATTGATAGTTCAAGGGTACGATCAATAAGAAGGTATTGACTTTGAAGAAACTTTTGCTCCCGTAGCTAGATTAGAAGCTATTAGAATGCTTCTTACTTTTGCATGCTTTAAAATTTTCAAACTCTTTCAAATGGATGTGAAAAGTGCTTTCTTAAATGGTTTTACAAATGAGGAAGTTTATGTAAGACAACCTCCTGGTTTTGAAAGCTTAGAATTTCCAAATCATGTCTATAAACTTTCTAAAGCTCTTTATGGTCTTAAGCAAGCTCCTAGAGCTTAATATGATAGACTTAGTGAGTTCTTTTGAAAAATAATTTTTCAAGAGGAAAGGTGGATACCACTCTTTTCTCTATGCATGTAAAGCATGATATTCTTCTTGTTCAAATTTATGTAGATGATATTATTTTTAGTTCCTCTAATGAGTTTCTATGAAAGGAGTTTGAAAAATTGATGAAAGGAGAATTTGAAATGAGCATGATGGGGGAGCTAACCTTCTTTCTCGGATTTCAAGTCAAACAATCCTCTGAATTTATCTTCCTAAATCAATCCAAATACATAAAGGAATTATTAAAGAAATTTGGAATATGATGGAAAAGGAATAGCAACTCCTATGAGTCCTTTAACCAAACTAGATTTGGATGAAAAAGGTAAACCAGTTTGTCAGAAATGGTATAGAGGTATGATTGACTCTCTTCTCTATTTAACCACAAGTAGACCTAACATAATGTTTAGCGTTTGTACTTGTACTGGATATCAAGTTGCTCCTAAAGAGTCTCATCTTGCTGTTGTAAAGAGAATCTTTTAATACTTGAAACTACTTCAAATGTTGGCTTGTGGTTTAGCAAAACTAGTTCCTTTGAACTGGTTGCCTATACAGATTCTGACTGTGGTGGATGCTCCATTGATCGAAAAAGCACAAGTGGAGGTTGTCAATTTTTGGGCAATGCTTTGGTGTCGTGGCAATGCAAGAAACAACATTTAGTAGCTCAATCTACAGCTGAAGCCGAGTACATGGCTGTAGGAAATTGTTGTTTCCAACTGCTATGGATGAAACAACAACTAGTTAATTATGACATAAAGTTAAATCACATTCCTTTATTATGCAACAACACTAGTGCTATAAACATCGCTAAGAATCCAGTTCAACACTTAAGAACCAAACACATTGATATCAAGTATCACTTCATTAGAGATCGTATTCAAGGGCAATATTGAATTAGTTTTCATCAATACTAAGGAACAACTAACTGACATATTCACCAAATCCTTGGATGAGGAAAGGTACTATTTCTTAAGATCTAAGCTAGGAATGGTAAGCATATCTTAATTCTATCTTGCATACATTCTTGCATATTAGAATTTTTTAGGACTAATGTTTTTGAGGTTATTGATATAAGTTATGAAATTTGGCAAAGTGGCTAAGATCTTGAGAGAATGCTTGAACTAGTTCTTAAAACTGGTTCTGGTTTTATTCTCATTCTTGTAGGCTTTTATTTTAAACCAGTTTCAGCATGGGCCCAGTTTCTCCTTTAGACCACCATGTGTGAAAAGCCTAATACCTATTTGCTCTAAAAATGCATCATTTCACTAATCGCCCTCACCTCCATAGTTTGTGAAACATCAGCATTTCAAGTCGCTAACCTTTGGTTTCCCGATAACCGTTGTTAGCACACTTTCCTTTTTCTTTTCAAATCAAATCCCTTAATTGCTTTTTAATCGCTGCAACTGCTTCCATCATCCTTGATTCTCGCTAAAAAACTGCTTCCATTCTTGCTGAAATTTCTCTAATTCTTCTCTTTATAATTCCAAAATTTCATCACGCGTTTTGTAAATAATTTTTGCCGCTCTTCAAGAATGAACACTAAGGGCAAAGCAATACCCATAAACACTTCAAAAATCCCATTCATGGTTTCTGATTCTTCCTTAGATACCCATGAATCTCTGTAAGAAGCTCTTGTTCGAAGCATCTAGTTAGGCAAAACCAATTCCAGAGACAGGGAACAAGCTCTAGTTCCTGAACCAGTCCATTCCACCAAAAATAAAAATGAACAAAAGCTTGTGCCTCTTCAATCTATTGGAGGATTCTTGCTGCTCACTCCTAATTGCTTTGACATATCCATTGTTGCTCATTGGACCAGAACCTAAGCCATCTCCACCTTCTCCTACTGCCATCTTCAATCCTGGTTTTCAAGAAGAACAAGTTCCCTTTCCTCCTACCTTGGAACCATTTCCATCTGCTACAGAACCTGCTCGACTCTCTTCAAGCTCTCAGCCCAAGGTCAAAACAAACATGTGTGCTCGAAACAAAGTGTCTTTACCCACTCCTCGACATACTGAACTTGCTGGCCTTCTGTTTTCAAGAAGGGAAATTGAGAAGCACTTTCACCAGAACTTCTTCCTCAAAATAACTATTCCTGTTGTAGTTTTTCAATAGGAAGAAGATACTTTAGAAATTGCAGATGTTGATGAAGCTATTGCTGGCATGGGATGGAGCAAATTGCTGAATGTTGAGGAACTAGTAATAGCTCAGGTAGTTAATATGTTTTATGCTCATCTTTAACCCATGCAAGGTTTGACCTCTAGCTCTATTTATCTCAAATCTTAGGTTGTTGGGATTCATATCATTGTTAATTAGGGGTTACTAGAGGATATTCTTAGCCTTCCTACTAATGGAGATACTCGTTATATAAATAAAATATGGCCCACATATTTTATTAGTTATGACGAAGCTATGGAAGCCATTTGTGACTTTCCTGCCAATAGAGATCCTCTCTCTGCACCCATTGTTCATTGCATGAACCCCATTACCCGCACCTTAGCCAAACTTGTCACCTCATTGTTCTTACCTTGTGTTGGTAGCCATTCTGAGTTTACCACTTAAGATCTCTACTTGTTATACCATATCAAAAAAAGGTTCCCACTAAACCTTCCTAGTCTTATCCTGAATCATATGTCCTAGTTTGTTGGTGGCACAAGGAAAACAACCAACTTGTCTTATTGCATGTTGATTGTTCATATATGCAAGGATTTTCAAGCATCAAGTTACCATGCCTTCCTAGGGGCGGTAATTATAAAGAAGTTGAGGATGCTATTGGCAAAGAACAAGGATGGATCTCGGTAACTCGAAAAGGGGTCGTAAAATGAGATATTCTAAGCAACCCAAGGATAATCCAAAAATGTCATATGGTGAATAAGCCAATAATAAAATTTGTTCCCTAGATCATCATGACTAATGACCTATTTGACCAGACGCCTTGAAGGTCAATCACTTGTAAGAATTCATGCCAATGAAGTTTTAAGAGTTTGAATTTACTACGTGTTATCAAGTAAATGAAGAAGATGAATTTACTGAAGAAGAGCAAAGTGATTCACAAAATGTTATTGATGACTCTTGCATGATGGTCATGACCTTCATTGATGAAGATATGTTGCTTGATACAAAATACCATAGTCGTCATCTTTTTGTCACAAGATTTATCCATGAACAAAAAGTTAATAGGATTTTGGTTGATGATGAATCAATTGTCAATATCCTTCCATTAAAGACAATGAAAGAACTCGGCATTACCATTAATGAACTCACTCATAGTCGATTGATGATTCAAGGTTTCAACTAAGGGGGCAAAGAGCCATTGGAAAGATTAAGCTGAATATGCAAATAGGCAGCTTTCAATTTTTTCCTTGTTTCATATCATTGATGCCAAAACTACCTACAACCTATTTCTTGGTCAACCTTGGCTTCATGAATATGGCATTGTCCCTTCTACATATCATCAATGCTTTAAATACTATGAAGGGCACATTGGAAAGGTAGATGCCAATAACAAGCCCTTTATTGAAGCAAAATCTTACTTTGCAGACGCCAAGTTTTACTTGGAGAAAAATGCATCCAAAGAAAGTCAAGCTATTGTCTCCTCAGTAAAATCCCCCGCCAAAGGAAACAATAAGAAGTTAAAACATGAGAAAGCCTTCAAAGAAAATGGCAAGAAGAAGGAAAAAAGTAAAACCCCTAAAAGGATGGGCGACAAGGAAACAGGAACCACTACTGTAGTGCAACACATTCTTACCTCTAAGAGGAACGATGGTCAATCTCCCTTCATAGGAGAAAAAAGGAAAATGTTGAAAGCTTAAAAAGATTAACCCTTCCTTTGCAAAAGCTCAATACCATGAAAGTTATTAGGCTCCCGCTCAAAGGGTTTGCAAGATCCTCACAAAGCTCAACTATCGAGCATGGCATACTACCGATGAATCGTACTAAAGAGGATTTTGATCCTAATGCTTGTAGATTGATGGCTAAGGCGGGTTATAATAATTGAAAGCCAAACACACTTGGGAAATTGCTCCTTGAGTTGTTGGAAGAAAAAAACCTCACAAAGACTCAAAAGAAGTTGAAGAATCAAGGGTTTGCTATTAGAAATTCAAGAGCAAGCATTGGTTTTAACACTTTAAGCCCACTACGCATATTAGTGAGGAAGGTTAAGACTCAACATATCATAATCCAAGAATATGAGAGTGACCTCAATAGAAAAAGTTGCTCTCATAAAACTTCTGCCTTTGATCAACTAGGGGAGCAAACATCCTGAGTGTCAGTATTTGATAGACTTTGTGAACTTAAAGGCTAGAAAGTCAAAACCAAATATCTTATCCATTTGAGACTAAGTCTTGGAAGCCCTATTTCAAATAGACATGGTCAACCTCAAGGCCAGGAGGTCAAAACCAAAAAGCATGTCCATTTGAGGCTCAAACACAGAAGTTCTATCTTAAACGGACTTGGTGAACCTGAAGGACAAGAAGCCAAAACCAAGAAGCCCCTCCATTTGAGACTAAGTCCCGAAGGTTCTATCTTAAAGGGAATAAGAAGAAAAACAAGACACGATCTTTCTTTGAAGAGGATATGTGAAGCATTGTCCCTTTACGTACAAAACGACGTACATAGTAGGTTGTGACTATAGGAAAAGTTTTAAAGGCTAAAGAGTAAAGGGTAGTTTTTACCAAAGAAGTTGATGATGAAGAACTTGTCAATGTCCACCAAATTACAATAAAGGAGGACAATTATGAAGAAGCTCCTCTTGAAGAAATAGAAGATGCATCACCTACATTTGAGAAAGGAGTCCAGTCCACCATAGATTAGTTGAAAGAAATCAACATTGGCACAGATGATGGGCCTTGTCAAATATTCTTGAATGTGCGACTTGCACTTGAAGAAGAGGAAGCATATGCTAGTCTTCTATAGGAATACAAGGATGTCTTTGCTTGGTCATACAAAGAAATTCCTGGCTTAAACCCCCAAGTTGCGATGCATCATTTAGCCGTGAGAAATGGTGTGCGTCCAGTAAAACAATCACAATGCTGTTTACATCTGGAACTTATCCTTCAAATTGAAGTTGAAGTCAACAAGTTGATAGAAGTTGGCTTCATTTGATAGGTCAAGTATTTTACATGGATTTCAAACATTGTTCCAATACGAAAGAAAAATAACCAAATCTGCATTTGTGTTGATTTTCATGATGTGAATAGGGCATGTCCAAAGGATGATTTTCCTCTTTCGATTACAAAAATAGTGGTGGATGCCATAGCTAGTCATAAGGCTCTCTCATTCAAAGATGGATGCTCTGGTTATAACTAAATCTGCATGGCACCTAAAGATGAAGAACTCATAGCCTTTCGTACTCCAAAAGGGATATATTGTTATAAAGTCATGCCTTTTGGACTAAAAAATGCAAGTGCCACTTGTCAAAGGGCAATGCAAAGGGTCTTTGATGACATTCTTCATAAAAGCATCAAATACTATGTGGATGACTTGGTTTTGAAGTTAAAGAAGAGAACTGAACACCTAGTGATGTGAATCCCTATGGGGTAACAGGAAGGTAGATATTCCAAATGTCCGATGAATCGTCTAAATCAAGTTTCGAAATGAAAATGAGGACCTCGACCTGTCGCTTAACAAAGCGAGAACCGAAGGTATCTAGGGAAGGATATGAATGCCACACTCGAGAAAGATAGAAGGGGAGTGATAAGTTCTTGGTTGATCACCATAAGAACCATTGGTTCTTGATAAGATCTAGAGTTCTTTCAAAGAACAATGAAGGAAAACTCTATTTTCATTCAAATTCTAAATATTACCAAGTTGTTGTTGCCACAAGAGGGTCAGCTCCCTTATAAAGAAAATAAACCTAATTTTAAATCTAATTGGGCCAAAGGCCTTAAACAAAACCTAAATAAGCCCAACCTAATAGGTAAATGTCCCAAAATGGATAACATTAATAACCTAGGTGAAATTGCTCCTAAATTAGGCCAAAAATGGCTAAAAGTTGGTCCAAGCTTAAAGCCACTAACCCAAATGCTCGTTTTGGGTTAAAACTCTCTAAGTTGAAAATTGACGGGGCGCTGTGGCACCTAGCTTGGCGCTGTTGTAAGATGCTGTGGCACTAGAAGTTCTGCCTGGACGCTATTTTGAGTCATTTAGGGCTCTACAACATCGGGTTTCGAAGGCTGTGGTGCCCAAGGTTCTGCCTTATCTTCAACAAGCTCATTTTTTTCCCAATGAAAAGAGAAGGAGTTATGCTAATTTTACCAATACCGACTATTCTACCTCTGCTGTTATCACCAAAAGTAACTGCTCCCAGGTCCTCCATGTTAATGGAAATGAACTTTGAATAGTCTCCTGTCATGTGCCTAGAGCAACCACTATCAAGATACCAGCAATCACTTTTAGCATGATAACACACCTGTAAGAAGGTTAAACAGATTTAGGTACCCAAACTTCTTTGGGTCCTTTCAAGCTAGCAATAGTTGTGCCTTTAGGTACCCATATCATTTTTCTAGCAGTACAGAGTTTTTTATATGAGCAGGCATTAAGAAAGTGTCCTGAATATCCATAGTAAAAGCAAGTTCCCTTAGAGAATGAGTGTGAGGAAGAGGCTTTGACAAATGAATTTTTAAAATTCTTTGAAGAATTAGGTTGAGAATAACCTAAACTACATCTATCTTGGCCTATCCTCTGTCTCCTAGCAGAGAATTTAGATTGTCTCTACCTTGAACAAAACTAGCTAGATCTTTGTATAGTTAATTAACTTTTCCTTTTAACTTGTCGTTTTCATCCATGACAGAGATAGTAAGACAATTTTATTTTTCAAGAATATCATTCTAATGCTGTAAGATTTTAAGTTTATCATTCTATCACACTAATTTGATTTTTTATGATTTTCTTAAGGGCAGTGATTTTAGCAAGTCTTTTCTCATAATCAAAAGACAAATCATCAAAAGATTTTAACTAGTGCTACATCATCTTCACTAGAAGCTAGTTCTTCTTGGGTACTAGTTTTTGGAATAGTGGAAGTAAGAGCTAAACTCTTATTTCTTTCTATTGCTATGGCTTTCTTTTGCAAGACCATCGTCTAATGTGATTTCAAAGTGCCTATGAGTGAATCAATTGTAAGTTCATGAGTTTCAACATATTGAAGCAGAACAGTTACTTTGGAATCCTATTTTTCAATGAGGCATCTCAAAATCTTTTTGACTTGTTCCTTTTGAGAGTAGACTCTTCCAAGACTTTTGAGACTGTTGCTGATGCTTAAAAAACGAGCAAAGAAAGATTCCAGAGATTCATCTTGAAACATATGAAACATTTCATATTTAGTAGAATAAATGTCAATTTTAGCTTCTTTGACATGACTTGTTCTTTCATAAATGATAGCAAGTCTATCCCATATTTCTTTTGTGGTATTGCAAGAAGCAATGTTCTCATATTCCTTTAAAGATACAACACACACAATATTATACGTAGCTTTAGAATTGAGAGTAAATCTAAGCTTATCTTCAGCAGTGAATTCATGTTCTTCTTTTGGAACAACAACTCCATTTACCATTTTAGTGGGAGATGTGAGACCATTTCTGACTATCTGCCAAACTTCATAGTCAATTGACTCAAGATACATTTCCATGCGGTGTTTCCAGTAAGGGTGATTTTCTCCATTGAAGAATGGAGGTTTGTGAGATGAATGAGATTCATTATGGTTGTTAATGGTACTTGCAACACAATAATCCATATCTTTAGCTCTTGGTTAGTTAGACTAGTAAAGAAAAAATGAGCACCTTGCTCTGATACCAATTGAGAGTTACAAGAATACTCTTAGAGGGGGGTGAATAGGAGTTTTCAAAAAAAATTAAGCTAATTTGATCTTAAACAGAATTTGTTCAAAGATCTAAACAACATAGAACTAGTTCTAGAATAGAATAGATGAGCACAGTAAATTCAAGTCCATTTTAACAAAGAATAGCACAAAACAGAGCAACCCAAAAAATACACTAATTTATCACAATCAAAAATGAAATTCAATAAGCATATGAAATCAAGAATAGGAGAGAAGAGTCAAGAAAATCTTAGCCATGGATTTATAGTGGTTCAGCACTAAGGCCTTCATCCATTTCTCCCAATGCTTGGGGTTCCACTAAATCGAGTTTAATTTGTCCAAGCTTCTCAAAGCTTTTACATCCATGATTTCTCTCTAAAGCTCACCAAGAACTTTCTCCTTCTAGCACAACCACTAGAAGTAACTCACTAATTTCCTATTGAAATTTGGAGTAAAGAACACTCAAATAAGAGTCAAGTTCTATTAACATTTTCTCTCTCTCTCCCAGAGAAGATTTTTACAGAGAAGAGTACATGAGGAAGAAGAAGTCAAGTACAGAAAATTTTGAAGGAGAAGAACTATATTCTCTCACACTGTTGCTATCTCGCTTTTTCTATTTCGTCTTCTTATCTTTTGAAGATTTGAAATCACTTTCTTGAAGGAGAACCACTATCACGTGAAGAGCAATAACAACCCTTGATTTCAAGATAGGCGTCACGCCAAGATAAAAGGAAATTCCACTAACCATTTCTTTTGTCTTGTAGTGACAAAAGAGATGTTTTTTACTAACTTCTCTTGAAAAGTGGATCTACACCAGGTCCTTATTGGTGTTGTCACTTAACCAATTAAATTAAACCGAATTCCCTAATTAGAATGCAATAGAGGGCATAATCCGGGTTTGTCTCACAAGGAATGCAATGTGTAATCAATAATTTCAAGTTAAAAATAAGGGATTGTAAAACAGAATTGTATTTCTAGATTGTAAAAAGCAGAATTGAAATAGGATTAATTAAGTTGATTAAAACGTAACCTAGCTAGACATTCATTCATAAACCGGTTTGATCCATCCTAGATTAACATAAGTGATTAAGTCCTAATGCAGCAATGTTAATTGAGTTTAATCACAACTGAAATCTCTAATTATGACTAATTATTCCTACTAAGTTATCACTTAGAATTCGATTAACCTCATTCAATTACTAATCTTGTAATCACAATGATTAAGCAATTAGTGGCTAATCTGAAAACTGAACCTCAATTAGCAATTCTTCAAAGGATTCATGCACAGAATTAAAGATTAATCAATCTAAATTCTATTTCACACCTAAATATCCATATAAATCACAAAGATCTCCATGATCCATATAAAATATCCAGACAATTAGAATCCAATGAAAAACGAAATTGCATTAAGCTTAATCAAATTAAGTACATAATCTCAAGAACAAAACCAAATTTAATCAGAAGTCTAACTTTGTTACAAGAGTTCTACTCCTCCATGGTCATGAAATCCAAGCTCCAATGAGGGAAGAAAACCATAGTTCAATAAGTTCCAGCAAATACAAGAGAGAAAAACTAAAACTGTCTAGTCTAGAATTGATAACTCGTCTGCCTCCTTTCTCTGCTTATCACTTCCTAACTTTCATGCACACCTAATTTACCCCTAACCTAGTTTAAACCTCTAGATCTCAGCTTCAAATGGGCTCCGGTTTGGGCCTAATTGGGCCTGAATTGAGGAAGTTAAGCCCATTTAAGTCCATCTAGGTCCATATAGGTCTTTAGACTAATCAGCCATTTTCGACAGGCAATAAGACCATCTTAACTTCATAAGTTATTGAACCGGCCTTCATAACAATTGAAGCCCTGCGCCTTAGCTTTTCAATGAGACCAGTTTCAAGTCCATAAGACATGTACAGCACAATTTATGGTCCAAACACTACATGTGGGTCAGGATCCAGCGGCAGCAACTCTACTCTGACTTCCGGGTTAAATGTGACCCATTGAACGTCTAAATTGGCCTTGGAGGTCTGAATGAAAGTTTTAGATAATCCTCTTAGCTTTCCTACAACGTAAGAATCACAATTTTTAGACATCCAGAACTAAATATATAACCAAAATACAGAATAGTGTCAAAATCCTAATAATGCTAAAAAACACACTTAAGCCCAATTTTAACCTAATTAATGAAATATGACCCAAGCCCAATCAAATAGGCCCAAAATAGGATTAGGAGGTTAAAAATGAGAATTAATTAATATATAAATTTACTATTCATTAGGTCCCAATAAGAGAAAGCTTTCTTCACAAGCTGAGGTGACCTTCTGGCATGCACAAAATAGGCTTACGCATACCAAAGCATTCACATGCCTAGATCCATGTCAACATCATTGATTAAATGACTTCAGAAGAATGAGTTAACTGGTTTAAGAACAAGTTCTTACATAAAGGAAGAATCAGTTCTCAACTTTCTTTGCTAACCTATTCTAAGTAAAACACTAAGCCAAAACACATATTAGAAGAATTAAAGTCATTTGTTATCATCAAAACAAGATTAGAGAATATGGAGCTAACAATTTTTAGATTTTTTGTGGAGAGAGAAATTGATATTCTTTGTGTATTCTCTATGTATTGTTCTCTTTGTATCTTCTTCCCTCTGAGTTTGTTCTACTTGGGGAGACCTTTTTTTATAGCCAGTGCTCCTGGTTTCTTACTGATACAAATTGTGCAAGTTGCATTGGTTTCTTACTGACACAAGTTTGTTGCTTCCTTTTTGCAAATTGCACTGGCAGAGTAGCAACACAGTGGAGGCAAGGTGGTGCCATTTGATGGAGCATGCATTGTGGTGCCAGACTGTATTGTGGAATGTTTTCTTGCTTTTTCTATTTTCTTTTTTCTCTTTTCTTTTAATGAACTTGAACAATAATTTATCTTGTATTTGTTCTTTCTATTTATTTTGTAGTATTGGGATATTTGAATTGGACATTTAGAAAAGCATTTGGTTCCAAAGACAATAATCCCAAAAAAAAAATTGTATAGACACTTATGAAGCTAGCCCAAAAAAATATAAATATGTAATGTATGTATAAATTGGGGTGTCAACTAGATCAAACTAAGTTGACGTGGACAAAATTGGGCATCAATAGCAGCCCCCATTTACCTATTCTTTCGAATAGAAAAGATATGGCAAAGGTTTATGATGCTTAATTTTGTTAAAGGGTCAACTCTATAATATGCTAAAAATTTTGCAAACAATTGTAAATGAGATGAGGCGGCAATAATCAAAATGTGAGAAATATCAAAATACTTGTTATGATCCTTGATGAGGGATAAGAGATGATGTAAAAGAGCAAAACAAGGAGGCAAGTCCCGGCTAAAATTGAGAAAGGCATGAGGACAAGCCCCAGCCTAAATTGAAAGAGGTACAATGGCCTAAAATGCACTTTAGACATGACAACCTAAATTGAAAGAGAGGTGTGGTCACAAGACCATCTATAAATTAAAAGAGGTACGATGGCCTAAAATGCACTTTAGACGTGACGCCCTAAATTGAAAGAAAGGCATGGTCATAAGACCTTGCCTAAATTAAAAGAGGTGCAATGGCCTAAAATGCGCTTTAGACACAACACCCTAAATTGAAAGAGAGGCGCGGTCACAAAGACCTAGCCTAAATTGAAAGAGGTACGATGGCCTAAAATGTACTTTAGCCATGACACCCTAAATTGAAAGATAGGCCCGGTCACAAGACCTTGCCTAAACTGAAAGAGATAGGATGGCCTAAAATGTACTTTAGACACAATGCCCTAAATTGAAAGAGAGGCACATGATGAGCTGCGAGGCTCCTCAAATTAGTAAAATTTATAGTCGGTTTACCAAAGCTACTTGTAGCATAAGGCAACACCAAGTCGAACCAAAGGATTAATCTAGTTAGGGAATCTAATTAGGGAGTTAATTAAACATGGGGGTTTTGTTTGTATAAGTGATTAACAAAAATTAATTAAAAGTGGTAAACCTTAAGGAAAACAACCAATCCAAGTCTAACTGATTCTGATTTTAATCCATCCTTGATTTTAGAGAATTCATTCAATTATTAACCTAGTTCTTGGCCTTTAAAACACATCAAGAAGTCTCTCAGTGCTCTATGGATATCCATTGATTAAGCAACCAGAATTTGGATCAACTAAGACTAAATGAATTAAGCACTCATTTAAATCTAGTTTAACCTAAGTCCAAAATCCAGCCAAGGGTAATTAATCCGTCCAAAAGCTTAGAAATATTAATTAACCTTTAATTTCCTATTTTATCATATGCAATTAAGCAATCAACACATGAAAATCCAAATCCGAATTTAAGCAATTCAAACAGAATATTTCAGAGGAAGCAAAACAATAGATTAACCACTAAATGAATAACAATCAAAGCATAATCTCAGAATCAATAATCAAAACAGCCAAAATCTGGATTGATTTAAGTATTCAGCCCTCCATGAACAAGAGGAACCAAGTTTACAAAATATCAAGAGAGAAAACTTAAAGACTAAGAAAGACTAGAAAAGCTGTCTAAAATATCATAATGCCTTATACTATTTCGGCTGTCTCCTTCTGAGCATATAAGCCTCCAAAAATACATGCACATCCAAATTTCCCTTAGGTCACACTTATTCCCACGGGCCTTAGCTTTCATTGGGCTTTAGTTTGGGCTCAATTGGACTTGTAATGAAAAAAACTCATTTAAGTGCCAATAGGTCTCTAGAACCATCAGCCAACTTCGACAGACAATAAGACCATCTAAACTATACAATTTGGTTAACCAGTCTTCATAAAAATTGATGCTATGCGTCTTAGCTTTCCAATGGGACTAGTTTCAAGTCCATATGACATCTACAGCTCAGGTTATGGTCCAAACATTGCATGCGGGTCAGGATCTTGCGACAACATGTCTTCTCTGGCTTCTAGGCTGCATATGACCATCTAGACATCCAAATTAGATTTGGAGCTCTGAATCAAAGTTGTAGAGCTTTTTCTTAGCTTTCCTTACAAGGTAAGATTAAAAATTATTAGACGTCCAGAACTCAAGTTATGCATGAAAAACAGAAAGTGCATAAAATGCCCAATATTGCTGAAAAATACATTTAGACCCAATTGGATCCAAACTCATGAAATGTGGCCCAAGCCCAATCAAATAGGACCAAAAGAGGTTTAAGAAGCTGAATATGAGGGTTAACTACTGTATAAAAAGTATGTTCATCAAATTTCCTCACACTTAGCTTTTGCACGTCTCGGGCAAAATAGAATTCCAAAACTAGGAAAAGAAAGAACAAGGAAACAAAAACAAATTTCAAGACTAAAGAATCACCTCCCAATGATATTTAAGATATGCAGAAGTTCATACCAAGAGTAAGATGAGCAATTAAAAATTCAAAGAAGTCGCAGCATTCATGAAATAAAATTTCTTCACATCCAAAATCAACAATTAAGGTAACTTCAATTGAAAAACATGAGTCAAGAATGATAGATTCTCACAAGATATACTCTTAATCTCTCAAGTGTTTAGAAATTAAGTACTTAACTCAATGAAACTCATGAAGAAATGTATTACCATAGGCTTGCTTATCTTCTACTTTTTCACTACTCAAACAAATGCATACACAAATCAAGAGGACTTTATTCAAGGTTGTAATAAGACCAAGGTGAATGGTAGGAATAATATGGATATGACAAGCTAAGTACTCTAAGAGAATAAAAGAGCATTGGGGAGGAATTCAATTAACAAGCATAAAATTTTTTCCAATTTTCAAACATGTAAAGCATACTCTCTTTTTTTTTCACATATTCCTTCCTTTTCCTTTTCCTTTTTCACAATTCTGATTTTTTTTATTGAACCAATTGGCCCTTTTTCTTTCTTTCTTTCACATCTCACTTTACACATTGCACAATAATTTTCACTACCTCCACACTTGCATTATTAATTACCCACAAACATAAGAGCTCCTCTAAGACAATGAACCAATGCTCTCCTATTCCCTAAGGTAAGGTAACAATATGATTTTTCACATAGGCGCATAATGAGCTAAGACCAAAGATAGGCAAATAGGCTCAAAGGGGTAATCAAAGGAAAATAATACAAGATTGGTTATTTGGCAAAGTAGCTAAATCAAGAAAAAATGCCTCAATCATGTTCATGTATGCAAGTGAAAATGCAGCTTTAAAAAGAATCAAAGCAAGTTTTAGAATGATCAAAATCCATGAGTGAAAATCACACTAAAAAGAAAAGAATGACACAAATGCTAAATTCATTCATCAAAAGGCTCAAAACTTACAAGGCATGTATCTATCAAACTTAATCACCAATCCAACATCCAAAACCAAGCATGTAAAATTAAGTATGGAAAACAAGTTATTCAATCATGTTATGAACCTTGAAATGTAATTACTTCAAATTTACAACTTTACAAATTCTAAAACATTATTGGAAGACAATTAAAACAGAAAAAAAAATTTGACAATTAAACAGAAAACAACAAAGAGACTAAAAACGGCAAAACAATATACTAAACAAAAACGACAAACATAACTAAAAGTAGAAAACAGTAAAGGAAACAGAAAATCAAAACAAACAGAAAAATGACAGAAAATAGAAAACTAAAAACAGACACAAAAACAGAAAAACAGAATGTAAACCTTCCCTACACTTAAATTTTGCATTGCCCTCAATGTAAAAGCTTCAAAACAATAGCAACAGTTCTCAATTAACAGCAGTCACATAAGGACAAGTAAAATAAAAGAGAGAGAAAAAACATCCTTATCAAGGGAGGTAAATGGCATCTTGCAAGTGGACCTCATCCACAATGTTTGCAACAAGCAAAGTAAGATATCTGGGTCAAAGACCACTCTCACAAAGCCCTTAAAAGAAACTACAAAGCTGAAATTATTGTAAAGAATACAAAAATATAAAAAAACATAAAGACATAAAGGAAATAATGAAGCAAATACTATGGGACTAGAATCAAATACATTTAACTCTTGATTTAAAAATTCAGCAAAGTAAGCATTTAAAATGTCACCAAGAAAAATGTGCAGTAAGAAATTTACAATCCTACCTAAAGCATGAGAAACATGAAAAATCTTGTTAGGTATATACAATCATCCATGGTTCTCATATATAAGTCTAAAAGAAGGAAAATAATTATGTTCTACAAATCTAAGTCTATAATAGTCATGCTTAAGGTTATCCTTACAAAATACATTAGTGTCACACAACATATTATTCATGCAAGACTCAATATGACACTTAAATTCGTGCAAAGAATTGGCAAACACCGACATCTCTTGCTTGCCATACAAAGAATAGCTTGACATATGGTTTGCTTGGACAGCCTATTTATTTCCTACACTCACTCCACCAACATCAAAATATTCACTTACCACTAAGGTTCTAACATAATATATTTCTAGTGCTCTAGCATGTGAAAAAGTAAAAAGCATGAAATCTTCTAATCTATCAACATTAGTTTCTACATCTCCACATGCATACACCATTACAACAAGAGTAAGATTATGATTAAACAAATTTTTAGCAAGTGCACAATTAAAATTAGGATCTGTCAAAGTGGGAAAAGATGTAGAGTTTACCATAGCAGCCGTGTCAAGTTCACCTTGGGTTGTCTCTTGAGAGTTTTCTTCAAAATCTGTAGAACCAGATTTATTAGAATCTTCATCTATCAAGAATGCAGCGATCTCAGCACACACAACACATGACAATTCACCATCATAATCAGCATATAATTGGCCCTGCACAGAATCATCAAAACTAACACAATCAGAAAAATCAGTACCTAACTCATTGTAGACCTCCTTGACTAAATCCTCCTCTGTCTTCTTGGACTGAGTGGCTTTATCGGATTCTGGAGTCAATGAATCAGGGACTACTTTCTCTGCTACATGTGGTTTGTTTTCAAGTTGAGGTTCAATTGGTTCTAGCATAGATTCTTCAGTTGGTTCTGGAATTGTATGTAAAGGAATTTTTTTAGAACCTTGGGCCTGTAATTGACTCGTTGAGGATGCCAATTGTCCAATCTGGATATCTAAATTTTGTATGGCGGCCTCTGTCCTCTGCTAGAACTGCATGGTATGAGTGGCCAATTGCTTCACCAAGTCCACAATTGAATGTTCAGGTTCTGTGTATGTCGAACTTGGTTGTTGCATAGGCTGCTCGAATGGTTGCCAATATTGCTGTGGAGGCGCTGCATTGCCATATGCCAAATTGGTATAATTTCTCCAATCATAGTTATAGATGTTGAAGGATGGATCATATGTAGGCTGTTGTTGGGGTTGGTATGATAGTTCGCTAGAAAATACAGCAGCTGCAGCCATAGAGGGATCTTGAAATTCATAAACATCATCCTAAAGTGTAGGGCATGCATTGGTGGCATGAGAGGTGCAAGCACATATGCCACAAAATTGGATTGGTTGCATGTCTAGTTCAGGTGCTTGTTGTCCCACTGTCAATTGTCTCACCAAATATGTCAATTCATCAAGTTTATAGTTCATCCTCTGTTGATCAGAAAGTGATGCAACAACCTCTTTGACTCTTTTAGTAGTAGGAGAACCTAGTATGCACCATGAACAAAAAATGACAGAACAACAAAACATACAACAAAATACAAAATCACACAAAAAGTGACAAAAAATAGCAAAAAGTGACAGAATTGAACTAAAAGATAAACACACAAAATGCACAAAACAAAGAAAAAAAATATAATAAAATAATCCTAATTAAGGTATCCAAACATTTTTTTAAAATTATGAGACCACCACAACTTGAAAACTAGATGAAAATAAAAGTCAAAAATCAAATAAAAAATCTTAAAAAATTGAAAAAGTAGTCTAAACGATAGAATTTGGCCAAAATAGGGTAGGACTTACTGCAAGCAGTGAGTTATGCTTGTTAGACCGTTTTCCTTTAACTGACCAATTCTCAGGTCATTCTGGGCTAAAAAAATCCATACTAAATTTTCTGAAAATTTTGTTTAAAATCACCTGTTTTCACCAAAAACTACCAAGTCAGAACAACAAAGGAGGGTTTATGAAGGGTTAGTAGTAAAGTATACTCCTAATAAGATTGATCAAAACTAGAATAATCCTCGGCAACGGTGCCAAAATTTGATGAGCTGCCGAGGCTCCTCAAATTAGTAAAATTTATAGTCGGTTTACCAAAGCTACTTGTAGCATAAGGCAACACCAAGTCGAACCAAATGATTAATCTAGTTAAGGAATCTAATTAGGGAGTTAATTAAACATAGGGGTTTTGTTTGTATAAGTGATTAACAGAAATTAATTAAAAGTGGTAAACTTTAAGGAAAACAACCAATCCAAGTCTAACTTATTCTAATTTTAATCCATCATTATTTTAGAGAATCCATTCAATTATTAACCTAGTTCTTGGCCTTTAAAACACATCAAGAATCCTCTCAATGCTCTATGGATATCTACTGGTTAAGCAACCAGAATTTGGATCAACTAAGACTAAATAAATTAAGCACTCATTCAAATCTAGTTTAACCTAAGTCCAAAATCCAGCCAAGGGTAATTAATCCGTCCAAAAGCTTAGAAATATTAATTAACATTTAATTTCCTCTTTTATCACATGTAATTAGCAATCAACACATGAAAATCCAAATCTGAATTTAAGCAATTCAAACAGAATATTTCAAAGGAAGCAAAACAATAGATTAACTACTAAATGAATAACAATCAAAGCATAATCTCAGAATCAATAATCAGAACAACCAAAACCTGGATTGATTTGAGTATTCAGCCCTCCATGAACAAGAGGAACCAAGTTTACAAAATATCTAGAGAGAAAACTTAAAGACTAAGAAAGACTAGAAAAACTATCTAAGATATCCTAATGCCTTATACTATTTTGGCTACCTCTTTCTGAGCATATAAGCTTCCAAAAATACATGTACACCTAAATTTCCCTTAGGCCACACACTTATTTCCATGGGCCTTAGCTTTCATTGGGCTTTGGTTTGGGCTCAATTAGACTTGTAATAAAGAAATTAGACCCATTTAAGTGCCAACAGGTCTCTGGAATTATCTGCCAACTTTGATAGGCAATAAGACTATCTAAATTATACAATTTGGTTAACTGGTCTTCATAAAAATTGAAGCTATGCATCTTAGCTTTCCAATGGGACCAATTTCAAGTCCATATGACATCTACAGCTCAGGTTATGGTCCAAACACTGCATGTGGGTCAGGATCCTGCGACAGCATGTCTTCTCTGGCTTCCAGGCTGCATATGACCATCTAGACATCCAAATTAGATTTGGAGAAAGTTGTAGAGTTTTCTCTTAGCTTTCCTACAAGGTAAGATTAAAAATTATTAGATGTCCAAAACTCAAGTTATGCATGAAAAACAGAGAGTGCATAAAATGCCCAATATTGCTGAAAAATATATTTAGGCCCAATTGGATCCAAACTCATGAAATGTGGCCCAAGCCCAATCAAATAGGCCAAAAAGAGATTTAAGAAGCTAAATATGAGGGTTAACTACTGTATAAAAAGTGTGTTCATCAGCGCAGTTGCAAGACTTGCCTAAATTTAAAGAGGTACAACAACTTAATACACTTTAGGCACGATGCCCTAAATTGAAAGAGAGATGCGATCACAAGACCTTACTAAATTGAAAGAGGTATGATGGCTTAAAATGCACTTTAGACAAGACGCCCTAAATTGAAATAGAGGTGCGGTCGCAAGACCTTGCTAAATTGAAAGAGGTAGGATGGCTTAAAATGCACTTTAGACACGATGCCCTAAATTGAAATAGAGGTGCGGTCGCAAGACCTTGCCTAAAAAATGTAAACATGAATGAAAAATAGATATCATGGGCACCATCTATGAAAATGTGACCCATTTGAAAACATTTGAAAAACAAATTTTTATTTCCTTTTGAACTTATTTGTTCACCATTATGGCATGTTAGGACACCATTATAGACTTAATGGCACTTGGTCAATGCCCAAGAGAGAAGCTCGGTGATCAAGAGATTTTGCTTTGTGGGTACAATTAGGTATCAAGCCTAACCTTGAACAAGCCTTCATATCCACCACACGTCTTAATTATATCCAAATCTCACTTGTCGTCATGTCAATGTGCTTTTTGTTCAATGGTCTTTCCAATCTTGTATTAATCAATCATTGTATCATTTAAACGTCTTATTTCCACCTTAGTGGTAATAGAGACTTACTTGGGAAAGAAGGAATTTGACATTCAGGATGAAACGAAACTTATAATGAATGGTTACAAGAAGGAAACAAAAAGAGAAAGGAAGACAAGATCAATACATAATCTCGAATTCAAGAAATAGCCAAGAGACTCAAAATTAATTGTTCATCACAAATTATATAAAGAGTTTGAATGCAGCAAAAAGTAACTGGTCTCCACTCAACTTAGTCATTAAAAGTATTTGTCCCAAGACTGAAGTTTCAAAAATGAAATAGCCTATCATTAATCAGAATGCACTTTGGAGGCTTGTAATGTGGCCATGGATCATGTTTATGAAGGAAATGGATAAAAGGGGCCCAAAATTGTTTTATGGGTTAAGAAAGATAAATGATCATTTCCAGTATAAGTCACTACCATGACCTGTTGAGTTTTTCCCCCTTTTTTTTTTTTAATGTCTCTTTGCATCATCTCAAAACATTATGAAATTCTGAAGTTAGAGGAGCTTATGTAAATGTGATTAAGAAACAAAGTTAACATGAGGTTTATAATTGAATGGCAATTTAATTTATCCCATCAAATATGGCATCCATAATATACTAGCGACTTGGAGGTTGTCACTTACCTTGCTTAATTGCAATTTTTATGTACAGTTATTGTTTCAATGAACTTTGTTGTAATTTGCATAATCTTAGGCAAATAATTGGAATAGCAATTCATTTTATAATGAGTTCACTTACCTCGCTTTTGTGTTTTAATGAGTTCTGCCTTTATTTTATGTTCGGNTTTTAATGTCTCTTTGCATCATCTCAAAACATTATGAAATTCCGAAGTTAGAGGAGCTTATGTAAATGTGATTAAGAAACAAAGTTAACATGAGGTTTATAATTGTATGGCAATTTAATTTATCCCATCAAATATGGCATCCATAATATACTAGCGACTTGGAGGTTGTCACTTACCTTGCTTAATTGCAATTTTTATGTACAGTTATTGTTTCAATGAACTTTGTTGTAATTTGCATAATCTTAGGCAAATAATTGGAATAGCAATTCATTTTATAATGAGTTCACTTACCTCGCTTTTGTGTTTTAATGAGTTCTGCCTTTATTTTATGTTCGGTAATTGTGTTTTTAGTTTTTGGTCCTATCATTCTTGAACACTTATTCCAAGTTAATCAAAAGACTATTTTCAATTCTTCCTATGACTGGAACCAAAGCCAGCCCTAGGAAAGCCTTCTATCTAACCTAATCACACCAAATCAAACAGTAAGAAATAAGTAGTAGTAAGCTTTGATTTTCTACAATGAACATTTTTCTATTGGCATGAATATTTACACTGTATTTAAGGAGTTATTCTTCAACTCATACAACATATAGCCTAAATTGTCATCTCATAATTTATTTGAACCTTTGACTAGACTTGTGCCATGGCAAAGCGCAAACGCTTGAAACTCTACAGCATTATCACTCCACCAAGAAAGCGGGCAACTATCAATCCACCTTCATCACAGTCAAAAGTTAAGCCTTGAGCAGTGACATCCTTGCAAGAACAATCTCAACGGCAAACTGTGTTAGAAGAGCAATCTTAGTCTGAAAAACTACAAACACAAGACTTGTTAGGAGAGCAATGTGGACCACAATCAAAGATGCCAAGAATGTCAGAAACACCAGCAAAAACTCATACACATGGGCAAGTACTTGAAAACAATGAGATTGGTATCCAAGAATCACAAGCTAGTCAAGGTAAGTGAATATGTATATGATAAACATGGATAGATGCATATGTATACGATAAACATGGATAGAGGCTTCCTTAAACCAGCTCCTTTCATTTAAATTGATGCTTTGTAATTTGTGTTTGTTATTTTTTATATTGATTAAATGTGTTTTTTTTATCTTAAAATATGTTATGATTTTACATTCTGCTCTAAAGAAGCTCTATTTTCTTGCTTTTCCCCCTTGCAACAGAAAATTAGATGCTGCTACCATATAAAATGTTTTTGATTACTCACCACTCCATAAATTTTTTTGAAAACACTTGCTTATTCTTCAACTTGATTTCAAGTTGTGGTGCAACAGTGGACGCAAGGGTTAGAGATTATCATCAAAATTAAGATTATTTATATTCCATGATCATCACCTTTAGGGATCCTATCTAATCTTAAATAAATTTTATAGACTATGCCTTAGTTGGTAGTCACGTGTATGCATCATGCTTTTAATTCACTTGTAATTGAAAAGCAATTGTAAATTTGTAAGCAAAGTGTGAGGGTTTATTCTCCTTGATTTTGTTCGTCAATTTTGTTTAGGAAAAACTAGGCATGGGGGGGGGGGGGGGGGGCCCCNGGGGGGGGCCTACACGCATGCTGGATGGGTAGGACATGCAAGACAATAGATTTATTATAGTGGAATTAGATCAATGGGGTTGGTCAATAGGCGAAGAAGGAAAAACATTGAACGAATTTATTGGTAGTTTGGCAAGGCGGCCTCAATTTTCGCCAATTGATTTCACAACTTGGAGAAAACTTCCAAATGATTTCAAAGACAGCATATGGGATGTCATAACAGTAAGCACTTTTAAAACTTATTATCATTTGTTGGTTTTGACAATGCAACTTTTTGCATAACACTTTGTTTTTGTGTTTATTTAGAAAAAGTTTCAATTTAAGCCTGAACTTAAGGGAGAGCAAGAAGAGATTCTCAAGAAGCAACTCATATAGCTTATGGGTGATATGTGGAGGCAATGGAAGCATGAACTGAAAAATAAAGGATTTGATGCTAGCAAGGCCAAGGAAGAAATTGCTACCATATTGTTAGACAGTGCAAGCACCCAAGAGGGGGGAGGGGTGAATTGGGAGATCAAAAACTTTTAGAAATAAACAAGAGATGTACATATCTAGATCTAGAAATAATACAGCAATTAAGATCTAAGCAATATAAATAGTATAGCAGAATTAAAGAGTTAAGGGAAGAGAAGATGAGTCACAAAGTATATAGAGGTTCAGCTCCAATCCAAGCCTACGTACTCTCACTTAAGCCACCCTTGAGCTATCCACTATCTCTATAAGATTTTCTGGGCACTTGCAAGCCTTTACAAAGCAAGTGATCACACACTACTTTCTCAAGAGGATACCACCTCTATATCTAGACTCTCATGGGATCATCTCTCATTCTTGAATCAGATGTCACACCTAGGGAACCACTTCCCTATTACAATAACCCTTGTATATGAAACAAAATAGAAAACCCAAATCTCTCTCAAAAGACTTGATTACAAAGATGAAACTCTATGGAGAATAATCTCACAATAAAGACAAAGAAAACTTAGAATAACTATGCACGATTTTTGTCTATTCTCTTGTGTCTTGGAGTGCCTTGAGCACTCCTATTTATAGCCTCAAATCAATTCTAGCCATTGGAGAGAATTAATTGCTCAAACCCTAATGCAAACATATGTGCAAGGCCAAAAGTCAACTCCCATATGAGAGGTAGTCGACTATTTCGAGTCTTATGGGTCTTTAGCATCTGCAACTCTTTTAAGTTTGAAGTAGTTGACTATTTGTTCTTTGCATTGAAGTAGTTGACTATTTTTTCGAAGTAGTGGACTCTTTGCTCTCTGCCTCAAAGTACTTGACTTGTTTCTTGAAGTAGTCAACTATTCGCTTCTAACTTGGATTTCTGAACTTATTTCACAATCATTCAAACCTGAAATCATCTTAGCTCAATTACACTTTATAAATTTGTTTGTTCATCATCAAAACAACACCTTGGTGCCAACAATCTCCCCTTTTTCGATGATGGCAAACAATTAACAATAATGAGAGCAAGTAGTGAGAGAAGGAAAAATATCAATAACTTAATAGAAGCCTCCTCCTTACTCTATGCTTACTGTTGATATTCTTTCCTCCATGGCCCATAACGGTTTTGGCCCATTAGGGCCCAACATCCAAATTACCACCATAACCCCAAGTACCCTACCTCCTATAAATAGCCTCCACCAATAAATGTAATGACTTTTGACTCCCCTATTATTTATTACCTTTCTTAGCTCGGACCACTTCTAACTTAATCTTCGGAGCTCGGGCATCTTAACCCGGCCCCTTGGCTCTTTTATGTTACTTATGCAGTTCAAGCTTCCGATCTCCAGATCTCTTCGACCTCAAGTTCAATATAGGCATCATCATTTAGTGCCATCAGTGGGAATTTTTCTTCTATTCCCATAAACAAATTTCTTTGACCAATTCTGAGTTGAGCGTCATGGATGCAGATAACCCATCTACACCGATAAATACCACTCCCATTCAAGAAAGCACCCCTACACCTATGAGACTTCTTACTCCGACCACAAACAAACTTGAGATCACCACCCCAAGTCCACCGACCTACTTTTAGCCTATAAAGCACCCGAGAAGCCCCTCCCCAAGAAGTCACCCCAAACCAACTGAATGATACCCTCAACTTCTTACCCCAGGAAATCCAATCCTTGAAACAACAAAGAATCATAGATAAAGCAGAAATTGCCAAGCTCAAGAGACAAGAACACCTCAGAGAATTCGAGTCCTCGAATGAATCTCCACTCTATGCAACCTCCGGCCCAACACCCCAAACCCAATCTAGATACAAAAGATACCTACCTACAGACCAGCTGAATGGCAGCAAAGCCTCTTTCCATACCTACAAAGAAAAACCCTCCCAAATGTTCAGCTATCCTAAACCCTCCCTATCCAGCTCGGAAAAACAAAAAAGAGTTGGAAGACACCCATTCACCCAACACATTCTAAATTACCCTTTGCCTGCTCATTTTAAGCAACCCCAACTCGAACCTTTTGACGGGTTAACTAACCCTAAGGAGCACCTGGAAAACTATAATTCCATCATGCTCCTAAGTGACACCGATGACGAGATCATGTGTCGAGCCTTTCCCACTACCCTGTGAAGAGTAGCTCTACAATGGCTCTCTAGCCTCCCCTAAAACAACATTTCCAACTTTGATCAATTAGCCAAGCTCTTCCAAGCTCTTTTCTCCATAAGCATGACCCACCAAAAATTCTCAGTTGTCCTAGCCACCTTATAACAAGGAAAAAAGAACCCCCCTGAAGGAATACATGGATCGGTACCCAAAACTTTCCCTCCAAGTTTAAGACCTGACTGATTTTATGGCCATGCACACCATCAAGGCAAGTCTCCGACCTAGAAGATTGCATGAAAACCTAACCCTTGACCCACCAAGAAACCTGTCTGAGCTCCTTACCATGACCGCTGAGCACATCAACCTTGAAAAGGTGATTGGCCAAACAGAAAAAAAAAAAAAAAAAAAAAAAAAAAAAAAAAAAAAAGTCCCCAAGAAGAAAGAAGGGGTAACAGACGAGAACGATCCCCCAGCTGACCTAAATTTGAAACATACACCCCTCTAAACCAACCCTAAGCTTAGGTTCTAGAAGAAATATGTCATACCAAACTCGCCCAACTCCCACACCTAAAGAAGACTTAGGATATGACAAGGAAACGTATTATGCCTTCCATAGAGGAAGAAGGCACAATACTAACAATTGTAGGCACCTGTGTAACCTTATTGAGGACCTAATCTGGAAAGGCTACTTGTAAAAATTCCAAGCTGAGGTCCCAGCCCCATCTTAACTACCAAACAGAGATAACCAACCTCGATACAGATCCCCCTACATAAATCCAAATGCCAGGGAAGACCAAAACCACCTAAGAAGTCGATCTCCCAACCGACATCAACCAAACCAGCAAGAGAACCCAAGGCAAAATGCCACGGGGACCATCCATACAATTGCTATTGGATTTGCCGGAGGTAGAATCTTTAAATCCTTCCGTAAGAGGCATGAGCGAGTAGTAGAAAAAGACAAAAAGGAGGTCCTCCATACTAACACTACCACCATCCAAAAAACCAAACCAAAACCCACCATATCCTTCTCAGATACCCATTTTGGGACCACCTTCTCTCGTTTCATGTCCAGGTCAGCCAACCAATCTCTCCCATTCTTCAAAACACTCAAAAAGATCAAAGGTTTCTAGTGGACCCCAAAATGTAAACAAGCTTTCAACCAACTAAAACAAGACCTAACTACACTTCTTATAGTTTCCAAACCAAAACCAAGAGAAACATTATACATCTACCTAGCCGCTAGGGACCAAGCTGTCAGCTCGGCCCTCATCCGAGAAGAAAACATCTAATTCCCCATATACAATACTAGCCATACCTTTCAAGACTCATAACTCAAATACCATAAAATTGAAAAATTGGCTTATGCCTTTCTCCTCTCAGCCTACCACCTAAGACAATACTTCCAAAATCACCAAATAACTGTCCAAACTAACCAAACAACCAATATGGCAAGTTTTCCACAAACCTGACCTAGCAGGTCATATGCTTGGCTGGTCAATGAAGCTCTTTGAACATGCCCTCTCGTATGAACCTCGAGGAGCAATCAAAGCCTAAGCTTTAGCCGACTTTGTAGCATAACTCACCCAAGTAGAAGGACCCGAGATCAAAGAAAAAACCAAATGGATGTTGTCAGTAGATGGATCCTCCAATTTGAAAGGAGGATGGGCAAAGATAATCGGAGAAGGACTAGAAAGGATAACCATAGAGCAATCCATGTGCTTTAAATTTCCTACCTCCAACAACCAAGTAGAGTATTTGGCCCTCATAGTTGGTCTCCGTCTAGCTCTGGAGCTCGAAGCAGAATCTCTTAAGGTCCTAAGCGACTCACAATTGGTGACTAGCCAGGTAAAAGGAGACTACCAAGCGAAAGATCTACAAATGGTTAGATACTTAGACAAAGTCAAGACCCTGACCTCCAACCTTAAGAAATTTGAAATCCACCACATCCCAAGGAACAAAAATTCCTGAGCTGACATCCTTTCAAAGCTTACCAGTAGTAAAAAACCCAGAAACAACCAAACAGTGATACATGAAACACTATTCAACCCAAGCATCGAACAGGACAATGTGTTCAACATAGACAACGAAACTTCAACCTGGATTACCCTAATCAAACATTACCTCAAAACGAGAGACCTGCCAAGTGAGGAAGTTGCAGCCCGGAAGCTCCAATGGATGACCAACAACTACTACCTAAAAAGAGTGGTGCTCTACAAACGAGGCTACTAAACCTCGCTTCTAAAATGCATGCCAACGGACCTATTGTAATACATCTTACGAGAAATTCATGAAGGCATATGCGGTCACCACATTGGAGCCGCTCGCTGGCAACCAGAGTTCTCTGATCTGGTTACTGATGGGGATCAAGGAAGCCTCCATTCTTAAGACCTGATGGCAAGCAAGATCAAGGAGGAGTTTGCTGGATTGCTAGTGCAACAAGCTTGTAAAGAGGAAGACATGACTTTGGAGGGCCTTTGGAGGGCATCAAGACAGGCTAGGATGAGCACACGACCATGTTATGCAAGATCATGACCGTGTCATGAAGGCCGAGAGGCAACACGGGCTGGACAAGGCAAGAACATGGGCGTGTCCATGGCCGTGTCCCGTCAACAGAGATGCTGGGTTAAGAACACGGCTTGGAGAACAAGGAACACGGGCCGTGTCACCTCAACACGGGTTGAACACGGGCGTGTCACAATGCCGTGTTAGAGTTAATTGTCTCTAGGACCTCTATTTTGGTTATTTGTAATTAAATGCCTTGCTGAATACATTCTCTAGGGCCTATTTTCTGTCTAAGCTAATTAGGGCTTATGTTAGATAATTTTAAGGCTTGTTTAATTAGGGCTGGAGGTTTTGGGTCATTTTGGTAATAAGTTTAGTTGAACCTTCATTTTGCTATTTAAGGAGCTAAGATCTTTGTCCTTACAATCAGAATTAAGAATTTGATATTTGAATTGAGTGTTTCTCTCTTGTTCTCTCTATGGAGAGCTTAAGCCATCTAGGTGGATTCCTAGCATGGTGGACCTAAACCTTATCACTCTCCCTTTTCCCCAATCTAGAGTGTCACTTCTCCATCTTGTTCATGTTGATTGTTGATTATTCGGATTAAGGAGGGTTAGTTAAGCTTTGCTGAAACTAGGTTGCCTAATTTGATAATCAAAGGTTTTCACCTAATTCCATTCATCTTTTTATTGATTTTCTATTACTTGACCTTACTTGGGATCCTTGGCTAATTTGGATTGGATTTGGCTTGATTCTTCAAGTGGATCCTTATCAATTGGTATCAGAGCTTTGGCTCCAAGAAAGGTTGGCATCTATCTTAAATTTTTGTTGTTAATCCTTGTTTTCATCTCTAAGAACAATTTTGGAAAAATTCCAAAAAAAATCCGTACTGTTCATGCGAGTTTTGGTATGATTCTTGCTTCATTTCTATTGATCTAGGTTGTTTGAACTCAGATTGTCCAAAATCAAGTGGTTTGATTCAAATCTGGGTAGATTTATAATTTTATGGGTTTCTATTCTGTTTTAGCTTGCTGCCCTTCTAGTTCATCTTCTATTTCTTGAGTTCTTGTTGTTATCCAGCTATAGAAATTGTTTGGATGATGAATGGATCATCTTATCTTGGTTTATGCATGATTTATTTGGCTGCATTCTTGCTACTCTATTTCAGTTTCATGGTTGAACTTAGTTGATGGATTTCTTGAATTTAATTTGAGCTAGATGATTGAGCATTATTTTGATTTTAATTGATTCCATGATAGAGATCTGTTAAAATCTTTTTGTATGATCTTGAGCTTGGCTTGAATGAATGAATCCTTCATGAATGTCCATGGCTGAATGCTTCCAATTTTGAGTTAGTTTTTCTTTGCTAGTATTGCCTCTTGTGTCCCTATAACTGCCACTAAGGCCTAGTTTGGCATCTTGGTTTTTCAGTTATTCTTGGATTATTGGTTATTTCTGCTATTTCCTACTCTGTCCTAATGAAAACTTCATGGAAATTGCCTAAGATGTTTTGGAATATACATTGAATGTGGCTGAATTCTGAACTCTGGGGTAATTAGCATTTTTCTTAGCTTGATCTATAATTCTAGTTAGCTATAATTCTATTTTGGCATTTAATGCATTTTAAAAAAAAAAAATTCTGGGTAAAGATTGATGAGCATTCAAAAGTGTTCTTGAGTAATTTCCAGAAAAATTCGTGCAAAAAAAAAAAAATTGTGCCAAAAGCATTCAATGCAATGCTAAAGAAAATTCTGGGCAAAAGTTAGAAAAGAAAAGCTCAATTAAGTTCAAGCTTCTTCAAGAGACAAGCCATAGTGGAAAGAGAAGTGCAAATGGACAAATGGACTAAGCTAGAGCATGCTAGAATTTGCCAAATTGACTAAGTTTAGGTTAAAAGCTAGCTGCCCTGTTTTTGGCCACCAAGGTGTATTTCTTAGTAACTTGGCTTATTTTCCAAAGTGGATTGAAATTGGGACTTTGTCCTTCATACTTTGTACTTTTTCTAACTTGTGCTTGAGCTGATATTTTCATTGGTTGGCTGAGTTAGTTATTTCGAAATTCTTTGTTCCAAATTCTGTTTTGTTTATTCTCTTAGTTCCTATTTGTTCTAGCTGTGATCTCTTTGTTGACTGCTATTCTTATTTGATTAACTTGAGCATGTCACACTACTTGTGCATTATTGTTCTTCTTCCACAATCTTGCATTGTTCTGGGTGTTTGATTTGGTTTGGAACCACTTATGTTAGTGGCTGCCCAGCTGTGCCCTTGCTCACTATTGAGATTATCAGGAGGGAATTGAGTGGTAAAAGGCAAGAAAGGGTAAGATCATCTTGATAAAAGCCTTTAGAGAAGTCATACACGAGTGTCAAGAGTGATATACTTAGAGTGCAAACACGTGAGTAGAGAGAGGTGAGGACTTCAATTTTTCTACTAACATTTTGTGCAGGTTAATCACTACAACATGGAGAACCAAGATGAGCCAATTGACCCCCAATCACACATGCGAACTATGCAACACCAGTTTGCACAAATGGATATCATGATTGAGGCTATGAATGACTGATTGGAGAGGTTGGAAAATAGACAGCCAAGAGAGCCAATTCCCAATCATTGTGAAAAAGGAGAAAGGAGGAAAAGGAAAGCAAATGATGATTATGGCTCCACTAAAAAGGAATATCAGGAGTTTTATTTAAAATGGGAGAAGAAAATAAAGACTCTTGCAAGGAGCATAGAAAAGGTTGAGTCATGGCTACAAAATAACATTGTTCTCACAAAGAATACCAGCCATGTGGAGGCCTCTAAAGTCATCTCGGATGTAGAGACTTGTACTACAATGGAGAATGAGAAGTTAGTGGCCAAATTAAATGAGACATCTACTCAAGTGATTTTGAGGGATGAAGTTAATTCTCAACCACCATGTATTGAAGTTCCATTGAATTTGATAGAAGGAGCTAAGGATGCAACATATGTGGAAGACATGATTGATGACCATGAAAGAGAGGAGGTAAAAGATCAAAAGAGTGAGATAGTCAAAGAGATTAAGAGCCCTAAGGAAAAGAAAAAAGAGTGAGCTTAGAGGAAGAGAATCCAAGGAAGATTCATTTTCTCATAAACCTATCTTAGCACCTTTGTGCAAAAAGGTTTATGTTGAGGCTAATCCCTCTAACCTCTTTTGTTCTAGTGTTATTTACTCTAATGTGCAGGATTTTGAAGAGGAATCCCAAGGGATAAGGCAAAAAGAATTGCTACTAACATTGAAGGGTGCACTCTCCAAGGATCCTATGGGTAACTCTACACTTTATCCTTCCTTAACAGCACCTTATTTTGATTGCAAGCTTGCTGAAAAATTGTTTAAACATGATCCTAATCTTGTGTTTATAGTAAATGCATGTGGAGAAGTATGCACTAGTGATAATGGTTTAGGAGATTTCCTTCTCCTTACTACNATAGAAGGAGCTAAGGATGCAACACATGTGGAAGACATGATTGATGACCATGAAAGAGAGGAGGTAAAAGATCAAAAGAGTGAGATAGTCAAAGAGATTGAGAGCCCTAAGGAAAAGAAAAAGAGTGAGCTTAGAGGAAGAGAATCCAAGGAAGATTTGTTTTCTCATAAACCTATCTTAGCACCTTTGTGCAAAAAGGTTTATATTGAGGCTAATCCCTCTAATCTCTTTTGTTCTAGTGTTATTTACTCTAATGTGCAGGATTTTGAAGAGGAATCCCAAGGGATAAGGCAAAAAGAATTGCTACTAACATTGAAGGGTGCACTCTCCAAGGATCCTATGGGTAACTCTACACTTTATCCTTCCTTAACAACACCTTATTTTGATTGCAAGCTTGCTGAAAAATTGTTTAAACATGATCCTAATCTTGTGTTTATAGTAAATGCATGTGGAGAAGTATGCACTAGTGATAATGGTTTAGGAGATTTCCTTCTCCTTACTACATCGCATGCTAGGTCATTAGGTATTGATCATGTTAGGACTTTGTTTGCAAGAGAATCTTATGATGTTGGTAGGATGAGTGTGAATATGGCTTTGGCTGTCCAACCTAACCATGGGAAGAATTATTCTTTGGTTAGAAAGCATGGAATGCATTTGCTTAAAAATTCTTTGTATGTGACCAATGTATCTCTTGTTTCTTGCATACAACATGCTTTACATGATTCTAGTGCATGTGATGTGACTAAAGCATTTGAAAAGGTTCTATGTGATGAGATATATAGGCATGATTATTTATCTTTTAAAGAACTCAAAATACATATGCCTATTAACTCCTTCCATGGAACTCTATGCTTGCTGGAAATGCTCTTTATAGTGCTATGCCTAATTTGGATTTTATCCATGAGGGTAGTCTTAAATGTGATTGCTATCAATTTAGGTTTATTGAGGTTACTTTGGTAAACTCATTTAAACTTAAGTATGGAGCATATGGTTGGCTAATTATTCCTCTTGGATCTCTTGATGTTAGCACTATCAAAGCTATTGTGATTGTAGATCTACATGTCTCTTTAACCTTGCTAGGGAATGCCTATTTTGATGGTACATTATATTATGACATGAATCATATTGTATGTGCTAGTCATTTGCAAGGTGAGTCATTTATTTTAGTTAGTTTTAGTAGACCTGTTAAGATAGTTAGGTTTATTTGTGCTAGAGGGTTAATTTTGTTAGTAAGTATTCTAGATTTTGTTGAATTTAACTTGTTTTTCTCTAGAGTTGTTTTGAGTCTTTTGCAGTACTTGAGTAAGTCAAATTCTCAACAGGTGAGATACCCACAAGGTGAGCACTTTCTAGTTGTTAAATTCTTGCTACCAAGGTATGCACCTACTTTTTCCTTAACCTTCAAATTCTGGGGAGCTAAATCAAACATTGGAATATGTGCATATAATATTGTTTTTGATAAGATATTCCATGTGTATGAAAAATGTGCATTCAATGAGTTTGTAGTTGATAATGTTTCATTTCATTCTTTATTGAAGCATATATCTTATGTTGTTAAAATGAAGATTAAATGTTTAGGAATTGCAAATGATGTTTTGATGGCTCCCAATTGTCCAATTTATCTTGAGACTTTGGTTCAGTTTTTGGGCAGGAGAGTGACATTGCATTGCAATATTCCTTGCTCTTATATGGATTCTATCTTGTGTGCTAACAAGTGCCTACATGAACACCTAAGTTGGTTGCTTAGAGTGCTAGTTTTTTTGAAGATTAAACAATGGTTTGCCATTGAACCTAGAGGATTGGTTTGGAATGTGACTAGATTAAGTATTGCTTGTGGATTTACACTTGGACTGACTTTTGGTTTCAAGGGTTGGGTATCTAATACATATGGTGTAGTTAACTTGTCTATTCTGAACCATATTTTGAATATTTGTGATGACAAGTTTCTAAGTTGTTTGGTGGGAAAGCAATGTTCAATGTGTGAACTTTTACAAAGGGGCAAATGTGATTGTCATAGCTATCAAGTTGTGAAGCCTATTTTGTGTATGCTATTCTCATTGAACCTATGTCATTGTCTTCATTTTCCATGTTATCCTACTACTTTAGCTTCTAGCAGTCCTGCATGTGATTATTTTGAACAGCTGAATAATGTGGTAATTATTTTAAGGTGGACAAAATGGCATGCTATAGAACCGGGAAAATGGAAAAGGAAGTTTAATATTAGAAAGGGCCGAAAATGCAATTTTGTGTCCTATGTGCTCATTGATAAAATTTTGCTTCCTTGTCTTATTGGTGTACTGCTCTATATTTTGATCTATGATATTGTCAATGTTTGTGATGAGTTTTTAACATTCACCAGGCCAGAGGTAGATGTTCTTCTAAAAATCTTGAATCTTTGTGAGAGTGAACTTAGGATTGCTCATATTGATAAACCCATGTTGTTCATTTTGATTTATGACTTGCTGTTGATTCGATATGGTGCATGTTTGAGCTGTGGATGGACCCTTCCAAATGATTATTATATTGGTCTTACTTGGCTGTTCTTAAATGTTGCTATTTGCCTTGTTGTTACTATTAAAGGAAAAGAAACTTGGTTGTTAATGATGATGCTGGCAAATGGAAAACAAGTTTTTCTATGCCTTCAAATTTTGTTATGGTTTGAGATTAATTGGACTTTAAATTCATTACCTTCTCTTGTTGATGTAGGTATTTCGGATTTGAGGTCAAATCCTTTTAAAGAGGGAGGGAATGATGGGGATCAAGGAAGCCTCCATTCTAAAGACCTGATGGCAACCAAGATCAAGGAGGAGTTTGCTGGATTGCTAGTGCAACAAGCTTGCAAGGAGGAAGACATGACTTTGGAGGGCATCAAGATAGGCTAGGATGAACACACGGCCGTGTTATGCAAGATCATGGCCATGTCATGAAGGCCGAGAGGCAACACGGGCTTGACAAGGCAAGAACACGGGCGTGTCCATGACCGTGTCCCGTCAACAGAGATGCTGGGTTGAGAACACAGCTTGGAGAACAAGGAACACGGGCCGTGTCATGTCAACACGGGTTGAACACGGGCGTGTCACAATGTCGTGTTAGAGTTAATTATCTCTAGGACCTCTATTTTGGTTATTTGTAATTAAATGCCTTGCTGAATACATTCTCTATGGCCTATTTTCTGTCTAAGCTAATTAAGGCTTATGTTAGATAGTTTTAAGGCTTGTTTAATTAGGGCTGGAGGTTTTGGGTCATTTTGGTAATAAGTTTAGTTGAACCTTCATTTTGCTATTTAAGGAGCTAAGACCTTTGTCCTTACAATCAGAATTAAGAATTTGATATTTGAATTAAGAGTTTCTCTCTTGTTCTCTCTATGGAGAGCTTAAGCCATCTAGGTGGATTCCTAGCATGGTGGACCTAAACCTTATCACTCTCCCTTTTCCCCAATCTAGAGTGTCACTTCTCCATCTTGTTCATGTTGATTGTTGATTATTCGGATTAAGGAGGGTTAGTTAAGCTTTGCTGAAACTAGGTTGCCTAATTTGATAATCAAAGGTTTTCACCTAATTCCATTCATCTTTTTATTGATTTTCTATTACTTGACCTTACTTGGGATCTTTGGCTAATTTGGATTGGATTTGGCTTGATTCTTCAAGTGGATCCTTATCAGTTACTATTGGCCAACCTTAAGGGCTGATGCTGCCAACCTCATGAGGAGATGTGACAAATGCTAATGATTTGTACACATTAACCTTACACCCCCATCTGACCTCTTCATCACGATCGAGCCTTGGCTATTCTATAGATAGGGACTAGACCTCCTAGGTCCTTTCCCAATAGCTGTCGGGCAGAAGAAACTTTTAATTGTTGCAATTGACTATTTTTTCAAATGGATTGAAGTCGAGCCTCTGGCAAGCATTACAACAAAACATGCTAAAAAATTCATTTAAACTTTCATTGTTTGCAGGTTAAAAATCCCACACATAACAACGATTGACAATGGAACCTAATTCATAGACTTCGAGTTCAAAAATTTTTGCGCCGACCTAGACATAAGACTGAACATTACATCGATTGAGAATCCTCAAGCAAATGGCCAAGTGGAAGCGGCAAATCGAATAATCCTAGAAGGAATAAGGAAGAAACTAGACCAGACCAAAGACAAGTGGAATAAAGAACTCCCATGGGTTCTGTGGTCCTACAAAACCACCCCTCAGACCTCCACAGGAAAATCTCCCTACAAGCTAACCTACGGAGCTTAAGCCATGATCCTGGTCGAGATTAATGAATCGAGTTGGAAGAAAGAACACTTCGAACTTAAGACAAACCAAGAGCAAATGCAGGTGAACCTAGACCTGCTAGAAGAAGAAAAAGAGAAAGCCCAACTCAAAATTTTGGCATACAAACAGAGGATTTTCAGATACTACAATGCCAACGTAAGACATAGAAAGTTCCAACAAGGCGACCTCATCCTGATAAAAGCATATGTCACAAGAAAGCACCTAAATGAAGAGAAACTCGGGCCAAACTAGTAAGGCCTTTACTGAGTTCAAGAAGTACTGGAAAAAGGAGCTTATAAATTTATAACCATAGAAGGATGCCAAGTCCCTAGAACTTGGAATGTAACGAACTTGAGGATCTATAAATCATAATAGCACATTTTTCCATTACGGAGCCAAAGAAAATTAAAAGTGATGAGAATCAAAGAAGCACCATCAAGACTCCAAATGAGTCATGGCAAACAATGAAGATGCAAGGAGCTTTTGGAAGGTTGATAGAGGAGATTTGAGTCCAAACATCAAGCCAAGAAGCAAGGATTAAGGAAAAGAAGGTTGTATGCTTGTTTTGGGAGTCAAAAGGGAGAGCCGGAGTGCCCCAACCCTTTCCCATGCAAAGGGGTAGCACCCTAGCCCTCCAAAGCAAGGGCCCCAATGCCTGGCACTTTTCAGCATAGTGTGTTTTGTGTTTTTTATTCAAATGGGCTTAGAATTCAGCATTCTTAGGCCCATTTTTATCCTACTTAAACCTATATTATTTTTCCTTATTTGACATTAGACTTGTATTAGGAAAATAGGTTTTGGACTTGAGCTAGGCCTTTTTCCAATTAGGGTTAATTTAGGATTGCTTTGTTTAAAGGGAGGTCATCTCTCTTGTGATGGACAAAATACACATTTGAGTAAAAGTTGAGAGTTTTCTCCTACCTTGGTTCTTTGAAGAACTTATTGAACTTATAAAGAACCTTAGGTTCTTGTGGCGTTCTTTGGCTTATCACTATCCTTCTTTTCCGTCTAGAGAGTGGTGCCTTATCCATTCTTTTAATTTGTTTTTTTTCTAAATTCCATTTTTTGAAATTTTTGAACCGATTGCACGATTCTCGAGTGATTAAATCTCTACCGAACATATCAAACCATAGAGGTTCACATTATTTAGTATTAGAGCTTGTGGTTATAATCGAGATTCGATTTTCATTTTTGATTTTTGAAAATTTTTGTTTCCAAATTTCCTTTGTTGTTCTAGTTGTTCTTCATGATTTCTTCTTGATTTTGCTTTTAATTGGAAGAAAAAAAATTTCTAGGTATCTTTTTGTTTATTTCCATTTATCTCCTGTAATTTCCATTAAGGTAGTGTTTGGGTATTTTTCATTTTCAATTTTTGTGGTTTTTCCATGCTTAATGCAATTTCTGAGTTGTTAAACTTTCTTAATCATCAGTTGAACTAGTATGGAGCATGATTAAAATCATAGGATAAAAAAAAATTTGGGCAAAAAGTATGAACAATCAAAGTGTTCTTGAAAAAATTCTTAGGAAATTCGTATAAAAAAAATTCTGGATTAGTTCAAAAGAGTGAAATTAAGTTCTATTTAAGTTGTTTCATGCTTCATAACATAGTCTTGAATTAAGATAGCTTCAATTTGTGTTAGAAAGTGTTGGATTAACTTGAAAATTGTTGAACTTTTGTTGCCTATTGTTTTAATTCCCAAGTTCCTTGTTAATTGAGTGTCTTCTTGTTTGAGTATCTTGTTAGGTGTTGAGTTCAAGTTGTCCTTGTTCTTGAACTTTGAATTGGTGCCTTTGTTCTTGTGCTATTTGAATTCCTTGAATCCTTTATTGCTAGTGTCATGCTTTCTATTCTTTTGTTGAGTGTTTTGCTATAAGTTTGTCACAAAAGGCTATGCTCTTGGTTTGTTATTTAGTTCCATAAGAACTAAAGGAAAGATATTAAGAGTGGAAAAAGGCAAGAGTGTGAGGTCATTAGAGGAAAGCCACTAGTGATTCAAACACGAGTGTGGGTGAAATTTTTGAGTGCAAACTGATGAACACACTTTTTGTACAATAGTTATTCCTCATACTTAGTCAAATTGAATGGATCATTAGAAATCAAAGATGAACTAAAATCAGAATCAGCTAAGGCTTGGATTGGTTGCTTTCTCTTAAACTTTACCACTTTCAATTAATTTCTGTCAAGCACTTAAACCAACAAAACCCCCCTGTTTACATGCTTCTTAATATGATTCACTAAATAGAACAATCCTTAGNTTAAGAGTGGAAAAAGGCAAGAGTGTGAGGTCATTAGAGGAAAGCCACTAGTGATTCAAACACGAGTGTGGGTGAAATTTTTGAGTGCAAACACGTGAGGAAGTGGTGAGGTTATTTTGCTAACAACTTTCAGGTTTTGAGCATCATGGATAGAGAAAGTGAAATAAGAAATCAAGATTTTACACTCCATGATATACAACAACATTTGGAATGCATCAATGTGAGGCTTGATGAGACGCATGACATAATGGATAAATAGGAGGAGAATTTACAAAGGCAGCCACCTAGAGCACCCAAAGTAAAGAGGAGGAATATAAGGGTCGTTGAGGAAAATTAGGAAAGGAGACAGCCACCTATAGCCCTTGGAGGAAGAAGAAGAAATACGAGAGTTATGGTGAAGGATGAGGTAGTAAGCGTATTTTTCTTAGCACTAACAAACTTGATATTTTTTTGCCTAGTGTTGTTATACCTCTTTTGTAGAACTTTAAAGATGTGTCCTAACAACAAGTTGACTTCATTGGTGATGAGGATCATGGCACCCAATCAAGAGACCCACTATCCATGTTAATAGGTCCGATCACAAGAGCAAGAGCCAAAAGGATGTAAGAAGCTATGAGCGGCTTGATTAAGAAGATCAAGACTCAAGGAGCAAGTGGGATGAAGACCAGAGAGGCTTGTGAGCTTCATTTGAACTGAAAATGAGCTTGCTGAAGATACAATAGAGCCTCAAGCACCGTAGCGCTCTATAATAGCTCCCAGCAGACAGCAAGCCAAACTTCGCAACACCCTACAGCAGCGCTACAATGCCCCGTCAGTTTTCAACCTATAGAGTTTTGACCCAAAATGAGTGTTTTGGTTAATGGCTTCGAGCTTGGACCAACTTTTAGCCATTTTGGGCTTAATTTAAGAGCAATTTCACTTAGGTTATTAATGTTGTCAATTTTGGAACTTTTAGCTATTAGTTTGGGCTTATTTTGGTTTTGTTTAAGGCCTTTGGCCCAATTAGACCTAGAATTAGGTTTGCTTGGCAACATAACTTGAGATATTCAGAATTTGAATGAACAAAGGATTTTCCATCATTGTTCTTTGAAAGAAAGAACTTCTAGATCTTATCAAGAACTGACGATTCTTGTGACGATCAACCTAGAACTTATTGCTTGCCTCCTATCTTTCTTGAGTGTGGCATTCATATCCTTCCCTGGATACCTTCAGTTCCCGCTTTGCTAAGCGATGGGTCAAGGTCAGCGTTTTCATTCTGAAACTCGATTTAGACGATTCATCGGACACTTGGAATCTCTACCTTCGAGTTACCCTAAAGAGATTTGCATCATCTGGTATCAAAGCTCATGGTTCTAATCGATGTTCAATTTTCAATTTTGATTTTTGAAAAAAAAATCATTTTCTATGTTTCTTTAATGTTCTAGTTTGTTGCTCTTCATTGTTCATCTTGATTCCTTCTTGATTTTTGCTTTGAATTGCTTTAAAAAAATTTATGGGCAACTTTTCTTGAAATTCCCATTGAGTCCTGTAACTGCCCTTCAGGTAGTGTTTGGGTGTTTTTCATTTCCAATTTTTATGTATTTTTCCATGCTTAATGCAATCTCTGGGCTATTGAACTATCTTGATCATCATATGAGTTTGTATGAAGCATGATTAAAGTCATAGGATAAAAAAAAAATTGGGCAAGATTGATGAACATTCAAAGTGTTCTTGAGAAAAATTCCAGAAAATTCGTATACAACAATATTGTTGGATTTGATCAAAAAAGTGGATTAATTGCTTCTTAAAGTTGTTTCTTGCTCATTGCATAGTCTTGATTGAGATTTCTTCAATTTTTGCTCAAAATTATGTTGAAATGATTGGAACAAACCAAGAATTTGGGAACAAGGGCGCCATAGCGGATGTCGCAGCGTTTGAGAGTCCCGCGACACAGCCCCCTAGTCCACCGCCACAGCCCCTGTCCAATTTTCTATTTTTCTTTAATTTTGTGCTTTGTTGATTGCTGAATTTTCAAAATTCTTTGTGAACTGAATTGCTTTCTTGTTTGTAATCTTATTTGGTGTTGATTGTCATTATTCTTGTTCCTAATTTGTAAATTTTGTTTCATTGATTCTTCATTTCTTTTTGTTGTACTAAACCCATTTCTTGAAATTCCTTTATGCTTGTACCATGCTTGTTCTTTCTATGTGTGAGTGATTTGTTGTGGATGTTTGTCACATTAACCTAAGCTCTTGATTTGCTCATTAGTTCCACAAAGAACTAAAGAAGGAAAGTAAGAGTAGAAAAAGGCAAGAGTGTGTGAGTGCATTAGAGGGTAAAAGTCAATTAGTGTGCCTAAACACGAGTTTGAGTAACATTCTTGAGTGCAAACACATGAGGAATTGGTAAAATTTCTTGCTAACACTTTTGCAGGTTTAAGACACCATGATAGAGAGACTGAGGCTAGAAATCAAGCAACAATTAGAGAGGATCAATATGAGGTTTAATGAGTTGCATGACCGAATGAGAAGGCATGATGAAGATTTACATGGAGGACAACCACCTCTAGTTCCCGAAGCAAGGAGGAGGAATAAGAGGGTTGTTGATGATAAAGAAGATGGAAGTGGACATAGTAATTCTAAGGTTCAATGAGACTATATAAAGCACAATAGAGGAGGAAGAAAGGCAATAGATGCTTATGAAGGCCGGGATGTGAGTGATCAAAGCAATGTCGGAGACCCACATCGGTTTGATAGATGTGACCAAAGGGAAAGAAGGGCAAGACAACCTTAAGTAGACCGAGATCTAAGTGGGATCAAAATGAGAATTCCATATTTTCAAGGGAGGAATGATTCGGAAGGCTACTTGGATTAGGAGAAAAATGTGGAGCTTGTATTTGATTGCCATCACTATTCTGAAGAGAAAAAAGTGAAGCTAGCAGCGATTGAGTTCATAGGGTATGCCATCATTTGGTGGGATTAACTTGTGCTAAATAGAAAAGAAACCATGAAAGACCCATAGCTTCATGGGATGACATGAAAGCTATCATGAGAAAGAGGTTCATCCCAAGTCATTATTATCGAAATCTCTTTCAAAAGCTACAATAGTTGACTCAAAGTTCTAAAAGTGTAGAAGACTACAATAAGGAGATGAAAGTTACTATAATAAGAACTGACATAGAGGAAGATCGTAAGGCTACTACGGTAAGGTTTCTACATAAGTTGAATAGAGATATAGCTAATGTAGTGGAGCTACAACACTATGTGGAGTTAGAAGATATGTTGCATGTGACTATGAAAGTAGAGAAACAAATGAAGAAGAAGGGTTCCCAAAGTTCACTTCTAGTTCTAGCAAGTTCAATCGGATCCATCTTCTCCATGGAAATTGAATTGGAACAAGGATGAGAAGGTGAATACTCATGCCTAGAACCGAGCTCTTCAAGCCACACAAGAATGGAGGCAACACTTCCAAGGACAAAGCCAAAGCACAAGCTTCAAGGATTAGAGACATCAAGTGCTTCAAGTGTTTGGAGAGGGGGAAAATTGCTTCCCAATTGCCAAACAAGAGGATGATGATTCTACCAGGAAATGGAGATGTGGAAACTGAATATGAGTCACAAGAAAAGTCCATGCCACTCCTAGAAGATGATGAAAACATTGAGTACTCGATGGAAGGAGATTTGCTTGTGATAAGGAGAGCTCTTAGTGCCCAAGCTAAGGAGGAAGAAGAGCTCCAAAGGGACAACATCTTCCACACAAGGTGTCATGTCAATGGTAAGATTTGTAGTATGATAGTTGATGGTGGTAATTGAACAAATGTAGCTAGTACTACCTTAGTGGATAAGCTAAACCTACTTACCTTAAAGCATCCTAGACCCTATAAATTGTAATGGTTGAATGATTGTAGAAAAATTACGATAACTAGGCAAGTCTTAGTCTCATTTGCTATTAGTATATACAAGGGTAAACTTTTATGTGATGTTGTACCAATGCATGCAGGACATATACTATTGGGAAGGTCTTGACAATTTGATAGCCATGTTACTCATGATGGGTACACGAATAAGTATTCTTTTACTATGAATAAGCAACCTATTACAATTGTTCCTTTATCCCCAAAGAAAGTCTTTCTAGATCAAGAGAAGTTAAAGAAAAAGGGTAAGAAATCAAAAGAGGTTAAGAAATTGAAAGAAGAAGAGATAGAAAGTACAAAAAAGGCCGTCAGCCCAAGTAGAATGAAAAGATATGAGAGAGGCCATGAGAAAAAGAGCCTCAAGAGAAAAAGAGAGACAACGCTTTAGTGTTTATGCAAAAGCGAGAGAGGTAAAAAGAGCTTATTTTTCAAGGAAGCCCATGTTTGTACTTTTGTACAATGAGGCTTGTCTTAGTGCTAACATCCTTGACCCTACTTTGCCTATTGGTGTTGTGTCTTTTTTACAGGAATTTGAGGACGTTTTTCCCGATGGTGGTCTAAGTGGATTGCCTCCAATGCATGGGATTGAGCATCAAATTGACTTCATTCCCGGAGCCACCATTCCTAATAGGTCAGCTTATAGGAGCAACCCAGAAGAGACCAAGGAGCTTCAAAGGCAAGTGGGAGAACTCATGGCCAAGGGTCATGTGAGGGAGAGCATGATCCATGTGCATTTCCGGTGCTTCTAGTTCCTAAGAAGGATGTAACATGGCAGATGTGTGTTGATTGTCGAGCCATGAACAAAATCACTATAAAGTATCACCATACTATTCCTATGCTAGATGATATGTTAGATGAATTGTATGGTTCTTGTTTTCTAAGATAGATCTTAAGAATGGATACCATCAAATTAGGATAAAAGAACGAGATGAATGAAAAACCACTTGTAAAACTAAATATGGTTTATATGAGTGGTTAGTTATGCCTTTTAGTTTGACTAATTCCCCTAGCACTTTCATGAGATTGTTGAATCATGTTTTATGAGCTTTTATTGGTCGGCTTGTTGTTGTCTACTTTGATGATATATTGATCTATAGTAAGGATTTTAATGAACACTTTAGTCATTTGTATGATGTGCTAAGTGTGTTAAGAAAAGAGAAATTGTATACTAACTTGAAGAAATGTTCATTTTGCATAAGTCAAGTTATGTTTCTTGGGTATATTGTGAGTGCTAGAGGAATAGAGGTTGATGAAGAAAAATTGAAGGCTATAAAAGAATGGCCAATGCCTAAGAGTGTTAGTGAAGTGAAAAGTTTCCATGGGTTGGCTAGTTTCTATTGGAGGTTAGTAAATGATTTTAGCACCCTAGCCGCACCTTTAACCGAAGTTGTTAAGAAAAATATAAGTTTTAAATGGGAAGAGAAGCAAGAAAATGCCTTTAATCTCATTAAGGAGAAGTTAGTTAGTGCACATTTGCTTGCTTTGCCTGACTTCTCTAAAGCTTTTGCGATTGAGTGTGATGCCTAAGGAATTGGCATTGGAGCTGTGTTGATGCAAGAATGATGACCTCTTGCATATTTCAATGAAAAGCTTGGAGGAGCCACCTTGAACTACCCAACCTACGACAAGGAGATGTAAGCCTTGGTGAAGGCTTTGGAAACTTGGCAGCACTATCTACTTCCAAAGGAGTTCATGAAGCTTGGAGGAGCCACCTTGAACTACCCAACCTACGACAAGGAGATTTAAGCCTTGGTGAGGGCTTTGGAAACTTGGCAGCACTATCTACTTCCAAAGGAGTTCATGATTCATATTGATCATGAGTCCTTGAAGCATTTGAAAGGGCAAGGCAAGTTGCACAAGGGACACACCAAATGGGTTGAGTTTATTGAACATTTTCCTTGCATAATCAAGTACAATCAGTGTAAGGAAAATGTGAGGGCTTTGGAAACTTGGCAGCACTATCTACTTCCAAAGGAGTTCATGATTCATATTGATCATGAGTCCTTGAAGCATTTGAAAGGGCAAGGCAAGTTGCATAAGGGACACGCCAAATGGGTTGAGTTTATTGAACATTTTCCTTGCATAATCAAGTACAATTAGTGTAAGGAAAATGTGATTGCCGAAGCTTTGTCGCGAAGGTATACTCTTCTCTATACTCTTGAGGCCAAGTTGTTAGGATTTAAATTTGTTAAGGAATTGTATCATGATGACCCTAATTTTTTTACTATTTTTCATACTTTTAAAAAGGGTTCATATGATAAATTCTATATGCATAAGGGATATTTGTTTATGGAGAGTAAATTGTATGTGCTTAGAGGATCTATGTGTGAATTGCTAGTTAGAGAGACACATGGTCAAAGTTTAATGGGACACTTTAGTGTTAAAAAGACTCTAGTCATGTTGCATGAACACTTATTTTGGCCTAGAATGAGAGGCGATGTTGAAAATTTGTGTGCTAAGTGTATTACATGCAAACATGCTAAGTCAACTACTAAGCCATATGAATTGTATACCCCTTTACCCGTTCCCAAAGTGACATGGGTTGATGTGAAAGTGTATTACATGCAAACATGCTAAGTCAACTACTAAGCCATATGGATTGTATACCCCTTTACCCGTTCCCAAAGTGACATGGGTTGATGTGTCTATGGACTTTATCTTAGGTTTACCTTGCTCCTGGAGATGTCGAGATTCTATTTTCGTGGTTGTTGACAGATTTTCCAAGATGGCGCATTTTATTGCTTGCCATAAAATGGATGATGTCACCCATATTGCTGATTTATTCTTCAAGGAAGTGATTATATTGCAGAGGATGCCATAGAGCATTGTATCCGATAGAGACACCAAGTTCTTGAGCCATTTTTGGAGAACTTTGTGGGTAAAACTGAGCACCAAGTTGCTATTTTCCACCACTTGTCACCCTGAAATGGATGGGCAAATAAAGGTACTAAACCAAAGCCTATCTACTTTGTTACATACTGTAATTAAAAAGAACATTAAGTCTTAGGAAGATTGCTTGCCATTTGTTGAGTTCGCTTATAATAGAGTTGTGCATTCCACTATAGAATGTTCCTCATTTGAGATAGCTTATGGTTTTAACCCCCTTACTCTATTAGACTTAATCCCATTGCCTATGCCACATTGTACTAACTTAGATGGCAGGAAAATGGCTAAACAAGTAAGGCAACTTCATGAGAAGTTTAAGTTGCAAATTGAGAAGAGAAATGAACATTATGCAACAAGTGCCAACAGAGGGCATAAAAGAGTTATCCTTGAACCCAACAATTGGGTTTTGCTTCACATGCAGAAGGAGCGATTCTCGATTCAACAATGATCTAAGCTAATTCCAAAAGGAGATGGTTGCTTCCAAGTAGTAGCAAAGGTCAACGACAAATGCCTACAAGCTAGATCTTCCAGGTAAGTATAATGTGAGTCAGGTAAGTATAATGTGAGTGCCACATTTAATGTTTATGACCTTTCTCTTTTTGATGCAAGAGATGATTCGAGGACGAATCCTTCTAAAGAAGGGGGGATGATGAGGATCATGGCACCCAATCAAGAGACCCGCTATCTGATAACACATTATTTTATACTATTTGTTTCCCTTATACTTAGTCTTTTAGTGTGTGTTTCTAATGATTTTTATGGCTTTTAGACATGTTTTGTAGATTTGGACTTGTTGGTGCTTGTAGATTTTAATTGCTTAACTGTTAAATTCTGGCACTGCTTACGTTTTTCACCATATCTTTTGCTATAAATGTCCGATTGATGTGATTCTAGTTTCGTTGGATAGCTGACATAAAATTCCACATTTCATATGAAGAGCCCAGAAGTTGATTCTCGCGTCTGGACAACTGAAATTCGCGTGCAAGCAGTCCAGATTTTCTGCTCCGCCCAGCACTCCGCCCAGCATTGACTGATTCCTTTCCTTAGGGCTGCCTATTGGACCAGAGCATGTTTATTTGGTCCAACATCTATTTTTGGGCCAGCACACATGACACTAGGGCTTGATCATGTTTTTACCATTAATAATTTAGGAAACTAGGTTTATTTTGTAATTAGGAAACCATTAGGAAACCTAGAGGAGGCAGCCAGCTAGTATATATTCTCAAGTTGTTGAGGCAAATATACACAATCAGAAGAGATACAAAATTCCTTGAGCTGCTGCTGCCTCCTTTTCTGAGTTCGCTTTTTTTCCCTTTGCTTTGTGTTCAAGTCTTCCATGGAAGGCTAAGTTCGTTTGTAATCAATTCAAGAAGAACCAAACTTGACAATCCAGAGTTCCTGTGCTTCAACCGGGTTTGATTTATTTTAATTTGAATTACTGCTTTTCCCCTTCTTCATGTGATTGAATGGTACTTTGATTCCATGAGTTGTATGAATTTAAATCGGTTGATTAGATTCATAACAGTAATCAGATTGATAATCATACTTTAAAGGTCTTTAATATATGGTTAACTTGGATAATTCGGTTATTAAATTAATCTGGATTTAGTGATATAGAGCGGTTGCCTAGAGTCTTAATTCCATGATTAATTGAATCCTGATTGGTAAATCAGTAGGAATTCTAAGTGTTATTGTTAGGGGTTCCAGGTAACACTTAACCAAGAATTAAATCAGATCTAGGTTATCTTTAGTGAACAAGGATGGATTAGAGTTTGGTTGCCTGCTTGAGTTGATTGCGTTTTCTCTTATTTGATTAAATCCTATTTACTGCTTTCTGAATTCTAATCATTCTGCATTTAACACAAACCCCCCATTTATTCTGTTATGTTCTTGCTTAAAGTCTTATTAGATTATTTGTTCTGGTGAATCCTTGGGAGACGACACTGGTTGCATCCTATACCACAAATTAGTTGCAATTAGTAGTTTAATTTTGTACGGTTCGACACCCGTCAAAATTTTGGCGCTGTTGCCGGGGAATTCATCTAACATATTAATCTTCTTAGGACTCTTTTGTTATTGTTTTGATTGATTACTGTTCTTGTTTCTAGTATTGTTCTTCATCGTTTTTCCCCTTGTTCTACTTGTTTTCCTATTTTGTTTTCCTTATCTGTTTAAGTTTTTTTTTTCCTGTTTATTGTTTCTGTTTCTGTCTTGTTTTTTATTCTGACCAACTGGGATTGAGCTGCAAATTGGTGGACTAAGGAATTGCATTGTGAGAAGCATTGTGAGGTGAACTTTGTGCTGTTATTTGTGAGGTGAACTTTGTGCTGTTATTACCCTTGTTTAGCCTCCTTTGCCATTATTCCGTCTCCTTTGTCGTCTTTGTTCATTATTTGGTAAAACTTTTTATACTTTTTGAGCATTGTAGTGATATTTTTTTTTCTTGTTGTTTTGTTTCCTTTGATGTTTTAGGGTTCTATTGTGTGAATTCTGGTGCCTTAGTGCCAGTTTTCCTTTGTTTTCCCCTTGCTTCGGTTTGATTTAGTGGTTTTCGCGTGTACTGTTCTGGCTAAATTTTTGTGCTCTGATTGACCTAAAACTTGGTCAGTTGAAGAAAAACGAGCTAAAAATCAATAGTCATTGCTATGCAATGCGATCTTCATTTTTAAGCCAAATTCCTTCGGTTTGACCACTTTTCTAATTTTTAAAAAATTTTTATTTGATTTTTGAGTTTCATTTTCATTAAGCTTTCATGCTGTGGTGATAGAAATTTTTTTAAAAATATTTAGATACTTCAACTAACCTTATTTTGTTGCCTTTTTGTGTGCATTTTGTGTTTCTCTTTTAGTTCAATTATGTCATTTTTTGCCACTTTTTGTATAACTTTATATGTTATTTTGTATGTTGGTGTGTTTTGGTGTTCTGTTATTTTTTTTTTTTTTTTGTTCATGCTAGGTTCTTATTCTACTATAAGAGTGCAAGAGGTTGTTGCATCACTTGTTGACCAATAAAGGATGGAGCATAGCATTAATGGATTATCCTCATTGGATGATGATTATGAATTTCAAGATCCTTTTGTAGCTGCATGTTAACAGCCTATATATGATCCATACTTCAATGACTATAACCTTGATTGGAGAGATCATACCAATATGATATATGACAATGCAGTCTCACCACAACAGTATTGGCAACCGTCAGAGCAGCCTATACAACAACCAAATCTAACATGTATAGAACCTGAACCTTCAATTGAGGACTTGGTGAAGCAATTGGCTACTCATACTATTCAGTTCCAGCAAAGGAGAGAGGTCGCCATGCAAAATTTAAATACCCAAATTGAACTATTGGCATCCTCAGTGAGTCAACTGCAGCCCCAAGGTTCTAAAAAAGTTTCTTTACAGAAAATTCTAGACCCAACTGAAAATTCTATGCCAGAACCAATTGAACCTTAATCTACAAACAAGCCACAGACAGCAGAGAAAGCTGTCCCTGATTCAATGACCTTAGAATCCGAGAGAGCCACTATGTCCAAGAAGACAGAGGAGGATTTAGTCGAAGAGGTCTACAATGAGTTAGATTTTGAAGAAGACTCTCGAGAGACAACCCAAAATGAACCTGACAAGGGTCCTACGGTCAATTCTACACTCTTTCCTACTTTAACACAACCTGATTTTAATTGTGAGCTTGCTGAAAAGTTATTCCAGCATGACCCTAAGCTTGTAGTTATGGTGCATGCATGTGATGATTTAAGCACTAATATTAAAGGGTTAGGTGATTTTATGCTTCTTACTTTTTCACATGCTATAACACTAGGTATAGATCATGTTAGAACCTTAGTTGCAAGTGAATATTTTAATGTTGGTGGAATGAGTGCAGGTAATACATGGGCTGTCCAAGCCAACCATAGGCCAAGCTATTCTTTGAATGGGGAGCAAGAGATGTTGTTGTTTGCCAATTCTTTGCAAGAATCTAAGTGTCATCTTGAGCCTTGCATGAACAACATGTTGCATGACACTAGTGTATTTTGTAAGGATGAGCTTAAGCATGACTGTTATAGACTTAGATTTGTAGTATATGATTATTCGCTTTCTTTTAGATTTTTATATAGGGACCATGGATGGTTGTATATACTTAACAAGATTTTTCATGTTTCTCATGCTTTAGGTAGGATTGTAAATTCTTTGCTGCACATTTCCCTTGGTGATCTTTTGAATGCTTGCTTTGCTGAATTTTTAAGTCAAGGGCTAAGTTTAGTTGCTTCTAGTTTTACATTGTTTGCTTCATTATTTCTTTTATGCCTTAATATATTTTTATGCTTTCATGTTATTTATAAGATTTTCAGCTTTGTTTTGTCTTTTAAGGGCTTTGTGAGAGTGGTCTTTGACCCAGGTATCTTGCTTTGCTTGTTGCAAATAAAGGAAGGAACTTGGTTGCTAACTGATAAAGGAATTCGATTCGTGCACGAAGCTATTTTCCTCACTTGATAAGGATGTTTCTTCTCTCTATTTTATTTTACTTGTCCTTGATTGGTGATAACTGTTAAGCTTTTACATTGAGGACACTGTAAAAATTTAAGTGTGGGGGAGGGATTAGCCTGTTGTGCTGTTTTTATGCTTTCTGTTTTACTGTTTTCAAGTTTCTGTTTCTGTTTTCTGTTTTCTTTTAGGTTTGCTATTTTTCTGTTTTGTTTTTACAATTTTCTAATTGTTTCCAATTAATTTAAGAGTTGTGAAGAGAATAGGTTGAAGCAATTTTGATTCTAAAGTGCTACAACATGAGTGGACAATTATCTTGCTTCTTAGATTTAAGTGATATGGCAACAAAATTTGATTTGGATGAGTTGATTCTTGGTAGTCTTATAAGCTGTGAGGATTTGAGCCATATGTCATGATTCTTTCTTGTGTGTTTTCATCTATCATTTTGACACTCTAGAACTTGTTCTGTTTCTTAGTTAAGGTTACATTTGCACATGCATGCATAGAAGTGATTAAGACATTCCTTTCTTTGAGAAGCTACTTGACCAAGTAGCTAACCTTGATGTTATCCTTTGATTTCCCTTTTTGAGCCTAATGATCTTTTCTTTCATGTGTAGCTCATTGCAAGCCTATGTGTAAAACTATATCCTACCCAACCCTTAGGAATTGTAGAGTATTGCATTGAATAAAAAATGAGTAAATTCTTACAAAAACAAAGCATCAAGTTGTGGCTGATTGGTTGTGGCTGAAATTGTTAAGTGTTATGTTTCAAAAAAAAAATGAAAATGAAAAAAATACAGCAGCAACAAAAGAATAAAGTTGTTTTGGATGGCTGATTGGTTGTGGCTGAAATTGTTAAGTGTTATGTTTCAAAATTCAAAAAAAAAAATGAAAAAAATACAGCAGCAACAAAAGAATAAAGTTGTTTTGGGAAAAGAAAAAAAAATGAGTTAAAGCCCAAAGTCAAGATGCATAAAGTACTTGAAATTCTCCATAATTAGGTGCTCTTTGTGATTCCTTGGGTGCTTTAGCCATTTTTCCATATTATTGACATCTTTTTACCTTTCCCCATTACAACCCTTTAAAAGTCCTTTTGATTTGTGTTATGCATGTGACATAGGTAGTGGAGATTGAGAAAGTGAACAAGCTTATGGTAGTGTGATTTTGATAGGATGATGGGAGAGAAATACTTACCTTAGACACTTGAGAGAATTGAGAGCATTTATTTATCTTGTGAGAGGCTATCTACTTTGACTCATTCCTATTAAATAAAATTGTCATGTTTTTTGTTCTTTAGTTGTTAAGAGATATTGTTCCATAAGTGTTGCTATTCTTTAAGTTTGAATTGTTTTATTACCTTAATCTTTGCATTCTTGATTTGATTTGAGAGCTGTTTTTCTTATTCTAGTTAGTTTGTTTCTTGTGATTTTGCCCAGGAGTGCAAAAAGCTAAGTGTGGGGGAATTTGATAACACATTATTTTATACTATTTGTTTCTCTTATACTTAGTCTTTTAGTGTGTGTTTCTAGTGATTTTTATGGCTTTTAGACATGTTTTGTAGATTTGGACTTGTTGGTGCTTGTAGATTTTAATTGCTTAACTGTTAAATTCTGGCACTGCTTACGTTTTTTACCATATCTTTTGTTACAGATATCCAATTGATGTGATTCCAATTTCGTTGGAAAGCTAACAGAAAATTCCAAATTTCATATGGAGATCCTAGAAGCTGATTCTCACGTCTGAACAACTAAAATTCGCGTGCACTCCGCCCAGCATTGACTGATTCCTTTCCTTAGGGCTGCCTATTGGACCAGAGCATGTTTATTTAGGCCAACATCTGCTTTTTGGGCCAGCACATATGACACTAGGGCTTGATCATATTTTTACCATTAATAATTTAGGAAACTAGGTTTATTTTGTAATTAGGAAACCATTAGGAAACCTAGAGGAGGCAGCCAGCTAGTATATATTCTCAAGTTGTTGAGGCAAATCATACACGACCAGAGAGATACAAAATTCCTTGAGCTGCTGCTGCCTCTTATTTTCTGAGTTCGTTTTTCTACTTTTAAAGCTGATTCTCGCGTCTGGACAACTGAAATTCGCGTGCAAGCAGTCCAGATTTTCTACTCCACCCAGCACTCCGCCCAGCATTAACTGATTCCTTTCCTTAGGGCTGCCTATTGGACCAGAGCATGTTTATTTGGGCCAACATCTATTTTTGGGCCAGCACACATGACACTAGGGCTTGATCATGTTTTTACCATTAATAATTTAGGAAACTAGGTTTATTTTGTAATTAGGAAACCATTAGGAAACCTAGAGGAGGCAGCCAGCTAGTATATATTCTCAAGTTGTTGAGGCAAATATACACAATCAGAAGAGATACAAAATTCCTTGAGCTGCTGCTGCCTCCTTTTCTGAGTTCGCTTTTTTTCCCTTTGTTTTGTGTTCAAGTCTTCCATGGAAGGCTAAGTTCATTTGTAATCAATTCAAGAAGAGCCAAACTTGACAATCCAGAGTTCCTGTGCTTCAACCGGGTTTGATTTATTTTAATTTGAATTACTGCTTCTCCCCTTCTTCATGTGATTGAATGGTACTTTGATTCCATGAGTTGTATGAATTTAAATCGGTTGATTAGATTCATAACAGTAATCAGATTGATAATCATACTTTAAAGGTCTTTAATATATGGTTAACTTGGATAATTCGGTTATTAAATTAATCTGGATTTAGTGATATAGAGCGGTTGCCTAGAGTCTTAATTCCATGATTAATTGAATCCTGATTGGTAAATCAGTAGGAATTCTAAGTGTTATTGTTAGGGGTTCCAGGTAACACTTAACCAAGAATTAAATCAGATCTAGGTTATCTTTAGTGAACAAGGATGGATTAGAGTTTGGTTGCCTGCTTGAGTTGATTGCGTTTTCTCTTATTTGATTAAATCCTATTTACTGCTTTCTGAAATCTAATCATTCTGCATTCAACACAAACCCCTCATTTATTCTGTTATGTTCTTGCTTAAAGTCTTATTAGATTATTTGTTCTGGTGAATCCTTGGGAGACGACACTGGTTGCATCCTATACTACAATTTAGTTGCAATTAGTAGTTTAATTTTGTACGGTTCGGCACCCGTCACTATCCATGACCATTGATGAGCTGCCGAGGCTCCTCAAATTAGTTAAAGTTTAAGGTCGGTTACCTAAGCTACTTGTAGCATAAGGCAGCCCTAAGTCGAACCTAAGGATTGTTCTATTTAGTGAATCATATTAAGAACCATATCAACAGGGGGGTTTTGTTTATTCAAGTGTTTGACAGAAATTAATTGTAAGTGGTAAAGTTTTAGGGAAAACAACCAATCCAAGTCTTAACTGATTCTGATTTTAGTCCATCCTTGATTTCCAATGATCCATTCAATTATTAACCATGTTCTTGGCCTTTAAAACATATCAAGAAGCCTCTCAATGTTCTATGGATGTCCACTGGTTAAGCAACCAGAATTCGGTTTTAACTAAGACTAAATGAATTAAGCAAACATTCAAGTCCAGTTTTACCTAAGTCCATGATCCAGCCAAGGTAATTAATCCATCCAAAAGCTCAGAAACATTAATTAACCATACAATCCTCTTGTATCACATGCAAACAAAATATGAAAATCCAAATTCGAATTAAGCAATTCAAACAGAATATTTCAGAGGATTAGGGAACTTGATTAACAATTAAATGAATAACAACAACACATAATCTCAAAACCAATAATCAGAACAACCAAAACCTGGATTGATTTGATGAATTAACCCTCCATGAACAAGAGAAGCCAAGTTCTTACAAAATATCTAAAAAGAAAACTTAAAGACTAAGGAAAGTTCAAAAGCTGTCTAAAATATCTAAATGACTTGATTATGAATTTCGGCTGCCCCTTTGTGCTAATATAGACCTCTAAAATTACATGCATACCTAAATTGTCCTTAGGGCACACTTGTTCCCATGGGCCTTAGCTTTAATTGGGCTTTGGTTTGGGCCCATTTGGACTTGTCATGAGGAAGTTAGGCCCATTTAAGTGCCAATAGGTGTCTGGAACCATCAGCCAACTTCTACTATAAATAAGACCATCTTCAATATAAAATATGGTGAACCAGTCTTCATAACAATTGAAGCTCTATCTGTTAGCTTTCAATGGTACCAGTTTCAAGTCCATATGACATCCACAGCTCAAGTTATGGCCCAAACACTGCATATAGGTCAGGATCCTGCGACAGCATGTCTTCTCTGGCTTCCAGGCTGCATATGACCTTCTGGACGTCCGAATTGGCTTTGGAGCCCTGAAAGAAAGTTGTAGACAATTCTCTCAGCTTTCCTACAAGGTATGACTCAGAATTTTTAGACATCCAGAACTCAAGATATGCACGAAACACAGAGACAGCATAAAATGCTCAGTATTGCTGGAAATTGCAATTAAGCACAAATGGATCCAAAGTCATGAAATGAGGTCTAAGTCTATGCAATTCAGCCCAAAAGAGGTTTAAAAGACTAAGTATGAGGGATAACTATTGTATAAAAAGTGTGTTCATCAAATTCCCCCACACTTAGCTTTTGCACGTCTCGGGCAAACTAAAATTCCAAAACTAAGAAAAATAAGAACAAGGAAACAAAAACAAATTTAAAAACTAAAGGATCACCTCCCAATGATATTTAAGATATGCAGAAGTTCATACCACAAGTAAGATGAGCAATTAAAGATTCAAGGAAGTCACAGCATTCATGAAATAAAATTTCTTCTCATCCAAAATCAACAAACAAGGTAACTTCAATTGGAAAGCATAAGTCAAGAATGATAGATCCTCACAAGACATACTCTCAATCCCTCAAGTGTTTAGAAATTAGGTACTTCACTCAATCAAACTCATAAAGAGATGCACTACCATAAGCTTGCTTATCTTCTACTTCTCCACTACTCAAACAAATGCACACACAAATCAAGATGACTTTATTTAAGGTTGTAATAAGGCCAAGGTAAAGGTAAAGGTAAATGAATGAATCAAAATGGATATCACAAGGTAAAAACTCAAAGAGAATAAAAGAACATTGGAAAGGAACTCAAATGACAAGTATTAAATTTCAAGTGTGTAAAACATATTCTCCTTCTATTGCACATATTCTTTCCTTTTCTTTTTCTTTTCTTTTTTCACAATTCCGATTTTTTTTTTTTCCAGAACCAATTGGCTCTTTTTTTTTTTTTCTTTCTTTCTTTCACATAATACTTTACACATTAGAATTCACAACCTCCACACTTGTACTATTAATTACCCACAAACATAAGAGCTCCTCCAAGATAATGAACTAATGCTCTCTCATTCCCTAAGGTAAGGTAACAACATAGTATTTTTGTACATAGGCATATAATGAGCTAAGATCAAAGATAGGCAAATAGGCTCAATGGGGGTAATCAAAAGGAAATAATATAAGGTTGGCTATTTGGCAAAGTAGCTAAATCAAGAAAGAATGCCTCAATCATGTTCATGTATACAAATGAAAATGTAACCTAAAAAAAAATCAAGCAAGTTCTAGAGTTAACAAATTCCATGAGTGAAAATCATACAAAAAGGAAAAAGAATGGCACAAATGCTAAATACATCCATTAAAAAGCTCAAAACTCACAAGGCATGTATCTATCAAACTTAATCATCAATCTAACATCTAAAACCAAGCATGTGAAATTAAGGATGGAAAACAATTTATTCAATCATGCTATGAACCTTGAAATTTAATTACTTTAAACTTACAACTGTACAATTTTTACAACATCATTGGAGGGTAATTAAAACAGAAAAATGACAACAAAAATAGAAAAAATAGCAAGAACAACAAACAAAAAAATAAAAACAGAAAACAACAAATTTACAGAAATAGTAAAGTAATCAACTAAACTAATCAACTAACTAGAAAATAATAAAGCAGCAACTATACAGAAATCTCTCCCCACACTTAAATTTTACATTGTCTTTAATGTAAAAACTTTAAAAAGTGGCAACAGATGACAATTAATAGTAAGCAGTCACATAAGGACAAGTAAAGTAAAAGAGAGAGAAGAAACATCCTTATCAGAGGAGGTAGATGGCATCTTGCAAGTGGACCTCCTCCACTATGTCCTCCTGAGCGCCCTCATAAAATGGCTTGAGGCGATGCTCATTCACCTTGAAAGCCTTGTTGGTGGACTCACTCGCTATCTCCACTGCACCATAAGGAAAAACCTTGGTGACAATAAACGGACCAAGCCACCGAGAACGGAGCTTGCCAGACATGAACTTTAAGCAAGAGTTATACAAGAGAACTTTTTGGCCAGTAGAGAACTCCTTCCTCAGCATCATGTTATCATGAAACCGCTTGGTCTTTTCCTTGTAAAGGCGAGAACTCTCATAAGCATCCAAACGAAGCTCCTCAAGCTCTTGGAGGTGAAGCTTTCTCTGGGACCCGGCTTGGCTCAAATCAAGGTTGCATTGCTTGACTGCCCAATAGGCCTTGTGCTCAAGTTCCATTGGAAGGTGGCAGGCTTTGCCAAAAACTATCCGGTAGGGAGACATCCCAATAGGTGTCTTGAAAGCAGTCCGGTATGCCCACAGAGCATCCTCGAGTCGTAAACTCCAGTCTTTCCGATTAGGTTGGACAGTCTTCTCCAAGATACGCTTGATCTCCCTGTTGGAGACTTCAGCTTACCCATTGGTCTGAGGGTGGTAAGGGGTTGAAACCTTATGCATGACACCATATTTCTTCATTAAAGCTGCCATGGTCCGGTTGCAGAAATGTGAACCCTGATCACTGATGATGGCTCTAGGAATGCCAAATCTGCAGAAAATGTTTGATCTAACAAAATCCACAACAACTTTAGAATCATCAGTATGGGTGACTTTCACCTCCACCCACTTAGACACATAATCCACAGCAAGTAAGATGTAAACAAAACCGAAAGAAACAGGAAAAGGCCCCATAAAGTTAATATCCCAGACATAAAAAATCTCACAGAATACCAAAGGCTATTGGGGCAACTCATGCTTATAGGAAATGTTCTCGGTTCTCTGACATTGTTCACAAGATTTACAAAATATATGTGCATCCCTAAATAAAGTGACCCAATACAATCCAAAGTCTAAGACCTTCCTAGTCGTACGTTGAGGACCAAAATGTCCACCACATGCAAAGGTATGGCAAAAGCTAAGAATAGACTGAAACTCATCATCAAGCACACATCTCCTAATGATTTGATCACTACAAATTTCCAGAGATAGGGATCATCCCACACATAATATTTTGCCTCACTCTTTAACTTGTCTATTTAGGCACGTGTGAGGTGTGAGGGCAAAGCATGGGCAGCTAGATAATTGACAAGATCTGCATACCATGGAAACTCACCATGCAGCCCTAACAACTACTCGTCAGGAAAGGAATCCTGAATGGGCAGTGGATCAGGATCTCGCTCTATGCGGCTGAGGTGGTCAGCAACCAGGTTCTCTGCTCCACTCTTGTCTTGGATGTCCACATCAAACTCTTGAAGCAGCAGCATCCACCTAATCAGTCGTGGCTTGGCATCCGGTTTCTTCAAGAGATACCTCAAAGCTGTATGATCTGAAAACACCACAACCTTCGAATCTATCAAATAAGACCTGAACTTATCTAATGCAAAAACAATAGATAAAAGTTCTTTTTCAGTGGTTGTGTAGTTCGCTTGAGCAGCATCCAGAGTTTTTGAAGCATAGTAAACCATATGGGGAACTTTGGCCACTCGCTGCGCCAAGACAGCTCCCAAGGCATAGTTCAAAGCATCACACATCAGCTCGAATGGAAGTGTCCAATCAAGTGGCTGAATGACAGGGGTACTGGTGAGAGCTAGCTTCAGGCGGTTGAAAGCTTCCTTGCACTTCTGGTCAAACAGAAACTCCACATCTTTCTGCAAAAGGCTAGACAGCGGAATGACTATCTTGCTGAAGTCTCTGATAAAGCACCGGTAGAAACCTGCATGTCCAAGGAATGACCGCACTTCCCGCACGCATATGGGGTAAGATAAAGCAGTAATGACATCTATTTTAGCAGGATCTACCTCAACCCCCTTTCTAGATACTACATGGCCTAAAACTATACCTTGCTCTACCATGAAATGACATTTTTCAAAATTTAAGATAATGTTAGTCTCAATGCAGCAATGTAGTACTCTAACTAAGCTACTCAAACAGTCATCAAAAGAAGAACCATAAACAGTAAAATCATCCATAAACACCTCCATACACTCCTCTAAAAAAATCAGAGAATATACTTACCATGCACCTTTGGAAGGTACCAGGGGTGTTGCAAAGGCCGAAAGGCATCCGCCGGTAAGCAAACGTGCCGAAGAGACATGTAAAAATGGTCTTCTCTTGATCCTCCGGTGCTATATGAATTTGGAAGTACCCAATGTAGCCATCCAGGAAATAGTAATGCGATTTCCCAACTAACCGCTCCAGCATTTGATCGATGAACGGCAAGGGGTAATGATCCTTCCTGGTGGCTTGATTGAGCCTCTTGTAATCGATGCAGACCCATCAGCTGTTCTGCACTCGGGTAGGTAGCAACTCGTTGTTCTGGTTGGCCACCACTGTAACCCCGGATTTCTTCGGGACGACCTGCATTGGGCTCACCCAAGTGCTGTCAGATATAGGATAAATGATGCCAGCTTGCAGAAGCTTGGTCACCTCCTTCTTTACCATGTCTAGGATGAGAGGGTTTAATCGCCTCTGGGGTTGCCGCACTGGTTTAGCGCCATCTTCAAGTAATATGCGATGCATGCATGTAGATGGACTAATGCCAGGAATATCTGCTAACGTCCAGCCAATGACTTGCTTATGCTCTCGCAGAATGCGTAGCAATCTTTCCTCTTGCTCAGGAAGTAAATTGTTAGCCACAATCACTGGAAGCTGCTCTGCAGATGCCAAATACGCATACTTTAAATGCTTAGGCAGAGGCTTCAGCTTTAGCTTGGGTGGCTGCACTGCAGAGGGTAGAAATTTGGGTGGCTGAATGTCAATCTCTGCAGACTGAATCTCCTCCTGAACAGTAGCTACTGCCAGCTCTGGGGAACCAGAGTCATCATCACATAAAAAGGTGGAGATCTCAGCACAAATAACACAGTTAGAATCACCGTCACAATCAGTACAAGATTGACATTGAATAGAATCATCAAAACCAGCCAAATCAGGTAAATCAGCACACATATGACGGTAAACATCCTCAACCAAATCATCAATCACATCAATGTGAAAAATAGCATGCTCATCCATGGGATGCTTCATAGCATCAAAAATATTGAACTGCACAACAGAATTGCCAAACTCCATGGATAGAGTTCCCGCATACACATCAATCTTGGTCCGCGTAGTCTTGAGGAATGGTCTACCCATAATGAGTGGAGCCTTGCTGGATTGTGACTGTCCCTCCATCTCTAGAATGTAGAAATCTGTTGGAAAGATAAGCTCATCAACTCTGACCAACACATATTTAATCAATCCAGCTGGATAAGCACTGCTCCTATTGGCTAACTGTATCACAACTCCTGTGGCATTCAAGGGTCCAAGCCTGAGGGAACTGAAAACAGACATAGGCATGACATTGATAGAAACGCCTAGATCTAGCATGACATGCTCGAACTTGGAATTGCCTATAACATAGGGGATTGTGAAAGTTCCTGAATCCTTGCACTTCTGGGGCAAAGGTTGAATAAGGGCTGAGACATTCTGACTCATGCTAATCTGCTCATTGCCCTTCAACCTCCTCCTCTGGGTGCACAATTCCTTGAGAAATTTGGCATATTTAGTAATTTTCTTGATAGCATCCAGCAAGGGAATGTTAACTTCCACCTTCCTGAACGTCTCCAGAAGCTCCCTATCCTTCTCAGCCTCATCTTGCTTCTTGGACAAAGTAGCTCTTTGTGGAAAAGGGAAGAGCTATTGCAGGCAGCTTGCTTGCAGGTGCAAGGGTGATTAGCTCAGGAACCGCTTTCTCTGCTGGTTGGGACTCACTTGCAGGTTGAGGCTCGGCTGGCTCTTGCAAGGATTTGCCAGACCTCAATGTGATAGCACTCACATTACTCCCATTTGGATTGGGAATTGTCTGTGAAGGGAGTTTGCCTGAACCCTTGGACTGCAACTGGCTAACTGATGATGCCAATTGCCCAATCTGCGTTTCCAGATTATGCATGGTGGACTCTGCCCTCTGCTGGAACTGGATGTTGCTGGTGGCCATCTGCTTCACCAAATTTTCCAATGAAGGCTCAGGTTTGGATGTTGACGGGTTGGCTGGCTGCATAGGTTGCTGCTGGAATGGTGGTCTATTTTGTTGAAACTGGCCCTACCTTGCTAATTGAAATTGGTTTTGTTGTTGCCAGGGTTGCCTATATTGCTGCTGTTGCTGTGGCTATTGTTGAGAAGACTGCTGTTGTGGTGCTGTAGCATTGCTATATCTGAAATTTGGATCATCCTTCCAACCAGGGTTGTAAGTGTTGGAGTACGGATCATATCTAGGTTGCTGTTGTGATTGGTATGGGGGTCGACCAGGAAAAACACCTGCTACAGCTACAGAGGGATCCTGAAATCCAAAATCACCATCTTGCAGTGTAGGGCATGCGTCTGTAGGATGTGATGGACAAGCACAAATGCCACACAAGCTTGCAGGTTGAGGTGTGGATATTTGTCGCCCCACTGCCAATTGTCTGACCAAGGAGGTCAATTCATCAAGTCTGTTCTCCATTCTTTGTTGGTCAGCAAGTGATACATCAACTTCATTGACTCCCCTGGTGAAATGAATCATCCTGACACCAAACTACAGGGAATCCTCTGCCATATTCGAAATTAAATCTCTGGCAGCAGCAGGTGTTTTATCCACTAATGCTCCTCCACTAGCAGAATCAATGTTACTTCTATCCGAAGGTGACAAGCCTTCATAGAAATATTGTATCAAAAGCTGATCACTTATTTGGTGATGGAGGCAGCTTGAGCACAGCTTGGTAAACCTCTCCCAATACTCATGCAATGTCTTCCCTGGCAGTTGCCTTATGCCACATATGTCTTTGCGAATGGCAGCAGTTTTGGATGCAGGGAAGAACTTTGCAAGAAACAGCTTCTTCATGTCACTCTAATTTATGACCGAACCTTGTGACAAGTAAAAGAGCCAGTCTTTAGCTGCATCAGCAAGAGAGAAAGGGAATGCTCTCAACTTGATCTGCTCTTCAAAAATTCCTTGTGGCCTCATTGTGGAACAAACCACATGGAATTCCTTTAAATGTTTATAAGGATCTTCATCTGCAAGACCATGAAACTTTGGCAGCAAGTGTATCAATCCAGATTTCAATTCGAAAGCAGTATCAATTTCAGGATATTGGATCCCTAAAGGTTGGTAAGCAACATCAGGGGTAGCCAATTCCTTAAGAGTTCTGTCTCTAAGCTGCATGTTATTATTATTATTATTATTTCCAGCTCTATTACCATTATCAGCTCTATTACCTTCATCAACAGGATCAACAACAGGAATAACAATAGGAGTTCTAGCTTCAGCCATGGTAGGATCTAAATTATCAATAGCCCTATGTGCTCTATTAAGTGTATGCAAGGTTCTCTCTATTTCAGGGTCTACTTCAAGCAATACAAAAGGAGAAGACCTAGTCATACACCATGCAAACAAGTGGCTAAATGCCTAAACACACCATAATGCACAAAAACACAGAAAAACACACAAAACTGACAGAATTTAGCTAAAATAGAAACACACCAAAAACACAAAAAAAAGGTAAAAAGACAGCAAAATAAAACTAGAAAATGTATCTAAACATTTTTAAAAATTTTTCTACCACCACAGGATGAAAGGTGGATGAAAATGGAACTCAAAAATTAAATAAAAAATCTTTAAAAAATGGAAAAGTGGTCAAAACAGTGGAATTTGACTTAAAAAGAAAGACCTCATAACCATAGGTAGTGAATGTTTGTTGTTAGCCCCTTTTCCTTCAACTGACCAAGTTTCAGGTCAATCGGAGCACAAAATTTTGTTCAGAACAGTAGAACCGAAAATCACTAAATCAAGCCAAACCGAAGGGAAAACAAGGAAAAATGGAACCAAATTAATATGTTTCACACAAGGACAACCTAAAACATTGAGGGGAACCTCAAAGCAAGAAAAATAATGGCCACTGGCCTCAAACAGAATGGATACTTGGCCAAAAAGTTATGGAAAAAGTGGCCAAAACCCTAAAAAGAACAAAAACTCAAACACAAGCAGGGTGAATTAGGGGGAAGTTAAGAGTCAGTTTTACTACTAATAATATTGATTCAAAGATAGAACAATCCCCGGTAACGGCGCCAAAATTTGATGAGCTGCCGAGGCTCCTCAAATTAGTTAAAGTTTAAGGTCGGTTACCTAAGCTACTTGTAGCATAAGGTAGCCCTAAGTTGAACCTAAGGATTGTTCTATTTAGTGAATCATATTAAGAACCATATCAACTGGGGGATTTTGTTTGTTCAAGTGTTTGACAGAAATTAATTGTAAATGGTAAAGGTTTAGGGAAAAAAAACCAATCCAAGTCTTAACTGATTCTGATTTTAGTCCATCCTTGATTTCCAATGATCCATTTAATTATTAACCATGTTCTTGGCCTTTAAAACATATCAAGAAGCCTCTCAATGTTCTATGGATGTCCACTGGTTAAGCAACCAGAATTCGGTTTTAACTAAGACTAAATGAATTAAGCAAACATTCAAGTCCAGTTTTACCTAAGTCCATGATCCAGCCAAGGTAATTAATCTATCCAAAAGCTCATAAACATTAATTAACCATACAATCCTCTTGTATCACATGCAAACAAAATATGAAAATCCAAATTCGAATTAAGCAATTCAAACAGAATATTTCAGAGGATTGAAGAACTTGATTAACAACTAAATGAATAACAACAACACATAATCTCAAAACCAATAATCAGAACAGCCAAAACCTGGATTGATTTGATGAATTAGCCCTCCATGAACAAGAGAAGCCAAGTTCTTACAAAATATCTAAAGAGAAAACTTAAAGACTAAGGAAAGTTCAAAAGCTGTCTAAAATATCTAAATGACTTGATATCAATTTCGGCTGCCCCCTTGTGCTGATATAGACCTCCAAAATTACATGCACACCCAAATTGCCCTTAGGGCACACTTGTTCCCATGGGCCTTAGCTTTAATTGGGCTTTGGTTTGGGCCCATTTGGACTTGTCATGAGGAAGTTAGGCCCATTTAAGTGCCAATAGGTGTCTGAAACCATCAGCCAAATTCTACCAAAAATAAGACCATCTTCAATATAAATTATGGTGAACCGGTATTCATAAAAATTGAAGCTCTGTCTATTAGCTTTCCAATGGTACCAGTTTCAAGTCCATATGACATCCACAGCTCAAGTTATGGCCCAAACACTGCATGTAGGTCAGGATCCTGCGACAGCATGTCTTCTCTGGCTTCCAGGCTGCATATGACCTTCTGGACGTCCGAATTGGCTTTAGAGCCCTGAAATAAAGTTGTATAAAATTCTCTTAGCTTTCCTACAAGGTATGATTCGGAATTTTTAGACATTTAGAACTCAAGATATGCATGAAACACAGAGACAACATAAAATGCTTAGTATTGTTGGAAATTGCAATTAGGCACAAATGGATCCAAAGTCATGAAATGAGGTCCAAGTCTATTCAATTCAGCCCAAAAGAGGTTTAAAAAACTAAGTATGAGGGATAACTATTGTATAAAAAGTGTGTTCATCAACCATAGGTCTGACCACAAGAGCAAGGGCCAAAAGGATGCAAGAAGCTTTGAACAACTTGATTGAGAAAATCGAGACTCGAGGAGCAAGTGTGGATGAAGACTAAAGGCTCGTGAGCTTTATTTGGATTGAAAATGAGCTTGTTAAAGACAGGGCAAAGCCTTAGGCACCGTAGTGCCCTACAGCAGTACCGCAACACCCTGTCAATTTTTAGTCTAGTAAGTTTTGACCCAAAATCAACATTTTGGTTAGTGGTTCCGAGCTTGGACCGACTTTTAGCCATTTTGGGCCTAATTTAAGAGATTGGATAATTCAGTTATTAAATTAATCTGGACTTAGTGATATAGAGTGGTTGCCTAGAGTCTTAATTCCATGATTAATTGAATCCTAATTGGTAAATCAATAGGAATTCTAAGTGTTACTTTAGGGGTTCCAGGTAACACTTAACCAAGAATTAAATCAGATCTAGGTTTTCTTTAAGTGAACAAGGATGGATTAAGGTTTGGTTGCCTGCTTGAGTTGATTGCGTTTTCTCTTATTTGATAAATTCAGTTTACTGCTTTCTAGATTCTTAACATTCTACATTCAACATAAACCCCCCCCCTTTTATTCTGTTCTTGCTTAAGTCTTATTAGATTAGTTGTTCTGGTGAATCCTTGGGAGACGACACTGGTTGCATCCTATACTACAATTTAGTTGCAATTAGTATTGTAATTTTGTACGGTTCGGCACCCGTCAAAATTTTGACGCCGTTGCCAGGGAATTCACCTAACATATTAATCTTCTTAGGACTCTTTTGTTACTATTTTGTTTGCTTATTTTTCTTGTCTCTGGTAATTGTCCTTCATTCGTTTTCATCTTATTCTACTTGTTTTCCTTATCTGTTTAAGTTTTCTTTCTCTGTTTAGTGTTTCTGTTTCTATCTTGTTTTTTATTCTGACCAACTGGGATTGAGTTGCAAATTAGTGGACAGAGAAATTACTTTGTGAGAAGCACTGTGAGCTGAACTTTGTGCTATTATTGCCATTGTTTTGTCTCCTTTGCCGCTATTCTATCTCCTTTGCTATCTTAGTTCATTTTTTTGGCAAAATTTCTATATTGTGTGAGCTCTGTGATTATTGTTTTTCTTGCTGTTTTAGGTTCCCATTATGTGAATTCTTGTGCCTGTTCCCAAATTTTTCCCTGTTTTCCCAGCGTTTTGGCATGAATTTGTGATTTTACGGGTAAAAATTATGTACGAATTTTTGTGCTCTGATTGAGCTAAAAATTGGTCAGTTGAAGGAAAACGATGTGAGAAATATAACTCAATGCTAAAGTGTTGAGCACCACCCTATCTTGGCCAAATTCCATCGTTTGAAGCCCTTTTTCAATTTTTTAAGATTTTTTATTTGATTTTTGAGTTTCATTTTCATCAAGCTTTCATGTTGTGGTGGTAGAATTTTTTTTTAAAATGTTTAGATGGGTTAACTACTGTCATTGATGAGCTGCCGAGGCTCCTCAAATTAGTTAAAGTTTAAGGTCGGTTACCTGAGCTACTCGTAGCATAAGGCAGCCCTAAGTCGAACCTAAGGATTGTTTTATTTAGTGAATCATATTTAGAAACATATCAACAGGGGGGTTTTGTTTGTTCATGTGATTAACAGAAATTAATGGTAACTGGTAAAGTTTTAGGGAAAACGACCAATCCAAGTTTTAACTAATTCTGATTTTGATCCATCCTTGATTTCCAAGGATCCATTTAATTATTAACCATGTTCTTGGCCATTAAAACATATCAAGAAGCCTCTCAATGTTCTATGGATGTCCACTGGTTAAGCAACCAGAATTCGGTTCAACAGGAGACTAAATGAATTAAGCAAACATTCAAGTCCAGTTTAACCTAAGTCCATGATCCAGCCAAGGTAATTAATTCATCCAAAAGCTCAGAAACATTAATTAACCCTACAATCCTCTTGTATCACATGCAAACAGAATAAGAAAATCCAAATTCGAATTAAGCAATTCAAACAGAATATTTCAGAGGATTGAAGAACTTGATTAACAACTAAATGAATAACAACACATAATCTCAAAACCAATAATCAGAACAGCCAAAACCTGGATTGATTTGATGAATTATCCCTCCATGAACAAGAGAAGCCAAGTTCTTACAAAATATCTAAAGAGAAAACTTAAAGACTAAGGAAAGTTCAAAAGCTGTCTAAAATATCTAAATGACTTGATATGAATTTTGGTAGCTCCTTTGTGCTGATATAGACCTCCAAAATTACATGCACACCCAAATTGCTCTTAGGGCACACTTGTTCCCATGGGCCTTAGCTTTAATTGGGCTTTGGTTTGGGCCTATTTGGACTTGTCATGAGGAAGTTAGGCCCATTTAAGTGCCAATAGGTGTCTGGAACCATCAGCCAACTTCTACCACAAATAAGACCATCTTCAATATAAAATATGGTGAACTGGTCTTTATAACAATTGAACTCTATCTGTTAGCTTTCCAATGGTACCAGTTTCAAGTCCATATGACATCCACAGCTCAAGTTATGGCCCAAACACTGCATGTAGGTCAGGATCCTGCGACAGCATGTCTTCTCTGGCTTCCAGGCTGCATATGACCTTCTGGCCCTCCGAATTGGCTTTGGAGCCCTGAAAGAAAGTTGTAGACAATTCTCTCAGCTTTCCTGCAAGGTATGACTCGGAATTTTTAGACATCCAGAACTCAAGATATGCACAAAACATAGAGACAGCATAAAATGCTCAGTATTGCTGGAAATTACAATTAGGCACAAATGGATCCAAGGTCATCAAATGAGGTCTAAGTCTACTCAATTCAGCCCAAAAGAGGTTTAAAAGACTAAGTATGAGGGATAACTATTGTATAAAAAGTGTGTTTATCAAATTCCCCCACACTTAGCTTTTGCACGTCTCGAGCAAACTAGAATTCCAAAACTAAGAAAAGCAAGAACAAGGAAACAAAAACAAATTTAAAAACTAAAGGATCACCTCCCAATGATATTTAAGATATGCAGAAGTTCATACTACAAGTAAGAAGAGCAATTAAAGATTCAAGGAAGTCACAGCATTCATGAAATAAAATTTCTTCTCATCCAAAATCAGCAAACAAGGTAACTTCAATTGGAAAGCATAAGTCAAGAATGATAGATCCTCACAAGATATACTCTTACTCTCAATCCCTCAAGTGTTTAGAAATTAGGTACTTCACTCAATCAAACTCATGAAGACATGCACTACCATAAGCTTGCTTATCTTCTACTTCTCCACTACGCAAACAAATGCACACACAAATCAAGAGGACTTTATTTAAGGTTGTAATAAGGCCAAGGTAAAGGTAAAGGAATGAATCAAAATAGATATCACAAGGTAAAAACTCAAAGAGAATAAAAGAACATTGGAGAGGAACTCAAATGACAAGCATTAAATTCCAAGTGTGTAAAGCATATTCTCCTTCCTTTGCACATATTCTTTCCTTTTCTTTTCCTTTTCCTTTTTCACAATTCAGATTTTTTTTTCTTTTGTTTTTTTTTTTCAGAACCAATTGGCTCTTTTTTTCTTTCTTTCTTTCTTTCATATAATACTTTGCACATTAGAATTCACAACCTCCACACTTGTACTATTAATTACCCACAAGCATAAGAGCTCCTCCAAGACAATGAACCAATGCTCTCCCATTCCCTAAGGTAAGGTAACAACATGGTATTTTTGTACATAGGCATATAATGAGCTAAGATCAAAGATAGGCAAATAGGCTCAATGGGGGTAATCAAAGGGAAATAATACAAGGTTGGCTATTTGGCAAAGTGGCTAAATCAAGAAAGAATGCCTCAATCATGTTCATGTATGCAAATGAAAATGTAGCCTCAAAAAGAATCAAGCAAGTTCTAGAGTTAACAAATTCCATGAGTGAAATCACACAAGAAGGAAAAGAATGACACATTTGCTAAATCCATTCATCAAAAGCTCAAAATCTCACAAGGCATGCATGTATCTATCAAACTTAATCACCAATCCAACATCTAAAACCAAGCATGTGAAATTAAGGATGGAAAACAAGTTATTCAATCATGCTATGAACCTTGAAATGTAATTACTTTAAACTTACAACTTTACAAATTCTACAACATCATTGAAGGGTAATTAAAACAGAAAAATGACAACAAAAACAGAAAAAATAGCAAGAACAACAAACAGAAAAAAAAAAAATTAAAACAGAAAACAACAAATTTATAGAAATAGTAAAGTAATCAACTAAACTAATCAACTAACCTAATCAACTAATCAACTAATCTAATCAACTAAACAGAAAACAATAAAGCAGCTAAACTATATAGAAATCCCTCCCCCACACTTAAATTTTACATTGTCCTTAATGTAAAAACTTCAAAAAAGTAGCAACAGATGAAAATTAATAGCAAGCAGTCACATAAGGACAAGTAAAGTAAAAGAGAGAGAAGAAACATCCTTATCAAGGGAGGTAGATGGCATCTTGCAAGTGGACCTCCTTCACTATGTCCTCCTGAGCGCCCTCATAAAATGGCATGAGGCGATGCCCATTCACCTTGAAAGCCTTGCTGGTGGACTCACTCGCTATCTCCACTGCACCATAAGGAAAAACCTTGGTGACTATAAACGGACCAAGCCACCGAAAACGGAGCTTGCCAGGCATGAGCTTTAAGCGAGAGTTATACAAGAGAACTTTTTGGCCAGTAGAGAACTCCTTCCTCAGCACCATGTTATCATGAAACCGCTTGGTCTTTTCCTTGTAAAGGCGAGAGCTCTCATAAGCATCCAAACGAAGCTCCTCAAGCTCTTGGAGGTGAAGCTTTGTCTGGGACCCGGCTTGGCTCAAATCAAGGTTACACTGCTTGACCGCCCAATAGGCCTTGTGCTCAAGCTCCACTAGAAGGTAGCAGGCTTTGCCAAAAACTATCCGGTAGGGAGACATCCCAATAGGTGTCTTGAAAGCAGTCCGGTATGCCCACAGAGCATCCTCAAGTTGCAAACTCCAGCCCTTCCGATTAGGTTGGACAGTCTTCTCCAAGATACGCTTGATCTCCCTGTTGGAGACTTCAGCTTGCCCATTGGTCTGAGGGTGGTAAGGGGTGGAAACCTTATGCATGACGCCATATTTCTTCATTAAAGCCGCCATGGTCCGGTTGCAGAAATGTGAACCCTGATCACTGATGATGGCCCTAGGAATGCCAAATCTGCAGAAAATGTTTGATCTAACAAAATCCACAACAACTTTAGAATCATCAGTAGGGGTGGCTTTCGCCTCCACCCACTTAGACACATAATCCACAACAAGTAAGATGTAAACAAAACCGAAAGAAACAGAAAAAGGCCCCATAAAGTCAATACCCCAGACATCAAAAATCTCACAGAATAGCAAAGGCTGCTGGGGCATCTCATGCCTATGGGAAATGTTCCCGGTTCTCTGACATTGTTCACAAGATTTACAAAATATATGTGCATCCCTAAATAAAGTGACCCAATACAATCCAGATTCTAAGACCTTCCTAGCCGTACGTTGAGGACCAAAATGTCCATCACATGTAAAGGTATGGCAAAAGCTAAGAACAGACTGAAACTCATTATCAGGCACACATCTCCTAATGATTTGATCACTACAAAATTTCTAGAGATAGGGATCATCCCACACATAATATTTCGCCTCACTCTTTAACTTGTCTATTTGGGCACGTGTGAGGTGTGAGGGCAAAGCATGGGCAGCTAGATAATTGACAAGATCTGCATACCATGGAAACTCACCATGCAGCCCTAACAGCTGCTCGTCAGGAAAGGAATCCTGAATGGGCAGTGGATCAGGATCTCGCTCTATGCGGCTCAGGTGGTCAGCAACCAGGTTCTCTGTTCCACTCTTGTCTCGGATCTCCACATCAAACTCTTGAAGCAGTAGCATCCACCTAATCAGCCGTGGCTTGGCATCCGGTTTCTTCAAGAGATACTTCAGAGCTGTATGATCTGAAAACACCACAACCTTAGAATCTATCAAATAAGACCTGAACTTATCTAATGCAAAAACAATAGATAAAAGTTCTTTTTCAGTGGTTGTGTAGTTCGCTTGAGCAGCATCCAGAGTTCTTGAAGCATAGTAAACCACATGGGGAACTTTGGCCACTCGCTGCGCCAAGACAGCTCCCAAGGCATAGTTCGAAGTGTCGCACATCAGCTCGAATGGGAGTGTCCAATCAGGTGGTTGAATGACAGGGGTACTGGTGAGAGCTAGCTTCAGGCGGTTGAAAGCTTCCTTGCACTTCTGGTCAAACAGAAACTCCACATCTTTCTGCAGAAGGCTAGACAGCGGAATGGCTATCTTGCTGAAGTCTCTGATAAAGCGCCGGTAGAAACCTGCATGTCCAAGGAATGACCGCACTTCCCGCACGCATGTGGGGTAAGATAAAGCAGTAATGACATCTATTTTAGCAGGATCTACCTCAACCCCTTTTCTAGATACTACATGGCCTAAAACTATACCTTGCTCTACCATGAAATGACACTTTTCAAAATTTAAGACAAGGTTAGTCTCAATGCAGCGATGTAGTACTCTAGCTAAGCTACTCAGACAGTCATCAAAAGAAGAACCATAAACAGTAAAATCATCCATAAACACCTCCATGCACTCCTCTAAAAAATCAGAGAATATACTTACCATGCACCTCTGGAAGGTACCAGGGGCATTGCAAAGGCCGAAAGGCATCCGCCGGTAAGCAAATGTGCCGAAGGGACAGGTAAAAGTGGTCTTCTCTTGATCCTCCGGTGCTATATGAATCTGGAAGTACCCAGTGTAGCCATCCAGGAAGCAGTAATGCGATTTCCCAGCTAACCGCTCCAGCATTTGATCGATGAACGGCAGGGGGTAATGATCCTTCCTGGTGGCTTGATTGAGCCTCCTGTAATTGATGCAGACCCGCCAGCTGTTCTGCACTCGGGTAGGTAGCAGCTCGTTGTTCTGGTTGGCCACCACTGTAACCCCGGATTTCTTCGGGACGACTTGCACTGGGCTCACCCAAGTGCTGTCAGATATAGGATACATGATGCCAGCTTGCAGAAGCTTGGTCACCTCCTTCTTTACCACGTCCAGGATGAGAGGGTTTAATCGCCTCTGGGGTTGCCGCACTGGTTTAGCGCCATCTTCAAGTAATATGTGATGCATGCATGTAGATGGACTAATGCTAGGAATATCTGCTAACGTCCAGCCAATGGCTTGCTTATGCTCTCGCAAAATGCGCAGCAATCTTTCCTCTTGCTCAAGAAGTAAATTGTTAGCCACTATTACTGGAAGCTGCTCTGCAGATGCCAAATACGCATACTTCAGATGCTTAGGCAAAGGCTTCAGCTCTAGCTTGGGTGGCTGCACTGCAGAGGGCAGAAATCTGGGTGGCTAAATGTCAATCTCTGCAGACTGAATCTCTTCCTGAACAGTAGCTACTGCCAGCTCTGGGGAACCAGAGTCATCATCACGTAAAAAGGTGGAGATCTCAGCACAAATAGCACAGCCAGACTCACCGTCACAATCAGTACAAGATTGGCACTGAATAGAATCATCAAAACCAGCCAAATCAGGTAAATCAGCACACATATGACGGTAAACATCCTCAACCAAATCATCAATCACATCAATGTGAAAAACAGCATGCTCATCCATGGGATGCTTCATAGCATCAAAAATGTTGAACTGCACAACAGAATCGCCAAACTCCACGGATTGAGTTCCTGCATACACATCAATCTTGGTCCAAGCAGTCATAAGGAATGGTCTGCCTAGAATGAGTGGAGCCTTGCTGGATTGTGACTGTCCCTCCATCTACAGAATGTAGAAATCTGTTGGAAAGATCAGCTCATCAACTCTGACTAACACATCTTCAATTAATCCAGCTGGATAAGCACTGCTCCTGTTGGCTAACTGAATCACAACTCCTGTGGCATTCAAGGGTCCAAGCCCGAGGGAACTGAAAACAGACATAGGCATGACATTGATAGAAGCGCCTAGATCTAGCATGGCATGCTCGAACTTGGAATTGCCTATAACACAGGGGATTGTGAAAGTTCCTGGATCCTTGCACTTCTGGGGCAGAGGTTGAATAAGGGCTGAGACATT
>QAOA01008722.1:96696-123931 GCA_003255065.1 Cercis canadensis
AAAAGAATGGCACAAATGCCAAATCCATTCATCAAAAGGCTCAAAACTCACAAGGCATGTATCTATCAAACTTAATCATCAATCCAACATCTAAAACCAAGCATGTGAAATTAAGGATGGAAAACAAGTTATTCAATCATGCTATGAACCTTGAAATGTAATTACTTTAAACTTACAACTTTACAAATTCTATAACATCATTGGAGGGTAATTAAAACAGAAAAATGACAACAAAAACAGAAAAAACAGCAAGAACAACAAACAGAAAAAATTAAAACAGAAAACAACAAATTTACAGAAATAGTAAAGTAATCAACTAAACTAATCAACTAACCTAATCAACTACACAGAAAACACCTAATCAACTAAACAGAAAACAATAAAGCAACTAAACTATATACAGAAATCCCTCCCCCACACTTAAATTTTACATTGTCCTCAATGTAAAGACTTCAAAAAGTATGAACAGATGACAAGTAATAATAAGCAGTCACATAAGGACAAGTAAAGTAAAAGATAGAGAAGGAACATCCTTATCCGATCAGGGGAGGTAGATGGCATCGTGCAAGTGGACCTCCTCCACTGTGTCCTCCTGAGCGCCCTCATAAAATGGCTTGAGGCGGTGCCCGTTCACCTTGAAAGCCTTGCTGGTGGACTCACTCGCTATCTCCACTGCACCATAAGGGAAGACCTTGGTGACAATAAACGGGCCAAGCCACCGAGAACGGAGCTTGCCAGGCATGAGCTTTAAGCGAGAGTTATACAAGAGAACTTTTTGGCCAGCAAAGAACTCCTTCCTCAGCACCATGTTATCATGAAACCGCTTGGTCTTCTCCTTGTAAAGGCGGGAGCTCTCATAGGCATCCAACCGAAGCTCCTCAAGCTCTTGGAGGTGAAGCTTTCTCTGGGACCCAACTTGGCTCAAATTAAGGTTGCACTGCTTGACCACCCAATAGGCTTTGTGCTCAAGTTCCACTGGAAGGTGGCAGGCTTTGCCAAAAACTATCCGGTAAGGAGACATCCCAATAGGTGTCTTGAAAGCAGTCCGGTATGCCCACAGAGCATCCTCGAGTCGCAAACTTCAGTCCTTCCGATTAGGTTGGACAGTCTTCTCCAAGATACACTTGATCTCCCTGTTGGAGACTTCAGCTTGCCCATTGGTCTGAGGGTGGTAAGGGGTCGAAACCTTATGCATGACACCATATTTCTTCATTAAAGCTGTCATAGTCCGGTTGCAGAAATGTGAACCCTGATCACTGATGATGGCCCTAGGAATGCCAAATCTACAGAAAATGTTTGATCTAACAAAATCCACAACAACTTTAGAATCATCAGTACGGGTGGCTTTCGCCTCCACCCACTTAGACACATAATCCACAACAAATAAAATGCAAACAAAATCGAAAGAAACAGGAAAAGGCCCCATAAAGTCAATACCCCAGACATAAAAAATCTCACAAAATAGCAAAGGCTGTTGGGGCATCTCATGCCTATGGGAAATGTTCCCGGTTCTCTAACATTGTTCACAAGATTTACAAAATATATGTGCATCCCTAAATAAAGTGACCCAATACAATCAGAGTCTAAGACCTTCCTAGCCGTACGTTGAGGACCAAAATGTCTACCACATGCAAAGGTATGGCAAAAGCTAAGAACAGACTGAAACTCATTATCAGGCACACTTCTCCTAATAATTTGATCACTACAAAATTTCCAGAGATAGGGATCATCCCATACATAATATTTCGCCTCACTCTTTAACTTGTCTATTTGGGCACGTGTGAGGTGTGAGGGCAAAGCATGGGCAGCTAGATAATTGACAAGATCTGCATACCATGGAAACTCACCATGCAGCCCTAACAGCTGCTCGTCAGGAAAGGAATCCTGAATGGGCAGTGGATCAGGATCTCGCTCTATGCGGCTGAGGTGGTCAGCAACCAGGTTCTCTGCTCCACTCTTGTCTCGAATCTCCACATCAAACTCTTAAAGCAGCAGCATCCACCTAATTAGCCGTGGCTTGGCGTCCGATTTCTTCAAGAGATACTTCAGAGCTGTATGATCTGAAAACACCACAACCTTAGAATCTATCAAATAAGACCTGAACTTATCTAATGCAAAAACAATAGATAAAAGTTCTTTTTCAGTGGATGTGTAGTTCGCTTGAGTAGCATCCAGAGTTCTTGAAGCATAGTAAACCACATGGGGAACTTTGGCCACTCGCTGCGCCAAGACATCTCCCAAGGCATAGTTCGAAGCGTCACACATCAGCTCGAATGGGAGTGTCCAATCAGGTGGCTGAATGACAGGGGTATTGGTGAGAGCTAGCTTCAGGCAGTTGAAAGCTTCCTTGCACTTCTGGTCAAACAGAAACTCCACATCTTTCTGCAGAATGCTAGACAGCGGAATGGCTATCTTGCTGAAGTCTCTAATAAAGCGCCGGTAGAAACCTGCATGTCCAAGGAATGACCGCACTTCCCGCACGCATGTGGGGTAAGATAAAGCAGTAATGGCATCTATTTTAGCAGGATCTACCTCAACCCCCTTTCTAAATACTACATGGCCTAAAACTATACCTTGCTCTTCCATGAAATGACATTTTTCAAAATTTAAGACAAGGTTAGTCTCAATGCAGCGATATAGTACTCTAGCTAAGCTACTCAGACAGTCATCAAAAGAAGAACCATAAACAGTAAAATCATCCATAAACACCTCCATACACTCCTCTAAAAAATCAGAGAATATACTTACCATGCACCTCTGGAAGGTACCAAGGGCGTTGCAAAGGCCGAAAGGCATCCGCCAGTAAGCAAACGTGCCGAAGGGACATGTAAAAGTGATCTTCTCTTGATCCTCCGGTGCTATATGAATCTGGAAGTACCCAGTGTAGCCATCCAGGAAGCAGTAATGCGATTTCCCAGCTAACCGCTCCAGCATTTGATCGATGAACGGCAGGGGGTAATGATCCTTCCTGGTGGCTTGATTGAGCCTCCTGTAATTGATGCAGACCCGCCAGCTGTTCTGCATTCGGGTAGGTAGCAACTCGTTGTTCTAGTTGGCCACCACTGTAACCCCAGATTTCTTCAGGACGAGCTGCACTGGGCTTACCCAAGTGCTGTCAGATATAGGATAAATGATGTGAGCTTGTAGAAGCTTGGTCACCTCCTTCTTTACCACGTCCAGGATGAGAGCGTTTAATCGTCTCTGGGGTTGCCGCACTGGTTTAGCGCCATCTTCAAGTAATATGCGATGCACGCATGTGATGAGCTGCCGAGGCTCCTCAAATTAATTAAGTTTAAGGTCGGTTACCTAATCTATTTGCAGCATAGGGCAGCCCTAAGTCGAACCTAAGGATTGTTCTATTTAGTGAATCGTATTAAGAAGCATATAAACAGGGGGGTTTTGTTTGTTCATGTGATTAACAAAAATTAATTATAAGTGGTAAAGTTTTAGAGAAAGCAACCAATCCAAGCCTTAACTGATTCTGATTTTAGTTTATCCTTGATTTCCAATTATCCATTCAATTATTAACCATGTTCTTGGCCTTTAAAACATATCAAGAAGCCTCTCAATGTTCTATGGATGTCCACTAGTTAAGCAACCAGAATTCGGAATTAACTAAGACTAAATGAATTAAACAAACATTCAAGTCTAGTTTTACCTAAGTCCATGATCCAGCCAAGGTGATTAATCCATCCAAAAGCTCAGAAACATTAATCAACCATACAATCCTCTTTTATCACATGCAATTAAGCAATCACACATGAAGATCTAAATTCGAATTTAACAATTCAAACAGAATAGTCCAGAGGAAGCAAGAAGTATATTAATCATTGAATGAATAACAACAACACATAATCTCAAAACCAATAATCAGAACAACCAAAACCTGGATTGATTTGATGAATTAGCCCTCCATGAACAAGAGAAGCCAAGTTCTTACAAAATATCTAAAGAGAAAACTTAAGGACTAAGGAAAGAGCAAAAGCTGTCTAAAATATCTACAAGACTTGATATCAATTTCGGCTGCCCCCTTGTGCTGATATAGACCTCTAAAATTACATGCACACCCAAATTGCCCTTAGGGTACACTTGTTCCCATGGGCCTTAGCTTTAATTGGGCTTTGGTTTGGGCCCATTTGGACTTGTCATAAGGAAGTTAGGCCCATTTAAGTGCCAATAGGTGTCTGGAACCATCAGCTAACTTCTACTGTAAATAAGACCATCTTTAATATAAAATATGGTGAACTTGTCTTCATAAAAATTGAAGCTCTGTCTGTTAGCTTTCCAATGGTACTAGTTTCAATTCCATATGATATCCATAACTCAAATTATGGCTCAAACACTGCATGTAGGTCAGGATCCTGTGACAGCATGTCTTCTCTGGTTTCCAGGCTGCATATGACCTTCTAGACATCCGAATTAGCTTTGGAGCCCTGAAAGAAAGTTGTAGACAATTCTCTCAGCTTTCCTACAAGTTATGACTCGAAATTTTTAGACATTCAGAACTCAAGATATGCACGAAACACAGAAATAGCATAAAATGCTCAGTATTGCTGGAAATTGCAATTAGGCACAAATGGATCCAAAGTCATGAAATGAGGTCTAAGTCTATGCAATTCAGCCCAAAAGAGGTTTAAAAGACTAAGTATGAGGGATAACTATTGTATAAAAAGTGTGTTCATCAGCATGTAGATGGACTAATGCTAGGAATATCTGCTAACGTCCAGCCAGTGGCTTGCTTATGCTCTCGCAGAATGCGTAACAATCTTTCCTCTTGCTTAGGAAGTAAATTGTTAGCCAAAATTATTGGAAGCTGCTCTGCAGATGCCAAATACGCATACTTCAGATGCTTAGGCAGAGGCTTCAACTCTAGCTTGGGTGGCTGCACTGCAGATGGCAGAAATCTGGGTGGCTGCATGTTAATCTCTACAGACTGAATCTCCTCCTGAACAGTAGCTACTGCTAGCTCTGGGGAACCAGAGTCATCATCACGTAAAAAGGTGGAGATCTCAGCACAAATAGCATAGTCAGAATCATTGTCACAATCAGTACAAGATTGGCACTGAATAGAATCATCAAAACCAGCCAAATCAGGTAAATCAGCACATATATGATGGTAAACATCCTCAACCAAATCATCAATCACATCAATGTGAAAAACAGCATGCTCATCCATGGGATGCTTCATAGCATCAAAAATGTTGAACTGCACAACAGAATCGCCAAACTCCATGGATAGAGTTCCCGCATACACATCAATCTTGGTCCGCGCAGTCTTGAGGAATGGTCTGCCTAGAATGAGTGGAGTCTTGTTGGATTGTGACTGTCCCTCTATCTCCAGAATGTAGAAATCTGTTGGAAAGATCAGCTCATCAACTCTGACCAACACATCTCCAATTAATCCAGCTGGATAAGCAATGCTCTTGTTGGCTAACTGAATAACAACTCCTGTGGCATTCAAGGGTCCAAGCCCGAGGGAACTGAAAACAGACATAGGCATGACATTCATAGAAGCGCCTAGATCTAGCATGGCATGCTCGAACTTGGAATTACCTATAACACAGGGGATTGTCAAAGTTCCTGGATCCTTGCACTTCTGGGTCAGAGGTTGAATAAGGGCTGAGACATTCTAACTCATGCTAATCCGCTCATTGCCCTTCAGCCTCCTCCTCTGGGTACACAATTCCTTGAGAAATTTGGCATATTTAGGAATTTGCTTGATAGCATCCAGCAAGGGTATGTTAACTTTCACCTTCCTAAACGTCTCCAGAAGCTCCCTATCCTTCTCAGCCTCATCTTGCTTCTTGGACAGAGTAGCTCTCTATGGAAAGGGAAGAGCTATTGCAGGCAGCTTGCTTGCAGGTGCAAGGTGATTGACTCAGGAACCGCTTTCTCTGCTGGTTGGGACTCACTTGCAGGTTGAGGCTCGGCTGGCTCTTGCAAGGATTTGCCAAACCTTAATGTGATAGCACTCACATTACTCCCATTTGGATTGGGAATTTTCTATGAAAGGAGTTTGCCAGAACCCTTGGACTGCAACTGGCTAACTGATGATGCCAATTGCCCAATCTGCGTTTCTAGATTCTACATGGTGGACTCTACCCTCTGCTAGAACTGGATGTTGCTGGTGGCCATCTGCTTCACCAAATCTTCCAATGAAGGCTCAGGTTTGGATGTTGACGGGTTGGCTGGTTGCATAGGCTACTGCTGGAATGATGGCCTATTTTGTCGAAACTGGCCCTGCCTGGCTGATTAAAATTGGTTCTGTTGTTGCCAGGGTTGCCTATATTGTTGCTGTTGCTGTGGCTATTGTTGGGAGGACTGCTGTTGTGGTGCTGCAGCATTGCCATATCTGAAATTTGGATGCCCTCCAACCAGGGTTGTAAGTGTTGGAGTACGGATCATATCTAGGCTGCTGCTGTGATTGGTATGGGGGTCGACCAGGAAAAACACCTACTACAGCTACAGAGGGATCCTGAAATCCAGAATCACCATCTTGCAGTGTAGGGCATGCGTCTGTAGGATGTGATGGACAAGCACAAATGCCACACAAGCTTGCAGGTTGAGGTGTGGATACTTGTCGCCCCACTGCCAATTGCCTGACCAAGGAGGTCAATTAATTAAGTCTGTGCTCCATTCTTTGTTGGTCAGCAAGTGATACACCAACTTCATTGACTCCCCTGGTGGAATGAATCATCCTGACACCAAACTGCTGGGAATTCTCTGCCATATTGGAAATTAAATCTCTGGCAGCAGCAGGTGTTTTATCCACTAATGTTCCTCCACTAGCAGAATCAATATTACTTCTATCCGAAGGTGACAAGCCCTCATAGAAATATTGTATCAAAAGCTGATCACTTATTTGGTGATGGAGGCAGCTTGAGCACAACTTGGTAAACCTCTACCAATACTCATGCAATGTCTCCCCTGGCAGTTGCCTTATGCCACATATGTCTTTGCGAATGGTAGCAGTTCTGGATGCAGGGAAGAACTTTGCCAGAAACAGCTTCTTGATGTCCCTCCAATTTCTGACCGAACGTTGTGATAAGTAAAAGAGCCAGTCTTTAGCTGCATCAGCAAGAGAGAAAGGGAATGCTCTCAACTTGATCTGTTATTCATAAATTCCTTGTGGCCTCATTGTGGAACAAACCACATGGAATTCCTTTAAATGTTTATGAGGATCTTCACCTGCAAGACCATGAAACTTTGGCAGCAAGTGTATCAATCCAGACTTTAATTCGAAAGCAGTATCAATTTCAGGATATTGGATTCCTAAAGGTTGGTAAGCAACATCAAGGGTAGCCAATTCCTTAAGAGTTCTGTCTCTAGCTTGCATGTTATTATTATTATTATTATTTCCAGCTCTATTACCTTCATCAACAGGATCAACAACAGGAATGACAATAGGAGTTCTAGCTTCAGCCATTGTAGGATCTAAATTATCAACAGCCTTATGTGCTCTATTAAGTGTATGCAAGGTTCTCTCTATTTCAGGGTCTTCTTCAAGAAATACAAAAGGAGAAGACCTGGTCATACACCATGCAAACAAGTGGCTAAATGCCTAAACACACTACAATGCACAAAAACACAGAAAAATACACAAAACTGACAGAATTTAACTAAAATCGAAACACACCAAAAACACAAAACAAAGGTAAAAAGACACCAAAATAAGACTAGAAAAGGTATCTAGACATTTTTAAAAAAATTTCTACCACCACAGGACGAAAGGTGGATGAAAATGGAACTCAAAAATCAAATAAAAAATCTTTAAAAAAAAAAAGTGGTCAAAACAGTGGAATTTGGCTTAAAAAGGCAGACCTCACGGCCGTAGGTGTGACTGTTGGTTGTTAGCCCATTTTCCTTCAACTGACCAAGTTTCAGGTCAATCGGAGCACAAAATTTCTGTCGGAACAGTAGAACCGAAAATCACTAAATCAAGCGAAACCGAAGGGAAAACAATGAAAAATGGAACCAAATTAACATGTTTCACACAAGGACAACCTAAAACATTGAGGGAAACCTCAAAGCAAGAAAAACAATGGCCACTGGCCTCAAACAGAATGGATACTTGGCCAAAAAGTTATAGAAAAAGTGGCCAAAACCCTAAAAAGAACAAAAACTCAAACACAAGCAGGGTGAATTAGGGGGAAGTTAAAAGTCAGTTTTACTACTAATAATATTGATTCAAAGATAGAACAATCCTCGACAATGGCACCAAAATTTGATGAGCTGCCGAGGCTCCTCAAATTAATTAAAGTTTAAGGTCGGTTACCTAAGCTACTTGTAGCATAAGGCAGCCCTAAGTTGAACCTAAGGATTGTTCTATTTAATGAATCATATTAAGAACCATATCAACAAGGGGGTTTTGTTTGTTCAAGTGTTTGACAGAAATTAATTGTAATTGGTAAAGTTTTAGGGAAAACAACCAATCCAAGTCTTAACTGATTCTGATTTTAGTCCATCCTTGATTTCAAAGGATCCATTTAATTATTAACCATGTTCTTGGCCTTTAAAACACATCAAGAAGCCTCTCAATGTTCTATAGATGTCCACTGGTTAAGCAACTAGAATTCGGTTTTAACTAAGACTAAATGAATTAAGCAAACATTCAACTCCAGTTTTACCTAAGTCCATGATCCAGCCAAGGTAATTAATCCATCCAAAAGCTCAGAAACATTAATTAACCATACAATCCTCTTGTATCACATGCAAACAGAATATGAAAATCCAAATTCGAATTAACCAATTCAAACAGAATATTTCAGAGGATTGAAGAACTTGATTAACAACTAAATGAATAACAACAACACATAATCTCAAAACCAATAATCAGAATAGCCAAAACCTGGATTGATTTGATGAATTAGCCCTCCATGAACAAGAGAAGCCAAGTTCATACAAAATATCTAAAGAGAAAACTTAAAGACTAAGGAAAGTTCAAAAGCTGTCTAAAATATCTAAATGACTTGATATCAATTTCGGCTGCCCCTTTTTGCTGATATAGACCTCCAAAATTACATGTACACCCAAATTGCCCTTAGGGGACACTTGTTCCCATGGGCCTTAGCTTTAATTGGGCTTTGGTTTGGGCCCATTTGGACTTGTCATGAGGAAGTTAGGCCCATTTAAGTGCCAATAGGTGTCTGGAACCATCAGCCAAATTCTACAGCAAATAAGACCATCTTCAATATAAAATATGGTGAACCGAACTTCATAACAATCGAAGCTCTGTCTGTTAGCTTTCCAATGGTACCCGTTTCAAGTCCATATGACATGCACAGATCAAGTTATGGCCAAAAACTGCATGTAGGTCAGGATCCTGTGACAGCATGTCTTCTCTGGTTTCCATGCTGCATATGGCCATCTGGAATTCCGAATTGGCTTTGGAGCCCTGAAAGAAAGTTGTAGACAATTCTCTAAGCTTTCCTACAAGGTATGACACGGAATTTTTAGACATCCAAAACTCAAGATATGCACAAAACACAGAGACAGCATAAAATGCTCAGTATTGCTGGAAATTGCAATTAGGCACAAATGGATCCAAAGTCATGAAATGAGGTCCAAGTCTACTCAATTCAGCCCAAAAGAGATTTAAAAGACTAAGTATGAGGGATAACTATTGTATAAAAAGTGTGTTCATCAAGGGTCATAGGCATGATTTAGTTATTCAGCAGAAAATAGTCCCCTCCCAGGTTCAGTGTACCACAAGAAAAAAATCCAAGTCAGATATAGGTACGAACTGAAACAGGGTCCCGGGTCAAATTAGTGACCTACCAGGAAACAGTCCCTTCCTAGATACAGTCAATCACAAGTAAAAAATCTAAGTCAGATACAGGGACGAACCGAAACAGGGTCCCCGGTCAGATATAATGACCTACAGGGGAACAGTCTCGTCAAAGATACAGTGAACCCTGAGAACAATATCCTAGTCAGTCAGTTACAGGGACAAACCGAAACAGCATCCTAGGCAAGATATAGTGACTTATCTGGAAATAGTCTCGTCCTAGAAACAGTGAACCACAAGAAAAATATCTGAGTCAGATACATGGACGAACCGAAATAGGGTCGCGGGTTAGGTATAGAGACTTACCAGGAAACAGTCTCGTTCGAAATACTTTAAACCACAAAAAAATAACCGAGTCATATACAGGGATTAACGAAAATAGGTTCCCGGGCCAGATATAATGACTCACCAGGAAACAGTCCCTTCCCAGATACAGTCAACCACAAGTAAAAAATCTAAGTCAGATACAGGGACAAACTGAAATAAGGTCCCTGGTCAAAAATAGTGACCTACCGGGGAACAGTCTCATCAAAGATACAGTGAACCCTGAGAAAAATATCATAGTTAGATACAGGGTCAAACCGAAACAACTTCCTGGGCCAGATATAGTGACTTACCTGGAAACAGTCTCGTCCTAGAAATATAGAACCATAAGAAAAATATCCGAGTGAGATATAGGGACAAACCAAAACAATTTCCCGAGTTCGATATACTAACTTACGAGGAAACAGTCTCGTTCCAAATATATTGAACCACAAGAAAAATATCTGAGTCAGATATAGGGATTAACCGAAACAGGTTCCCGGGCCAGATATAGTGACTCAACAGGAAACAGTCCCTTCCCAGATACAGTCAACCACAAGTAAAAAATTCGAGTCAGATACAGGGACGAACTGAAACAGGGTCCCTGGCCAAATATAGTGACCTACCGGGAACAGTCTCGTCAAAGATACAGTGAACCCTAAGAAAAATATCCTAGTTAGATACAGGGATGAACCGAAACAGGGTCAAGGGCCAGATATAGTTATTCAGCAGGAAACAGTCCCCTCCCAGGTTAAGTGTACCACATGGAAAAAATTCGAGTCAGATACAGGTACGAACCGAAACAGGGTCCCAGGTCAGATATAGTGACCTACTAGGAAACAGTCCCTTCCCAGATACAGTTAACCACAGGTAAAAAATCCAAGTTAGATACAGGGACGAACCGAAACAGGGTCCCCGATCTGATATAGTGACCTACAAGGGAACAGTCTTGTCAAAGATACAGTGAACCCTGAGAAAAATGTCCTAGTCAAATACAGGGTCAAGCCGAAACAAGTTCCCGGGTCAGATATAGTGACTTACCTGGAAACAGTCCCGTCCTAGAAACAGAGAACCATAAGAAAAATATCCGAGTAAGATATAGGGACAAACCAAAACAATTTCCCGAGTTCGATATACTAACTTACGAGGAAACAGTCTCGTTCCAAATATATTGAACCACAAGAAAAATATCTGAGTCAGATATAGGGATTAACCGAAACAGGTTCCCGGGCCAGATATAGTGACTCAACAGGAAACAGTCCCTTCCCAGATACAGTCAACCACAAGTAAAAAATTCGAGTCAGATACAGGGACGAACTGAAACAGGGTCCCTGGCCAAATATAGTGACCTACCGGGAACAGTCTCGTCAAAGATACAGTGAACCCTAAGAAAAATATCCTAGTTAGATACAGGGATGAACCGAAACAGGGTCAAGGGCCAGATATAGTTATTCAGCAGGAAACAATCCCCTCCCAGGTTAAGTGTACCACATGGAAAAAATTCGAGTCAGATACAGGTACGAACCGAAACAGGGTCCCAGGTCAGATATAGTGACCTACTAGGAAACAGTCCCTTCCCAGATACAGTCAACCACAGGTAAAAAATCCAAGTTAGATACAGGGACGAACCGAAACAGGGTCCCCGATCCGATATAGTGACCTACAAGGGAACAGTCTTGTCAAAGATACAATGAACCCTGAGAAAAATGTCCTAGTCAAATACAGGGTCAAGCCGAAACAAGTTCCCGGGTCAGATATAGTGACTTACCTGGAAACAGTCCCGTCCTAGAAACAGAGAACCATAAGAAAAATATCCGAGTAAGATATAGGGAAAAACCAAAACAGGTTCCTGGGTTAGATATACTGACTTACGAGGAAACAGTCTCGTTTCAAATATATTGAACCACAAGAAAAATATCTGAGTCAGATACAGGGATTAACTGAAACAGGTTCCCGGGCCAGATATAGTGACTCAACAGGAAATAGCCCCTTCCCAGATACAGTCAACCACAAGTAAAAAATTCGAGTCAAATACAGGGACGAACTAAAACAGGGTCCCTGGTCAAATATAGTGACCTACCGGGAATAGTCTCATCAAAGATACATTGAACCCTGAGAAAAATATCCTAGTCAGATACAGGGTCAAACCGAAACAGGGTCCCGGGCAAGATATAGTGACTTACCAGGAAATAGTCCCGTCCTATAAACAGTGAACTACAAGAAAAATATCCGACTCAGATACATGGACGAACTGAAACAGGGTCTCGAGCTAGATATAGTGACTTACCAAGAAACAGTCTCGTTCCAAATACATTGAACCACAAGAAAAATAACCGATTCAGATACAAGGATTAACCGAAACAAGTTCCCGGAACATGTATAGTAACTCAGTAAGAAACAGTCCTTTCCCAGATACAGAGAAATACAAGTAAAAAAATCCGAGTCAGATACAGGGACGAACCGAAACAGGTTCCTGGGTCATATATATTGTGACATGCTAGGAAACAGTATCGTCAAAGATAAAGTGAACCCTGAGAAAAATATTCTAGTTAGATACAGGGACGAATGGAAACAGGTTCACGGGCCATATATAGTTATTCAGCAGGAAACAGTCCCCTCCCAGGTTCAGTGTACCACAAGAAAAAAATTTGAGTCAGATACCGATACGAACCGAAACAGGGTCCCGGGTCAGATATAGTGACCTACCAGGAAAGAGTCATGTCAAGGATACAGTGAACCCTAGGAAAAATATCCTAGTCAGATACAGGGACGAACCGAAACAGGGTCCCGGGCAAGATATAGTGACTTACTAGGAAACAGTCTCATCCTAGAAATAGAGAACCACAAGAAAAATATCCGAGTGAGATACAAGGACGAACCGAAACAGGGTCCCGGGCAAGATATACTGACTTACGAGGAAACATCTCGTTCCAAATACATTGAACCACAAGAAATATATCCGAGTTAGATACAGGGATTAACCGAAACAAGTTCTCGGGCCAGATATAGTGACTCAACAGGAAACAGTCCCTTCCCAGATACAGTCAACCACAAGTAAAAAATCTGAGTGAGATACAGGGACGAACTGAAACAGGGACCCTGGTCAAATATAGTGACCTACCGGGAACAGTCTCATCAAAGATACATTGAACCCTGAGAAAAATATCCTAGTCAGATACAGGGTCAAACCGAAACAGGGTCCCGGGCAAGATATAGTGACTTACCAGGAAACAGTCCCGTCCTATAAACAGTGAACTACAAGAAAAATATCCGACTCAGATACATGGACGAACCGAAATAGGGTCCCGGGCTAGATATAGTGACTTACCAAGAAACAGTCTCATTCCAAATACATTGAACCATAAGAAAAATAACCAATTCAGATACAAGGATTAACTGAAAAAAGTTCCTAGAACATGTATAGTAACTCACCAAGAAAAAGTCCCTTCCCAGATACAGAGAAATACAAGTAATAAAATCTGAGTCAGATACAGGGACGAACCGAAACAGGTTCCTGGGTCATATATATTGTGACATGCTAGGAAACAGTATCGTTAAAGATAAAGTGAACCCTGAGAAATATATCCTAGTTAGATACAGGGACGAATCGAAACAGGTTCACGGGCCATATATAGTTATTCAGCAGGAAACAGTCCCCTCCCAGGTTCATTGTACCATAAGAAAAAAATTCGAGTCAGATACCGGTACGAACCGAAACAGGGTCCCGGGTCAGATATAGTGACCTACCAGGAAAGAGTCATGTCAAGGATACAGTGAACCCTTAGAAAAATATCCTAGTCAGATATAGGGACAAACCGAAACAGGGTCCCGTCCCATATATAGTGACTTACCAGGAAACAGTCTCATCCTAGAAACAGAGAACCACAAGAAAAATATCTGAGTGAGATACAGGGACGAACCGAAACAGGGTCCCGGGCAAGATTTACTGACTTACGAGGAAACAGTCTCGTTCCAAATACATTGAACCGCAAGAAAAATATCCGAGTTAGATACAGGGATTAACCGAAACAAGTTCCCGGGTCAGATATAGTGACTCAACAGGAAACAATCCCTTCCCAGATACAGTCAACCACAAGTAAAAAATCCGAGTCAGATACAGGGACGAACTGAAACAGGGCCCCTGGTCAAATATAGTAACCTACCGGGAATAGTCTCATCANAAATATCCGAGTTAGATACAGGGATTAACCGAAACAAGTTCCCAGGTCAGATATAGTGACTCAACAGGAAACAGTCCCTTCCCAGATACAGTCAACCACAAGTAAAAAATCCGAGTCAGATACAGGGACGAACTGAAACAGGGCCCCTGGTCAAATATAGTAACCTACCGGGAATAGTCTCATCAAAGATACAGTGAACCCTGAGAAAAATATCCTAGTCAGATACAAGGTCAAACCGAAATAGGGTCCCGGGCAAGATATAGTGACTTACCAAGAAACAGTCCCGTCCAATAAACAATGAACTACAAGAAAAATATCTGACTCAGATACATGGACGAACTGAAACAAGTTCCTGAGCTAGATATAGTGGCTTACCAGGAAACAGTCTCATTTCAAATACTTTAAACTGCAAGAAAAATAACCGAGTCATATATAGGGATTAACCGAAACAGGTTCCCGATCCAGATATAGTGACTCACCAGGAAACAGTCCCTTCTCAGTTATAGTGACCCACAAGTAAAAAATCCGAGTCAGATACAGGGATGAACCGAATCAGGGTCTCGGGTCATATATATATTGACTTACCAGTAAACAATCCCATCAATGATACAGTGAACCCTGAGAAAAATATCTCAGTCAGATATAGGGACGAACCGAAACAGGGTCACGGGCCAGATATAGTTATTCAATAGGAAATAGTCCCTTCCCAGGTTCAGTGTACCACAAGAAAAAAATCCGAGTCAGATACAGGTACGAACCGAAACAGGGTCCCGGGTGAGATATAGTGACTTACTAGGAAACAGTTGATGAACACACTTTTTATACAATAGTTATCCCTCATACTTAGTCTTTTAAACCTCTTTGGGGCTGAATTGAGTAGACTTGGACCTTATTTGATGTCCTTGGATCCATTTGTGCCTAATTGCAATTTCCAGCAATACTGAACATTTTATGCTGTCTCTGTGTTTCGTGCATATCTTGAGTTCTGAATGTCTACAAATTTTGAGTCATACCTTGTAGGAAAGCTGAGAGAATTGTCTACAACTTTCTTTCAAAGCTCCAAAGCCAATTCAGACGTCCAGAGGGTCATATGCAGCCTGGAATCTAGAGAAGATATGTTGTCGCAGGATTCTGACCTACATGCAGTGTTTGGGCCATAACATGAGCTGTGTATGTCATATAGACTTGAAACAGGTACCATTGGAAAGCTAACAGACAGAGCTTCAATTGTTAGGCAGACCAGTTCACCATATTTTATATTGAAGATGGTCTTATTTGCGGTTGAAGTTGGCTGATGGTTCTAGACACCCATTGGCACTTAAATGGGCCTAACTTCCTCATGACAAGTCCAAATGGGCTCAAGCCAAAGCCCAATTAAAGCTAAGGCCCATGGGAACAAGTGTGCCCTAAGGGCAATTTAGGTATGCATGAAATTTTGGAGGTCTATATCAGCACAAAGGGACAGCCGAAATTCATATCAAGTCATTTATATATTTTAGATAGCTTTTGAACTTTCCTTAGTCTTTAAGTTTGCTCTCTAGATATTTTGTAAGAACTTGGCTTCTCTTATTCATGGAGGGCTAATTCATCAAATCAATCTAGGTTTTGGCTGTTCTGATTATTGATTTTGAGATTATGTGTTGTTGTTATTCATTTAGTTGTTAATCAAGTTCTTTCAATCCTTTGAAATATTCTGTTTGAATTGCTTAATTCGGATTTGGATTATTCATGTGTTCATTTCTTAATTGCATGTGATAAAAGAGAATTGTATGATTGATTAATGTTTCTAAGCTTTCGGATGGATTAATTACCTTGGCTGGATCATGAACTTAGGTAAAACTAGACTTGAATGTTTGCTTAATTCATTTAGTCTTAGTTAATTCTGAATTCTGGTTGCTTAACCAGTGGACATCCATAAAGGACTGAGAGGCATCTTGATGTTTTCTAAGGCCAAGAACATGGTTAATAATTAAATGGATCCTTAGAAATCAATGATGGATCAAAATCAGAATTAGTTAAGACTTGGATTAGTTATTTTCTCTAAAACTTTACCACTTACCATTAATTTCTGTAAAACACTTGAACAAACAGAACCCCCTGTTGATATGTTTCTAAATATGATTCACTACTTAAAAAAATCCTTAGGTTCGACTTAGGGTTGCCTTATGCTACAAGTAGCTTAGGTAATTGACCTTAAACTTTAATTAATTTGAGGAGCCTTGGCAGCTCATCAAATTTTGGCGCCGTTGCTGGGGATTATTCTAGTTTTGAATAATCTTATTAGGAGTGTACTTTATTGCTAACCCTTCATAAACCCCCCTTTGTTGTTTTTTCTTGGTAGTTTTTGGTGAAAACGGGTGATTTTAGGCAAATTTTTCAGAAAATTTAGTACAAATTTTTTAGCCTAGAATGACCTGCAAATTGGTCAGTTAAAGGAAAACGTCCTGAAAGGAAAAACTCATTGTACACAATGAGCCCTACCCTATTTTGGCCAAATTCCATCGTTTAGACCACTCTTTCAATTTTTGAATATTTTTTATTTGATTTTTGACTTCCATTTTCATCTAGTTTTCAAGTTGTGGTGGTCTCGTAATTTTTAAAAATGTGTAGATAACTTAATTAAAATTATTTTGTTGTCTTTTTGCCTTTGTTTTGTGCATTTTGTGTGTTTATCTGTTAGTTCAATTCTGTCACTTTTTGTGTGATTTTGTGTTTTGTTGTGTGTTTTGTTGTTCTGTCATTTTTTTTGTTCATGGTGCATACTAGGTTCCCCTACTACTAAAAGAGTCAAAGAGGTTGTTGCATCACTTTCTGACCAAAAGAGGATGGACCATAAACTTGATGAATTGACATCTTTGGTGAGACAATTTGCAGTGGGACAACAAGCACCTGAACCAGCCATGCAACCAATCCAATTTTGTGGCATATGTCCTTGCACCTCTCATCCCACCAATGCATGCCCTACACTTCAGGATGATGTTTATGGATTTCAAGATCTCTTTGTAGCTGCAGCCGATGTCTTTTTTGGAAAATTATCATACCAACCCCAACAGTAGCCTACATATGATTCATCATTTAACATCTATGAATATGAGTGGAAAGGTCATACCAATCTGACATATGGCAATCCAGCGCCTCCACAACAATATTGGCAACCATTCGAGCAGCATATGCAACAACCAAGTTCAACATACACAGAACTTGAACCTTCAATTGAGGACTTGGTAAAGCAATTGGCAACTCATACCATGCAGTTCCAGCAAAGGACAGAGGCCGCCATACAAAACTTAGATATCCAGATTGGACAATTGCCATCCTCAACGAGTCAATTGCAGGCCTAAGGTTTTGAGCCTATGCAGCATTCCATGGATGAGCACTCTGTCTTTCACATTAATTTGATTGATGATCTAGTTAGGGAATCATATTTAGAAACATATCAACAGGGAGGTTTTGTTTGTTCATGTGATTAACAGAAATTAATGGTAAGTGGTAAATTTTTAGAGAAAACAACCAATCCAAGTCTTAACTGATTCTGATTTTAATCCATCCTTGATTTCCAATGATCTATTCAATTATTAACCATGTTCTTGGCCTTAGAAAACATCAAGACGCCTCTCAGTCCTCTATGGATGTCCACTGGTTAAGCAACCAGAATTCGGAATTAACTAAGACTAAATGAATTAAGCAAACATTCAAGTCTAGTTTTACCTAAGTCCATGATCCAGCCAAGGTAATTAATCCATCCAAAAGCTCAGAAACATTAATCAACCATACAATCCTCTTTTATCACATGCAATTAAGCAATGAACACATGAATAATCCAAATCCGAATTAAGCAATTCAAACAAAATATTTCAGAGGATTGAAAGAACTTGATTAACAACTAAATGAATAACAACAACACATAATCTCAAAACCAATAATCAGAACAGCCAAAACCTGGATTGATTTGATGAATTAGCCCTCCATGAACAAGAGAAGCTAAGTTCTTACAAAATATCTAGAGAGAAAACTTAAAGACTAAGAAAAACTAGAAAACTGTCTAAAATATCCTAATGACTTGATATCAATTTCGGCTGCCCCCTTGTGCTGATATAGAACTCCAAAATTACATGCACACCCAAATTGCCCTTAGTGCACACTTGTTCCCATGGGCCTTAGCTTTAATTGGGCTTTGGTTTGGACCCATTTGGACTTGCCATGAGGAAGTTAGGCCCATTTAAGTGTCAATAGGTGTCTGGAACCATCAGCCAACTTCCATCGCAAATAAGACCATCTTCAATATAAAATATGGTGAACCGGTCTTCATATCAATTGAAGCTCTGTCTGTTAGCTTTCTAATGGTACCCGTTTCAGGTCCATATGATATACACAACTCAAGGTATGGCTCAAACACTGCATATAGATCAGGATCCTGCGACAGCATGTTTTCTCTAGCTTCCAGGCTGCATATGACCTTCTGGACGTCCGAATTGGCTTTGGAGCCCTGAAAGAAAGTTGTAGAAAATTCTCTCAGATTTCCTACAAGGTATGACTTGGAATTTTTAGACATCCAGAACTCAAGATATGCACGAAACACAGAGACAGCATAAAATGCTCAGTATTGCTGGAAATTGTAATTAAGGACAAATGGATCCAAAGTCATGAAATGAGGTCCAAGTCTATGCAATTCAGCCCAAAAGAGGTTTAAAAGACTAAGTATAAGGGATAACTATTGTATAAAAAGTGTGTTCATCAAATTCTCCCACACTTAGCTTGTGCACGTCTCGGGCAAACTAGAATTCCAAAACTAAGAAAAACAAGAACAAGAAAACAAAAACAAATTTAAAAACTAAAGGATCACCTCCCAATGATATTTAAGATATGCAGAAGTTTATACCACAAGTAAGATGAGCAATTAAAGATTCAAGGAAGTCACAGCATTTATGAAATAAAATTTCTTCTCATCCAAAATCAACAAACAAGTTAACTTCAATTGGAAAGCATAAGTCAAGAATGATAGATCCTCACAAGATATACTCTCAATACCTCAAGTGTTTAGAAATTAGGTACTTTACTCAATCAAACTCATGAAGAGATGCACTACCATAAGCTTGCTTATCTTCTACTTCTCCACTACTCAAATAAATGCACACACAAATCAAGAGAACTTTATTTAAGGTTGTAATAAGGCCAAGGTAAAGGTAAAGGAATGAATCAAAATGGATATCACAAGGTAAAAACTCAAAGAGAATAAAAGAACATTGGAGAGGAACTCAAATGACAAGCATTAAATTCCAAGTGTGTAAAGCATATTCTCCTTCCTTTGCACATATTCCTTTTCCTTTTCTTTTCCTTTTTCACAATTCTGATTTTTTTTTTTTTTTTTAGAACCAATTGGTTCTTTTTTTTTTTCTTTCTTTCTTTCACATAATACTTTGCACATTAGGATTCACAACCTCCACACTTGTACTATTAATTACCCACAAGCATAAGAGCTCCTCCAAGACAATGAACCAATGCTCTCCCATTCCCTAAGGTAAGGTAACAACATGGTATTTTTGTACATAGGCATATAATGAGCTAAGATTAGAGATAGGAAAATAGGCTCAATGGGGTAATCAAAAGGAAATAATACAAGGTTGGCTATTTGGCAAAGTACCTAAATCAAGAAAGAATGCCTCAATCATGTTCATGTATGCAAATGAAAATGTAGCCTTAAAAAGAATCAAGCAAGTTCTAGAGTTAACAAATTCCATGAGTGAAATCACACAAGAAGGAAAANCAACATGGTATTTTTGTACATAGGCATATAATGAGCTAAGATTAGAGATAGGAAAATAGGTTCAATGGGGGTAATCAAAAGGAAATAATACAAGGTTGGCTATTTGGCAAAGTAGCTAAATCAAGAAAGAATGCCTCAATCATGTTCATGTATGCAAATGAAAATGTAGCCTTAAAAAGAATCAAGCAAGTTCTAGAGTGAACAAATTCCATGAGTGAAATCACACAAGAAGGAAAAAGAATGGCACATTTGCTAAATCCATCCATTAAAAGGCTCAAAATCTCACAAGGCATGCATGTATCTATCAAACTTAATCACCAATCCAACATCTAAAACCAAGCAAGAACAATTAAGGATGGAAAACAAGCTATTCAATCATGCTATGAACCTTGAAATATAATTACTTTAAACTTACAACTTTACAAATTCTATAACATCATTGGAGGGTAATTAAAACAGAAAAATGACAACAAAAACAGAAAAAACAGCAAGAACAACAAACAGAAAAAATTAAAACAGAAAACAACAAATTTACAGAAATAGTAAAGTAATCAACTAAACTAATCAACTAACCTAATCAACTAAACAGAAAACACCTAATCAACTAAACAGAAAACAATAAAGCAACTAAACTATATACAGAAATCCCTCCCCCACACTTAAATTTTACATTGTCCTCAATGTAAAAACTTCAAAAAGTATCAACAGATGACAAGTAATAACAAGCAGTCACATAAGGACAAGTAAAGTAAAAGAGAGAGAAGAAACATCCTTATCAGGGGAGGTAGATGGCATCTTGCAAGTGGACCTCCTTTACGATGTCCTCTTTAACTACCTCACAGAATGGCTTGCGGCGGTTGAAACCTGCATGTCCAAGAAATGATCAAACATTCCGCACGCATGTGGGGTAAGATAAAGCAGACATCAAGAACAGAAAATTGAAAATAAAATGAACATAAGGCAGTAACAAAAAATAGAAACAAAAGCAAAAACAAAAACAGACTAAAGCAAAACAGAATAAAAAATAGAATACAATTACAATAATATAATCAGAAAATGTACTCCCCTGAAGCTCAAGGTATCATTTTCCGATTATGTGCAGCAAACATGGCTAGATACTGGGGTCAAAGACCACTCTCACGAAGTCTTGGGCTGCCCCTGTAAAGTCATCTGCTAAAGCCGCAGAATCAGTATCAGAATGAGAATGACCAGGATTGCCATCACTTAAAAATGTAGAAATTTCAGCACAGATAGCACAGCTCGTATCACCATCAGAAACAACATGTGAATGGCGCTGGAGATAATTCTTTATACCCACAAAGTCAGGGAATTCAGAACATAGCTCTTCATACACATCCACTAACTCTGCAGGATTATCAATGACCACGGCCGCTGGAATAGAGTCATCTTATTCTAAAAATACTGCAATCTCAGAACAAGCAGGGCAAACAGAATCACCACAATTGTAACACATAGAATCAGGATTGCTTAAGAAGGCTGATATCTCAGCACATACTGCACAAGGTACATCACCATCACAGTCAGGACAGGAGGGGCACCAAACAGAGTCATCAACACCAACCAAATATGGGAAGTCAGCACATAGCTCATCATACCCATCCCCAACTAGATCATCAGTCAAATCAATGTGAAAGACAGAGTGCTCATCCATGGAATGCTGCATAGGCTCAAAAATATTGAACTGCACAACAGAGTCTCCAAACTCCATGGTCTGAGAAGGAAGTGCACTAGAACCCTGGGATTGCAATTGACTCACAGATGATGCCAATTGTCCAATCTGCGTTTCCAGATTCTGCATGGTGGACTTTGCCCTCTACTGGAACTGGATGTTGCTGGTGGCCATCTGCTTCACCAAATCTTCCAATGAAAGCTCAGGTTTGGATGTTGACGAATGAGCTGGTGGCATAGGCTGCTGCTGGAATGGTGGCCTAGTTTGTTGAAACTGACTCTGTTGTTGGTATGGTTGCCTATACTGCTGCTGCTGTTGTTGGGAGGACTGTTGTTGTGGTGCTGCAGCATTGCCATATCTGAAATTTAGATGATCCCTCCAACCAGGGTTATAAGTGTTGGAGTATGGATCATATCTAGGCTGCTGGATTGGTTGCATGGCTGGTTCAGGTGCTTGTTGTCCCACTGCCAATTGCCTCACCAAAGATGTCAATTCATCAAGTCTATGGTCCATCCTCTGTTTGTCAGAAAGTGATGCAACAACCTCTTTGACTCTTTTAGTAGTAGGGGAACCTAGTATGCACCATGAACAAAAATTGATAGAACAACAAAACACACCAAAACACACAACAAAACACAAAATCACACAAAAAGTGACAAAATTGAACTAAAACCGAAACACACTAAAAACACAAAATAAAGGTAAAAAGACACCAAAATAAGACTAGAAAATATATCTAAACATTTTTAAAAAATTTTCTACCACCACAAGACGAAAGGTGGATGAAAATGGAAGTCAAAAATCAAATAAAAAATTTTAAAAAATTGAAAAAGTGGTTTAAACGATGAAATTTGGCCAAAATAGGGTGGGGCTTACTAAAAAGAAGTGAGTTTTTCTTGTCAGGACGTTTTCCTTTAACTGACCAATTCTCAGGTTATTCTGGGCTAAAAAATTCGTACTAAATTTTTTGAAAAATTTGCCTAAAATCACCCGTTTTCACCAAAAACTACCAAGACAAAACAACAAAGGGGGTTTATGAAGGGTTAGTAGTAAAGTAAACTCCTAATATGATTAACCAAAACTAGAATAATCCCCGGCAATGGAGCCAAAATTTGATGAGCTGCCGAGACTCCTCAAATTAATTAAAAGTTTAAGATCAATTACCTAAGCTACTTGTAGCATAAGGCAACCCTAAGTCGAACCTAAGGATTATTCTGAGTAGTGAATCATATTTAGAAACATATCAACATGGGAGTTTTGTTTGTTCATGTGATTAACAGAAATTAATGGTAAGTGGTAAATTTTTAGAGAAAACAACCAATCCAAGTCTTAACTGATTCTGATTTTAATCCATCATTGATTTCCAATGATCTATTTAATTATTAACCATGTTCTTGGCCTTAGAAAACATCAAGACGCCTCTCAGTCATCTTTGGATGTCCACTGGTTAAGCAACCAGAATTCGGAATTAACTAAGACTAAATGAATTAAGCAAACATTCAAGTCTAGTTTTACCTAAGTTCATGATCTAGCCAAGGTAATTAATCCATCCAAAAGCTCAGAAACATTAATCAACCATACAATCCTCTTTTATCACATGCAATTAAGCAATGAACACATGAATAATCCAAATCCGAATTAAGCAATTCAAACAGAATATTTCAGAGGATTGAAAGAACTTGATTAACAACTAAATGAATAACAACAACACATAATCTCAAAACCAATAATCAGAATAGCCAAAACCTAGATTGATTTGATTAATTAGCCCTTCATGAACAAGAGAAGCTAAGTTCTTACAAAATATCTTGAGAGAAAACTTAAAGACTAAGAAAAACTAGAAAGCTGTCTAAAATATCCTAATGACTTGATATCAATTTCGGCTGCCCCCTTGTGCTGATATAGACCTCCAAAATTACATGCACACCTAAATTTCCCTTAGGGCACACTTGTTCCTATGGGCCTTAGGTTTAATTGGGCTTTGGTTTGGGCCCATTTGGACTTGTCATGAGGAAATTAGGCCCATTTAAGTGCCAATAGGTGTCTGGAACCATCAGCCAACTTCCACCACAAATAAGATCATCTTCAATATAAAATATGGTGAACTGGTCTTCATATCAATTAAAGCTCTGTCTGTTAGCTTTCCAATGGTACCAGTTTCAGGTCCATATGACATCCACAACTCAAGTTATGGCCCAAACATTGCATGTAGATCAGGATCCTGTGACAGCATGTCTTCTCTGGCTTCCAGGCTGCATATGACCTTCTGGACATCCGAATTGGCTTTGGAGCCCTAAAAGAAAGTTGTAGAAAATTCTCTCAGATTTCCTACAAGGTATGACTCGGAATTTTTAGATATTCAGAACTCAAGGTATGTACGAAACACAGAGACAACATAAAATGCTCAGTATTGCTGGAAATTACAATTAGGCACAAATGGATCCAAAGTCATAAAATGAGGTCCAAGTCTATGCAATTCAGCCCAAAAGAGGTTTATAAGACTAAGCATGAGGGATAAATATTGTATAAAAAGTGTGTTCATCAATGAGCTCTGTGCTGACTTCCCAGATTTGGTTTGTGTTGATGACCCTCTTCAGTGCCCCTCCTGTCCTGACTGTGATAATGATGTACCTTGTGCAGTGTGTGCTGAGATATTAGCCTTCTTGAGCACTCCTGATTCTATGTGCTACAATTGTGATGATTCTGCTTGCCCTACTTGTTCTGAGATTGTAGCATTTTTAGAACAAGATGACTCTATCACAGAGGCTGTAGTCGTTGATGATCCTGCAGAGTTAGTGGATGTGTATGAGGAGCTATGTTCTGAATTCCTTGACTTTGTGGCTATAGAGGATTATGTCCAGTGCCATTCACATGCTGTTTGCGATGGTGACATGAGTTGTGCTATCTGTACTGAAATTTCTACATTTTTAAGCGATGGCAATCCTGGTGAATCTGCATCTGAATCTGATTCTAGTTCTGATTCCGGTTCTGATTCTGCAGCTTTAGAAGATGACTCTACAGGGGCAACTCAAGACTTCGTGAGAGTGGTCTTTGACCCTGGTATCTAGCTGTCTTCATGAGAGTAATCAGAAGATGATACCTTGAGCTTCAAGGGAGTACATTTTCTGATTATATTACTGTAATTGTATTCTATTTTCTATTCTGTTTTGATTTAGTCTGTTTCTGTTTTTGCTTTTGTTTCTATTTTTTGTTACTATTTTATGTTCATTTTATTTTCAATTTTCTGTTCTTGATGTTTGCTTTATCTTACCCCACATGCGTGCGGGAAGTTTGGTCATTTCTTGGACATGCAGGTTTCAACCGCCGCATGCCATTCTGTGAGGTAGCTAAAGAGGACATCGGGGAGGAGGTCCACTTGCAAGATGCTATCTACCTCCCCTGATAAGGATGTTTCTTCTCTCTCTTTTACTTTACTTGTCCTTATGTTACTGCTTGCTATTAATTTTCATCTATTGCTACTTTTTGAAGTTTTTACATTGAGGACAATGTAAAATTTAAGTGTGGGGGAGGGATTTCTGTGTAGTTTAGTTGCTTTATTGTTTTCTGTTTAGTTGATTAGTTTAGTTGATTAGCTGATTAGTTGATTAGTTTAGTTGTTTCTGTTCTTGTTGTTTTTTCTGTTTTTGTTGTCATTTTTCTATTTTAATTACNGGTCATTTCTTGGACATGCAGGTTTCAACCGCCGCATGCCATTCTGTGAGGTAGCTAAAGAGGACATCGTGGAGGAGGTCCACTTGCAAGATGCTATCTACCTCCCCTGATAAGGATGTTTCTTCTCTCTCTTTTACTTTATTTGTCTTTATGTTACTGCTTGCTATTAATTTTCATCTATTGCTACTTTTTGAAGTTTTTACATTGAGGACAATGTAAAATTTAAGTGTGGGGGAGGGATTTCTGTGTAGTTTAGTTGCTTTATTGTTTTCTGTTTAGTTGATTAGTTTAGTTGATTAGCTGATTAGTTGATTAGTTTAGTTGTTTCTGTTCTTGTTGTTTTTTCTGTTTTTGTTGTCATTTTTCTATTTTAATTACCCTCCAATGATGTTGTAGAAATTGTAAAGTTGTAAGTTTAAAGTAATTACATTTCAAGGTTCGTAGCATGATTGAATAACTTGTTTTCCATCCTTAATTTCACATGCTTGGTTTTAGATGTTGGATTGGTGATTAAGTTTGATAGATACATGCATGCCTTGTGAGATTTTGAGCTTTTGGTGAATCGATTTAGCAAATGTGCCATTCTTTTCCTTCTTGTGTGATTTCACTCATGGAATTTGTTAACTCTAGAACTTGCTTGATTCTTTTTTAGGCTTCATTTTCATTTGCATACATGAACATGATTTAGGCATTCTTTCTTGATTTAGCTACTTTGCCAAATAGCCAACCTTGTATTATTTCCTTTTGATTACCCCCATTGAGCCTATTTGCCTATCTTTGATCTTAGCTCATTATATGCCTGATAACACATTATTTTATACTTTTTGTTTCCCTTATACTTAGTCTTTTAGTGTGTGTTTCTAGTGATTAAGGGAATGAGGGAGCATTGGTTCATTGTATTGGAGGAGCTCTTATGTTTGTGGGTAATTAATAGTACAAGTGTGAAGGTTGTGAATTCTAATGTGCAAAGTATTATGTGAAAGAAAGAAAGAAAGTAAAAAAAAGAGCCAATTGGTTCTGGAAAAAATAAAAAAAAAATCGGAATTGTGAAAAAGGAAAAGAAAAAGAAAAGGAAAGAATATGTGCAAAGGAAGAGAATATGCTTTACACACTTGGAGTTTAATGCTTGTCATTTGAGTTCCTCTCCAATGTTCTTTTATTCTCTTTGAGTTTTTACCTTGTGATATCCATTTTGATTCATTCCTTTACCTTTACCTTGGCCTTATTACAACCTTAAATAAAGTCCTCTTGATTTGTGTGTGCATTTGTTTGAGTAGTGGAGAAGTAGAAGATAAACAAGCTTATGGTAGTGCATCTCTTCATGAGTTTGATTGAGTGAAGTACCTAATTTCTAAACACTTGAGGGATTGAGAGTATATCTTGTGAGGATCTATCATTCTTGACTTATGCTTTCCAATTGAAGTTACCTTGTTTGTTGATTTTGGATGAGAAGAAATTTTATTTCATGAATGCTGTGACTTCCTTGAATCTTTAATTGCTCATCTTACTTGTGGTATGAACTTCTGCATATCTTAAATATCATTGGGAGGTGATCCTTTAGTTTTTAAATTTGTTTTTGTTTCCTTGTTCTTGCTTTTCTTAGTTTTGGAATTCTAGTTTGCCCGAGACGTACAAAAGCTAAGTGTGGGGGAATTTGATGAACACACTTTTTATACAATAGTTATCCCTCATACTTAGTCTTTTAAACCTCTTTTAGGCTGAATTGAGTAGAGTTGGACCTCATTTCATGACTTTGGATCCATTTGTGCCTAATTACAATTTCCAGCAATACTGAGCATTTTATGCTGTCTCTGTGTTTCGTGCATATCTTGAGTTCT
>QAOA01008727.1:0-19836 GCA_003255065.1 Cercis canadensis
CAACCGGAGCTTGGTTCATATGGATTCCAGCATGGTTTGGCTAGTTTTAGCCAAACTCGTATCCCTGAAACAGATGCTGTGAATGAATGAAACGATCCGTGGCTTGGTTCGAATGTTCGCACAAGGTTGATTGAAGAATATGAAGTTGGAGGCAGCGAAGATATAGTTGTGCAGATAAATATTAATAGGGGTAACTCTCCTATTGATCCTTTATTTGACACAAGTGATGATGAGGATGCAGAGTATGTGCCAGATGAGGAAGAATTAATCGAGGACGAGGAAATTGAGGAGGTGTTAGGTTTGAATGTGTTACCGCTCGGGGAAGAAGTCCAACACGCGGCGCCAATTCAGGCAGTCCTTCCTCCATACTATTCATATGTGAACTTAGAAGCATTACAACAGAGTGATGTTTTTGAACAAGGTTCCGGAGTTAGTAGATGGCAAAGGGGCGAGGAGCTGCAAATAGGTCAACAATTCACCAGCAAGGCGGATCTTCAATCAATTGTGAAGCAATACTCCATTTACACGCATCATAATTTCAAGGTGAAGGAATCTAAACCTGATAAGTTAATGTTGGAGTGTAATAATTATGGTTCTGGATGCAATTGGAGACTTAGGGCTTGCTTAAGAACAAAAAGTAATATGTGGGAGATCAGGAAATACAACGGGCCACACAGTTGTACAAATGCCGCCTTAACACAAGACCACAAACAACTGGATGTTAAGGTGGTTGCGACGATGATTGTCAGCTTGATTGAGGAGAAGGCGGATGTGCCAATCAAGCTAATACAAGAGCGCATCAGAAGTAGATTCTCTTATCAAATATCATATAGGAAAGCGTGGCTTGCAAAACAAAGAGTCATCGCTCATATATATGGTGACTGGGAGGAGAGTTACAATAAATTACCCAGATGGATGGCTGCATTGCAGAGAGATGCACCTGGGACTGTGGTAGAATGGTGTATGGATGATTGATGGATGGGAATGCCAGAAAATGGTCCGACAGTGAGGAGATTTCGACGTGTTTTTTGGGCATTTAAACCATGTATTGATGCATTCCGTTGGTGCAAACCAGTTATCCAAATTGATGGTACTTTCTTATATGGGAAGTACAAGATGACGCTGCTCATCGCCACAACGCAGGACGAATCTCGTTCTCCTTTACCTTTGGCTTATGCGGTCGTGGAAGGTGAAACCAAAGAAGCATGGTCATGGTTTTTAAAACATTTGAGAGAGCATGTTGCTAGGGATATGCAAGATTTGGCACTCATTTCGGACCGACATGTGAGCATATTGTCGTCTATTGAAGATATAAATGTTGGGTGGCGTCCACCACTAGCTCATAATTTTTTCTGCTTGAGGCACGTTGTGGGCAATTGGAACACTAACTTCAAGGATGTGACTTTGAAACATAAAATTTACAGAGCCAGTAAGAATATCAATAAAATTCTGTCAATTAAAATTATCAGTGATAACTTTCAATGCCTATAAGGTTTGATGTAACTTTTAATTGCAATTGACAGGTGTCCAATTTGAGTCTATAAAATTTGAGGAGCTAATGACAGATATACATGATGAGTGTAAGAAAGAATACGCATGACAATATATCAATGGCATTGATAAGGTAAAGTGGACACAACAAGGTGACATCCAAGGGAAACGGTATGGCCTAATGACCACTAATTTGGCTGAATGTGTTAACGGAACGTTGAAAGGTACTCGCAACATGCCTATCACTGCCCTTGTTAGAGCCACGTACTATAGGATGAATCGTATTTTCATAGAGAGACGGGAAGTGGCTCGGGCAAGGCTGGCGACTGGGCAAGCATAGACAAAGGATGCACATAAAATAATGATCCGTAATAGTCGTTACGCATCTTCACATCGGCCAATACTGTTTAATAGAGACAATGAATCTTTTGAAGTTGAGGAGTTATTCGATTCTAGAGGACAGATTAGCGGACGATCATTTGCTTTGAATCTAAAAGATGAAAAGTGCGCGTGTGGTGAATTTCAAGCTCTTTATATTCCGTGTACATACGCCATATCTGCTTGTGCCTCTATTGCAATTGATGCATGGAAGTATGTTAGTCCAATGTACTCGACTCACAATCTTGTCAACGCGTATAATGGGCTGTTTTACCCAATTGGTGGAGAGGAGTCTTGGCTAGTTTTTGGGGGGATTAAGGTAATCCCAAACCGTCAGTTGCTAAGGGAAAAGGGACGACCAGTTTCAAGGCGAATACGAAACGAAATGGATTGGGGAGAACCGTCATTTAGTGTTATTAGATATAGTCTTTGTCGTATGGAAGGCCACAATAGGAGGCGATGTCCGAACAGGAGGGAAGATCAACCTTGATACCGTCCTCCATTATGTGTGTTATTTTTTTCGAAGAAGTTTATTCACTTTCGTTGTATACTTTCATAGCACATGAATTTTTAATGACTATAGTATAGGTTGTATCCTTTATATATAAAATAAAATGTTGTCAAAATTACATTATTGTTATCATCACTAAGTATCATTTCCATAATGACGGTTTACAGGATATCAAAATGGTGTTGCAATACACGCCTGGTGACATTTTTAGACTTTGTAGGTGTCGGTGGATGTTAGACGATGGCTTCTCGTATCCACTCAACCCAATGTTACATGACTCCTCCCAAGTACATAGTATTATGTTGATAGAATGGCATCGTAGAGAAGCTGAATGTACTAATTTGCGAGAATTGTGTACGATTCAAAACATTCGTGTTCCACGATGTTTGACCATACATATGCCAAGACAAAGTATTTCGCAGTTACGATCTGCTTTGTATCACATAAGAGAAGAGAATAATCGTATATGAATCAGATTACATCGAAGTGATTGTGAACGCAGTGTGAGAGAGGCAATGAGGGAGGTGGACATAGCACGTGCTTGTATATGGACTCGCCTGTGCCATGAGCCAAAATGCCTATCGGATATTGACATGTCTGATGAAGAATGAAGGAGCTGATCCCTAAATTAGTGATTTAATTGTATTTTCTAGTTAATATGTTCTTACTTGTTATTACTATTAGTTATACATTATATTGGTTATTTGTTTTTGTTAACAAACAGAGTCACACCGAATGCCAAGAAGACGTCCCCCATCTAATGTGTGGTTGCTACCAAGGTTTAATGATGATTACGAAAATGAAATACACTCTGATCGAAGGGAATATTACGCTGGCTTACGTCGAGAGTGGGCATATCGAATTAATGAAGCCGAAGATTTGGTACAACAATTACAATCCGTTGGAGCTCTTCCTGTCTACAGATGGTCATTAAGAATGCCTCGAAGAAATCGCGATGACTATGAGGTGGCCATTGCAGAAATCAGGAAGGAGAACAACCGAATATTGGTGCGTCAATGCCGCTACTATTTGTTAAAAATTGCTAAGGAACAAGCTGTTGTTATGAATCGTGAGTTATCACCCACAGAGATTCAGTCCATCATGACATGTCCTGATTACGCTACTGATGATGATTAAAATTAGTTATATTAGTGAAATAATTGCTATGTTATTTATGGTTTGTTGTATTTTATTGGATGTGCTTATTTATGTATGTTTTATATTATTTGATGTTTTCTTCACACAAATTTTTCATTGGCCATGGGATGATTAGGGTTCAGGAGTTGACAATTAACAATAATGACATTAAATAATTTAACCCATAGGTGCTTCAATTCTAGGAAAAGAGTTAATGATCTGAATGATGTTTAACTAACCGTGATGTTTTACTTACTGCTAAATATATTTGCATACAAAAATGAGTTAAAAGTCATTGATCTCAATGATGTTTAACTAACTGTCAACTAAGGTTAGTTATCCTGGCACTGATGTTGGGCATGGCCCCTGATTACTTACATTGTAAATGTAAGTTATTTATAGGATGACATACGTCCACACTAAACATTATTGGGATCAACTTTCACACCAATGGCTTTTAACTCATTTTTGTATGCAAATATATTTAAATGTTACTAAAACATCACCAAGACTTTTTTTCTGGAATTGAAGCACCTATGGGTTTAAGTATTTACTGTTATTCCTGCTACTCTTTCCATAACCCTTCATCATAAATAAGACTCAAATTTTGGGTTACGACTCCACACTGGAGCAATTGAGTAGCAACGGTTGGCGGCTTTTCTAGAAAGGATGATTGAAACTTGGACAATTCAAAAATTATAACTCTTGTTCTATGCGTTTATTTTTTATTACTTGTTCATTTTATTTTAAATTAAGGCACACTTTATCCTTCGCGCTTTGCTTAGAGTAATCAATAATAGATAAGCAAATATAATTATACATCCTTGACACATAGAACATGTAAATGTAAAATTTAACTAAATAATTATACAATCAATTACTGAAGTTGCCCCAACTAGATACAACAATAAAAAAGAGTGACATCAATCAAACCAGTCTCGTTCTAGACCTGCATTTTGTTGATCTGGGAGTGTGGTGTCCACCATATCTGGATCAACAAAATCAGAAAACTGAATATGTCGACCATCATGCTTTGTCGGATACAAACGAACTGGTGGCATAGGAGTATGCTCTATTGGGCGAGGTATATAGCAATCGAGACCAGGTCTAGTAGCGTGGCCAACCGTTAGACCCAAATTTAGGTGTACATCAGCAGCCGATGGGGGTGCACCCACATTAGTGCCAAAAACATTAACTAGGGGAGAACCCAGTCCTCCCATGGCACCAAGACTCAGTCCTCCCATGGCACCAAGACTCAGTCCTCCCATGGCACCAAGACTCATGTCTACAAATAATTGCGGCTGTGCGAACCGGGACTACAAGTTAAAAGGTGGTGCAGAGGTGGAAGCATCACCCCGCCTCCTAGAACCACGCGATAACCTAGAACGTCGACTGGACGACGATGACGCTGACCCTGATGACGATGACTCAGTCGAAGACTCAACAATTGAAACACATGGAACATCAGTCCGCGGTGGGGCCCACTCTCCCCCATGGCCGACAACATCAAGCGGCAACATGCCCCACTCTGCAAGAACCTGCTCCATCCTTAACTGCACCGATGCTCGCACTGATGCATGTATCTGCTGCTGCAATGTAGCCCATTGCTCAGGAGTCAATGGCGCCCGCGGATAAGGACCATGATATGTAAGAGCCTGATGTGATGGCCTATAGGGTGGATGCCTATACGATGGAGTGATAACACATTATTTTATACTATTTGTTTCTCTTATACTTAGTCTTTTAGTGTGTGTTTCTAGTGATTTTTATGGCTTTTAGACATGTTTTGTAGATTTGGACTTGTTGGTGCTTGTAGATTTTAAATTGCTTAACTGTTAAATTCTGGCACTGCTTACGTTTTTCACCATATCTTTTTCTATAGATTTCCAATTGATGTGATTCCAGTTTCGTTGGAAAGCTGACAGAAAATTCCACATTTCATTTAAATAACATACATTAAAAAGTTAAATATAATTAACGCTACTTGACTTGAATTCAAATATAACATAATACACTAACATGAGCAACATGGGGGGCGCTACGTGAACTAATCCACGTGATGCGAAGATACCACGACATGTAATCAAGTGCAACGCCTAAGCCTAGAGTCGGAATAGCTAAGCTCAGTAGTCGATTATTCCACAGACGATAGTATTGTAAATGTTCGATTGTCCAATCTGTATCCGACTTCCCCCTAATAGTACATGTCTCCAACTCATCATCATAATCGGGGGCAGGAGCCGGAATGGCTTGCAGCCCGCCAAACTGACGCATAACTCTATCTGGGTAATGTCCCTCTATCACATTAAATGAACAGAGGGGCACTCGAGCAGTCCATATCTGTCGTCCTGCAGTACAAAACTCTGGCAACTGGAAGTTTAAGTACGGCTGCCACACAACCTGTAGATTAAGAAAATATTAATTACAAATTGTAGGCGTGCCAATTCTATATTTACTTAATAATAATATAATACTAAATATTTTGGATTCACTCACCTGATCATTGATGAACACATTTTTTATACAATAGTTATCCCTCATACTTAGTCTTTTAAACCTCTTTTAGGCTGAATTGAGTAGACTTGGACCTCATTTGATGACCTTGGATCCATTTGTGCTTAATTGCAATTTCCAGCAATACTGAGTATTTTATGCTGTCTCTGTGTTTCGTGCATATCTTGAGTTCTGAATGTCTAAAAATTCCGAGTCATACCTTGTAGGAAAGCTGAGAGAATTGTCTACAACTTTCTTTCAAGGCTCCAAAGCCAATTCGGACGTCCAGAAGGACATATACAGTCTGGAAGCCAGAGAAGACATGTTGTCGCAAGATCCTGACCTACATGCAGTGTTTGGGCCATAACTTGAGTTGTGGATGTCATATGGACTTGAAACTTGTACCATTGGAAATCTAATAGACAGAGCTTCAATTTTTATGAAGACCGGTTCACCATATTTTATATTGAAGATGGTCTTATTTGCGGTCAAAGTTGGCTGATAGTTCCAGACACCTATTGGCACTTAAATGGGTCTAACTTCCTCATGACAAGTCCAAATGGGCCCAAACCAAAGCCCAATTAAAGCTAAGGCCCATGGGAACAAGTGTGCCCTAAGGGCAATTTGGGTGTGCATGTAATTTTGGAGGTCTATATCAGCACAAAGGGGCAGCCAAAATTGATATCAAGTCACTAGATATTTTAGACAGCTTTTGAGCTTTCCTTAGTCTTTAAGTTTTCTCTTTAGATATTTTGTAAGAACTTGGCTTCTCTTGTTCATGGAGGGCTAATTCATCAAATCAATCCAGGTTTTGGCTGTTCTGATTATTGGTTTTGAGATTATGTGTTGTTGTTATTCATTTAGTTGTTAATCAAGTTCTTCAATCCTCTGAAATATTCTGTTTGAATTGCTTAATTCGAATTTGGATTTTCATATTCTGTTTGCATGTGATACAAGAGGATTGTATGGTTAATTAATGTTTCTGAGCTTTTGGATGGATTAATTACCTTGGCTGGATCATGGACTTAGGTAAAACTGGACTTGAATGTTTGCTTAATTCATTTAGTCTTAGTTAAAACCGAATTCTGGTTGCTTAACCAGTGGACATCCATAGAACATTGAGAGGCTTCTTGATATGTTTTAAAGGCCAAGAACATGGTTAATAATTGAATGGGTCATTGGAAATCAAGGATGGACTAAAATCAGAATCAGTTAAGACTTGAAGTGATTGTTTTCCCTAAAGCTTTACCACTTACAATTAATTTCTGTCAAACACTTGAACAAACAAAACCCCCATGTTGATATGGTTCTTAATATGATTCACTAAATAGAACAATCCTTAGGGTCGACTTAGGGCTGTCTTATGCTACAAGTAGCTTAGGTAACTGACCTTAAACTTTAACTAATTTGAGGAGCCTCGGCAGCTCATCAATCATCGTCAAGGCGATCAAACTGGACCCGATAACCCACATGGTTCCTGTTGAACCCGAATATGTGGTCATAACTTAGAGGAGGTCCCCACCTAATATATTATTTCAAATTATAATTAGATCTAGTTACAAATAATTATGTATTTATAAATTTCTTATTAATTACACTGACCTGGCGGCGACTGGTTCGAAAAAAGGCACAGGGGCAGCTCGGGGGGACGGAGACACTGTAGGGAATCTCTCATAGGCCCATGCCTGTAGCAGGACTAAGCATCCTCCAACGTCCATGTTACGATCAAGAGCAAAATTGCACAGATGTCGGTATAACTTCCCAAGTATAGCTGCACCCCAACTACGTCTGCCAACTCAGTCAAAGTCCTCTAATAGTTTCAAGTACATGAGGTAAACATAATAAGCCAATCAACTGCAAAATATATGCCCTCACATAATACTCTAGTATACGATGCGACGCATCATGTGGACATACACGAAATGTAGCCTTCAACCAGGACAATCGAACTCGGGATCCAGAAATGGCATTCTGGGGAGGCACCACTCCTATTAAACGTCTAACCTCATCAAGCCATGCCGGATGGAAGCTCCTCCCACCAACAACAGTGCCAACATTTCCCCTTTGTTTTTCCTTCGGTTTGGCTTGATTTAGTGATTCTGGATCTACTGTTCAAAACGAAATTTTTAGCTCCGATTGACCTGAAACTTACTCAGTTGAAGGAAAAGGGCCTAACTCACACAAGTCACAGAATAGTTGTGAGGTCCACTTTTTTAAGCCAAATTCCACTGTTTTGACCACTTTTCCATTTTTTTAAGATTTTTTATTTGATTTTTGAGTTCCATTTTCATCCACCTTTCGTCCTATGGTGGTAGAAAAATTTTAAAAAATGTTTAGATACCTTTTCTAGTCCTATTTTGGTGTCTTTTTACCTTTGTTTTGTGTTTTTGGTGTGTTTCGGTTTTAGCTTAATTCTGCCAGTTTTGTGTGTTTTTGTGCATTATGGTATGTTTAGGCATTTAGCCACTTGTTTGCATGGTGTATGACTAGGTCAATTTTAAAAAATGTTTAGATACCTTTTCTAGTCCTATTTTGGTGTATTTTTACCTTTGTTTTGTGTTTTTGGTGTGTTTCAGTTTTAGCTTAATTCTGTCAGTTTTGTGTGTTTTTCTGTGTTTTTGTGCATTGTGGTGTGTTTAGGCATTTAGCCACTTGTTTGTATGGTGTATGACTAGGTCTTCTCCTTTTGTATTGCTTGAAGTAGACCCTGAAATAGAGAGAACCTTGCATACACTCAATAGAGCACATAGGGCTGTTGATAATTTAGATCCTGCCATGGCTGAAGCTAGAACTCCTATTGTTATTCCTGTTGTTGATCCTGTTGATGAAGGTAATAGAGCTGATAATGCTAATAGAGCTGGAAATAATAATAATAATAACATGCAGCCTAGAGACAGAACTCTTAAGGAATTGGCCACCCCTGATTTTGCTTACCAACCTTTAGGGATCTAATATCCAGAAATTGATACTGCTTTTGAATTGAAATCTGGATTGATACACTTGCTGCCAAAGTTTCATGGTCTTGCAGGTGAAGATCCTCATAAGCATTTGAAGGAATTCCATGTGGTTTGTTCCACAATGAGGCCACAAGGAATTTCTGAAGAGCAGATCAAGTTAAGAGCATTCCCTTTCTCTCTTGCTGATGCAGCTAAAGACTGGCTCTTTTACTTGTCACAAGGTTCGGTCAGAAATTGGAGTGACATGAAGAAGCTGTTTCTGGTCAAGTTCTTCCTTGCCTCCAGAACTGTTGCCATTCGAAAAGATATATGTGGCATAAGGATGGAGTGACATGAAGAAGCTGTTTCTGGCAAAGTTCTTCCCTGCATCTAGAACTACTGCCATTCGAAAAGATATATGTGGCATAAGGCAACTGCTAGGGGAGACATTGCATGAGTATTGGGAGAGGTTTACCAAGCTGTGCTCAAGCTGCCTCCATCACCAAATAAGTGATCAGCTTTTGATACAATATTTCTATGAGGGCTTGTCACCTTCGGATAGAAGTAACATTGATTCTGCTAGTGGAGGAGCATTAGTGGATAAAACACCTGCTGCTGCCAGAGATTTAATTTCCAATATGGCAGAGAATTCCCAGCAGTTTGGTGTCAGGATGATTCATTCCACCAGGAGAGTCAATGAAGTTGGTGTATCACTTGCTAACCAACAAAGAATAGAGCATAGACTTGATGAATTGACCTCCTTGGTCAGGCAATTGGCAGTGGGGCGACAAGTATCCACACCTCAACCTGCAAGCTTGTGTGGCATTTGTGCTTGTCCATCACATCCTACAGACGCATGCCCTACACTGCAAGATGGTGATTCTGGATTTCAGGATCCCTCTGTAGCTACAGCAGGTGTTTTTCCTGGTTGACCCCCATACCAATCGCAGCAGCAGCCTAGATATAATCCGTACTCCAACACTTACAACCCTGGTTGGAGGGATCATCCAAATTTCAGATATGGCAATGCCGCAGCACCACAACAGCAGTCCTCCCAACAACAGCCGTAACAGCAGCAATATAGGCAACCCTGGCAACAATGGAACCAATTTCAATCAGCCAGGCAGGGCCAGTTTCAACAAAATAGGCCACCATTCCAGCAGCAGCCTATGCAGCCAGCCAACCCGTCAACATCCAAACCTGAGCCTTCATTGGAAGATTTGGTGAAGCAGATGGCCACCAGCAACATCCAGTTCCAGCAGAGGGCAGAGTCCACCATGCAGAATCTGGAAACGCAGATTGGGCAATTGGCATCATCAGTTAGCCAGTTGCAGTCCAAGGGTTCTGACAAACTCCCTTCACAGACAATTCCCAATCCAAATGGGAGTAATGTGAGTGCTATCACATTGAGGTCTGGCAAATCCTTGCAAGAGCCAGCAGAGCCTCAACCTGCAAGTGAGTCCCAACCAGCAGAGAAAGCAGTTCCTGAGCCAATCACCCTTGCACCTGCGAGCAAGCTGCCTGCAATAGCCCTTCCCTTTCCACAGAGAGCTACTCTGTCCAAGAAGCAAGATGAGGCTGAGAAGGATAGGGAGCTTCTGGAGACGTTCAGGAAGGTGGAAGTTAACATTCCCTTGCTGGATACTATCAATCAAATTCTTAAATATGCCAAATTTCTCAAGGAATTGTGCACCCAGAAGAGGAGGCTGAAGGGCAATGAGCGGATTAGCATGAGTCAGAATGTCTCAACCCTTATTCAACCTCTGCTCTAGAAGTGCAAGGATCCAGGAACTTTCACAATCCCCTGTGTTATAGGCAATTCCAAGTTCGAGCATGCCATGCTAGATCTAGGTGTTTCTATCAATGTCATGCATATGTCTGTTTTCAGTTCCCTCGGGCTTGGACCCTTGAATGCCACAGGAGTTGTGATACAGTTAGCCAATAGGAGCAGTGCTTATCCAGCTGGATTGATTGAAGATGTGCTGGTCAGAGTTGATGAGCTTATTTTTCCAACAGATTTCTACATTCTGGAGATGGAAAGACAGTCACAATCCAGCAAGACTCCATTCATTATGGGCAGACCATTCCTCAAGACTGCGCGGACCAAGATTGATGTGTATGTGGGAACTCTATCCATGGAGTTTGGCGATTCTGTTGTGCAGTTCAACATTTTTGATGCTATGAAGCATCCCATGGATGAGCATGCTGTTTTTCACATTGATGTGATTGATGATTTGGTTGAGGATGTTTACCGTCATATGTGTGCTGATTTACCTGATTTGGCTGGTTTTGATGATTCTATTCAGTGCCAATCTTGTACTGATTGTGACGGTGATTCTGGCTGTGCTATTTGTGCTGAGATCTCCACCTTTTTACGTGATGATGACTCTGGTTCCCCAGAGCTGGTAGTAGCTGTTGTTCAGGAGGAGATTCAGTCTACAGAGATTAACATTCAGCCACCCAGATTACTGCCCTCTGCAGTGCAGCCACCCAAGCTAGAGCTGAAGCCTGTGCCTAAGCATCTAAAGTATGCGTATTTGGCATCTGCAGAGCAACTTCTAGTAATTGTGGCTAACAATTTACTTCCTGAGCAAGAGGAAAGATTGCTGTGCATTCTGCGAGAGCATAAGCGAGCCATTGGCTGGACGTTAGCAGATATTCCTGGCATTAGTCCATCTACATGCATGCATCGCATATTACTTGAAGATGGCGCTAAACCAGTGCGGCAGCCCCAGAGGCGATTAAACCCTCTCATCCTGGATGTAGTAAAGAAGGAGGTGACCAAGCTTCTGCAAGCTGGCATCATTTATCCTATATCTGACAGCACTTGGGTGAGCCCAGTGCAGGTCGTTCCGAAGAAATCCGGGGTTACAGTGGTGGCCAACCAGAACAACGAGTTGCTACCTACCCGAGTGCAGAACAGCTGGCGGGTCTACATCGATTACAGGAGGCTCAATCAAGCCACCAGGAAGGATCATTACCCCCTGCCGTTCATCGATCAAATGCTGGAGCGGTTAGCTGGGAAATCGCATTACTGCTTCCTGGATGGCTACACTGGGTACTTCCAGATTCATATAGCACCAGAGGATCAAGAGAAGACCACTTTTACATGTCCCTTCGGCACGTTTGCTTACCGGCGGATGCCTTTCGGCCTTTGCAACGCCCCTGGTACCTTCCAGAGGTGCATGGTAAGTATATTCTCTGATTTTTTAGAGGAGTGTATGGAGGTGTTTATGGATGATTTTACTGTTTATGGTTCTTCTTTTGATGACTGTCTGAGTAGCTTAGCTAGAGTACTACATCGCTGCATTGAGACTAACCTTGTCTTAAATTTTGAAAAATGTCATTTCATGGTAGAGCAAGGTATAGTTTTAAGCCATGCAGTTTCTAGAAAGGGGGTTGAGGTAGATCCTGCTAAAATAGATGTCATTACTGCTTTATCTTACCCCACATGCGTGCGGGAAGTGCGGTCATTCCTTTGACATGCAGGTTTCTACCGGCACTTTATCAGAGACTTCAGTAAGATAGTCATTCCGCTGTCTAGCCTTCTGCAGAAAGATATGGAGTTTCTGTTTAACCAAAAGTGCAAGGAAGCTTTCAACCGCCTGAAGCTAGCTCTCACCAGTACCCCTGTCATTTAGCCACCTGATTGGACACTCCCATTCGAGCTGATGTGCGACGCTTCGAACTATGCCTTGGGAGCTGTCTTGGCGCAGCGAGTGGCCAAAGTTCCCCATGTGGTTTACTATGCTTCAAGAACTCTGGATGCTGCTCAAGCGAACTACACAACCACTGAAAAAGAACTTTTATCTATTGTTTTTGCATTAGATAAGTTCAGGTTTTATTTGATAGATTATAAGGTTATGGTGTTTTCAGATCATACAGCTCTGAAGTATCTCTTAAAGAAACCGGATGCCAAGCCACGGCTGATTAGGTGGATGCTGCTACTTCAAGAGTTTGATGTGGAGATCCGAGACAAGAGTGGAGCAGAGAACCTGGTTGCTGACCACCTCAGCCGCATAGAGCGAGATCCTGATCCACTGCCCATTCAGTATTCCTTTCCTGACGAGCAGCTATTAGGGCTGCATGGTGAGTTTCCATGGTATGCAGATCTTGTCAATTATCTAGCTGCCCATGCTTTGCCCTCACACCTCACACGTGCCCAAATAGACAAATTAAAGAGTGAGGCAAAATATTATGTGTGGGATGATCCCTATCTCTGGAAATTTTGTAGTGATCAAATCATTAGGAGATGTGTGCTTGATAATGAGTTTCAGTCTGTTCTTAGCTTTTGCCATACCCTTGCATGTGGTGGACATTTTGGTCCTCAACGGACGGCTAGAAAGGTCTTAGACTCTGGATTGTATTGGGTCACTTTATTTAGGGATGCACATATATTTTGTAAATCTTGTGAACAATGTCAGAGAACCGGGAACATTTCCCATAGGCATGAGATGCCCCAGCAGCCTTTACTATTCTGTGAGATTTTTGATGTCTGGGGTATTGACTTTATGGGACCTTTTCCTGTTTCTTTCAGTTTTGTTTACATCTTACTTGCTGTGGATTATGTGTCTAAGTGGGTGGAGGCGAAAGCCACCCGTACTGATGATTCTAAAGTTGTTGTGGATTTTGTTAGATCAAACATTTTCTGTAGATTTGGCATTCCTAGGGCCATCATCAGTAATCAGGGTTCACATTTCTGCAACTGGACCATGGCGGCTTTAATGAAGAAATATGGTGTCATGCATAAGTTTTCCACCCCTTACTACCCTTAGACCAATGGGCAAGCTGAAGTCTCCAACAGGGAGATCAAGCGTATCTTGGAGAAGATTGTCCAACCTAATTGGAAGGACTGGAGTTTGCGACTCGATGATGCTCTGTGGGCATACCAGACTGCTTTCAAGACACCTATTGGGTAAGTTGTTGTGGATTTTGTTAGATTAAACATTTTCTGCAGATTTGGTATTCCTAGGCCCATCATCAGTGATTAGGGTTCACATTTCTGCAACCGGACCATGGCGGCTTTAATGAAGAAATATGGCGTCATGCATAAGGTTTCCACCCCTTACCACCCTCAGACCAATGGGCAAGCTGAAGTCTCCAACAGGGAAATCAAGCGTATCTTGGAGAAGACTGTCCAACCTAATCGGAAGGACTGGAGTTTGCGACTCGAGGATGCTCTGTGGGCATACCGGACTGCTTTCAAGACACCTATTGGGATGTCTCCCTACCGGATAGTTTTTGGCAAAGCCTGCCACCTTCCAGTGGAGCTTGAGCACAAGGCCTATTGGGCGGTCAAGCAGTGCAACCTTGATTTGAGCCAAGCCGGGTCCCAAAGAAAGCTTCACCTCTAAGAGCTTGAGGAGCTCCGTTTGGATGCTTATGAGAGCTTCCGCCTTTACAAGGAAAAGACCAAGCGGTTTCATGATAACATGGTGCTGAGGAAGGAGTTCTCTACTGGCCAGAAAGTTCTCTTGTATAACTCTCACTCAAAGCTCATGCCTGGCAAGCTCCGTTCTCGGTGGCTTGGTCCGTTTATTGTCACCAAGGTTTTTCCTTATGGTGCAGTGGAGATAGCGAGTGAGTCCACTTGCAAGGCTTTCAAAGTGAATGGGCAAGCGGAGTTCGGTAAAATACTCCCGCGAGTCCTCCACATAGTGGAGAAGGTCCACTTGCACAATGTCATCTACCTCCCCTGATAAGGATGTTTCTTCTCTCTCTTTTACTTTACTTGTCCTTATGTGACTACTTGCTATTAATTGTCATCTGTTGCTACTTTTTGAAGTTTTTACATTGAGGACAATGTAAAATTTAAGTGTGGGGGAGGAATTTCTGTATAGTTTAACTGATTTATTGTTTTCTGTTTAGTTGATTAGGTTAGTTGATTAGTTTAGTTGATTACTTTACTATTTCTGTAAATTTGTTGTTTTCTGTTTTAATTTTTTCTGTTTGTTGTTCTTGCTGTTTTTTTTTCTGCTTTTGTTGTCATTTTTCTGTTTTAATTACCCTTCAATGATGTTATAGAATTTGTAAAGTTGTAAGTTTAAAGTAATTACATTTCAATGTTCATAGCATGATTGAATAACTTGTGTTCCATCCTTAATTTTACATGCTTGGTTTTAGATGTTGGATTGATGATTAAGTTTGATAGATACATGCCTTGTGAGTTTTGAGCCTTTTGATGAATGGATTTGGCATTTGTGCCATTCTTTTTCCTTCTTGTGTGATTTCACTCATGGAATTTGTTAACTCTAGAACTTGCTTGATTCTTTTTTAGGCTAAATTTTCATTTGCATACATGAACATGATTGAGGCATTCTTTCTTAATTTAACCACTTTGCCAAATAGCCAACTTTGTATTATTTCCCTTTGATTACCCCCATTGAGCCTATTTGCCTATCTTTGATCTTATCTTAGCTCATTATATGCCTATGTACAAAATACCATGTTGTTACCTTACCTTAGGGAATGAGAGAGCATTGGTTCATTGTCTTGGAGGAGCTCTTATGCTTGTGGGTAATTAATAATACAAGTGTGGAGGTTGTGAATTCTAATGTACAAGGAAAAGACCAAGCGGTTTCATGATAACATGGTGCTGAGGAAGGAGTTCTTTACTGGCCAGAAAGTCCTCTTGTATAACTCTCGCTTAAAGCTCATGTCTGGCAAGCTCCGTTCTCGGTGGCTTGGTCCGTTTATGGTCACCAAGGTTTTTCCTTATGGTGCAGTGGAGATAGCGAGTGAGTCCACTAGCAAGGCTTTCAAGTTGAACGAGCATCGCCTCAAGCCATTTTATGAGGGCGCTCAGGAGGACATAGTGGAGGAGGTCCACTTGCACGATGCCATCTACCTCCCCTGATAAGGATGTTTCTTCTCTCTCTTTTACTTTACTTGTCCTTATGTGACTACTTGCTATTAATTGTCATCTGTTGCTACTTTTTGAAGTTTTTACATTGAGGATAATGTAAAATTTAAGTATGGAGGAGGGATTTCTGTATAGTTTAACTGCTTTATTGTTTTCTGTTTAGTTGATTAGGTTAGTTGATTAGTTAAACATGAGCAACATGGGGGGCGCTACGTGAACTAATCCACGTGATGTGAAGATACCACGACATGTAATCAAGTGCAACGCCTAAGCCTAGAGTCGGAATAGCTAAGCTCAGTAGTCGATTATTCCACAGCCGATAGTATTGTAAATGTTCGATTGTCCAATCTGTATCCGACTTCCCCCTAATAGTACATGTTTCCAACTCATCATCATAATCGGGGGCAGGAGCCGGAATGGCTTGCAGCCCGCCAAACTGACGCATAACTCTATCTGGGTAATGTCCCTCTATCACATTAAATGAACAGAGGGGCACTCGAGCAGTCCATATCTGTCGTCCTGCAGTACAAAACTCTGGCAACTGGAAGTTTAAGTACGGCTGCCACACAACCTGTAGATTAAGAAAATATTAATTACAAATTGTAGGCGTGCCAATTCTATATTTACTTAATAATAATATAATACTAAATATTTTGGATTCACTCACCTGATCATTGATGAACACATTTTTTATACAATAGTTATCCCTCATACTTAGTCTTTTAAACCTCTTTTAGGCTGAATTGAGTAGACTTGGACCTCATTTGATGACCTTGGATCCATTTGTGCTTAATTGCAATTTCCAGCAATACTGAGTATTTTATGCTGTCTCTGTGTTTCGTGCATATCTTGAGTTCTGAATGTCTAAAAATTCCGAGTCATACCTTGTAGGAAAGCTGAGAGAATTGTCTACAACTTTCTTTCAAGGCTCCAAAGCCAATTCGGACGTCCAGAAGGACATATACAGTCTGGAAGCCAGAGAAGACATGTTGTCGCAAGATCCTGACCTACATGCAGTGTTTGGGCCATAACTTGAGTTGTGGATGTCATATGGACTTGAAACTTGTACCATTGGAAATCTAATAGACAGAGCTTCAATTTTTATGAAGACCGGTTCACCATATTTTATATTGAAGATGGTCTTATTTGCGGTCAAAGTTGGCTGATAGTTCCAGACACCTATTGGCACTTAAATGGGTCTAACTTCCTCATGACAAGTCCAAATGGGCCCAAACCAAAGCCCAATTAAAGCTAAGGCCCATGGGAACAAGTGTGCCCTAAGGGCAATTTGGGTGTGCATGTAATTTTGGAGGTCTATATCAGCACAAAGGGGCAGCCAAAATTGATATCAAGTCACTAGATATTTTAGACAGCTTTTGAGCTTTCCTTAGTCTTTAAGTTTTCTCTTTAGATATTTTGTAAGAACTTGGCTTCTCTTGTTCATGGAGGGCTAATTCATCAAATCAATCCAGGTTTTGGCTGTTCTGATTATTGGTTTTGAGATTATGTGTTGTTGTTATTCATTTAGTTGTTAATCAAGTTCTTCAATCCTCTGAAATATTCTGTTTGAATTGCTTAATTCGAATTTGGATTTTCATATTCTGTTTGCATGTGATACAAGAGGATTGTATGGTTAATTAATGTTTCTGAGCTTTTGGATGGATTAATTACCTTGGCTGGATCATGGACTTAGGTAAAACTGGACTTGAATGTTTGCTTAATTCATTTAGTCTTAGTTAAAACCGAATTCTGGTTGCTTAACCAGTGGACATCCATAGAACATTGAGAGGCTTCTTGATATGTTTTAAAGGCCAAGAACATGGTTAATAATTGAATGGATCATTGGAAATCAAGGATGGACTAAAATCAGAATCAGTTAAGACTTGGATTGGTTGTTTTCCCTAAAACTTTACCACTTACAATTAATTTCTGTCAAACACTTGAACAAACAAAACCCCCCTGTTGATATGGTTCTTAATATGATTCACTAAATAGAACAATCCTTAGGTTCGACTTAGGGCTGCCTTATGCTACAAGTAGCTTAGGTAACTGACCTTAAACTTTAACTAATTTGAGGAGCCTCGGCAGCTCATCAATCATCGTCAAGGCGATCAAACTGGACCCGATAACCCACATGGTTCCTGTTGAACCCGAATATGTGGTCATAACTTAGAGGAGGTCCCCACCTAATATATTATTTCAAATTATAATTAGATCTAGTTACAAATAATTATGTATTTATAAATTTCTTATTAATTACACTGACCTGGCGGCGACTGGTTCGAAAAAAGGCACAGGGGCAGCTCGGGGGGACGGAGACACTGTAGGGAATCTCTCATAGGCCCATGCCTGTAGCAGGACTAAGCACCCTCCAACGTCCATGTTACGATCAAGAGCAAAATTGCACAGATGTCGGTACAACTTCCCAAGTATAGCTGCACCCCAACTACGTCTGCCAGCTCAGTCAAAGTCCTCTAATAGTTTCAAGTACATGAGGTAAACATAATAAGCTAATCAACTGCAAAATATATGCCCTCACATAATACTCTAGTATACGATGCAACGCATCATGTGGACATACACGGAATGTAGCCTTCAACCAGGACAATCGAACTCGGGATCCAGAAATGGCATTCTGGGGAGGCACCACTCCTATTAAACGTCTAACCTCGTCAAGCCATGCCGGATGGAAGCTCCTCCCACCAACAACAGTGCCATCAACACGCAGCTCTAATAATATCTCGACGTCTTGCAGAGTAACTGTACACTCTCCGAAGGGCATATGGAACGTATGTGTCTCTGGACGCCAACGCTCCACTAATGCAGGTAAGAAATTGATGTCTAACTGCATAGGCTTTATATGATATACATCACCAAATCCTGCTCTATGCAAATATGGGATCAATCTCGGATTTGGGGGATCAATCCTATGAGTACAAGGGCGAATCAATCTCGGTCCCGAACATAAACAAATATAACATTTATTAAAATAATAAATAGAGTTTAAACAAACAACTATAAAATTCATGGCATTAAACCCACACCTTATTTATTTTTTGAATCCTAAACCCCAAATAATAAACCTCATATCCTAATCCTTAAATTTTAACTCAAACTCTAAATCCTAATCTTTAATCTTAAACCCCATACCCTTATCTCCAAACCCTAATCCTCAAACTCCTAAAACCAATCCAAAAACTTAAACCCAAAACCCATTTCTTTGGACCATAATCCTAAAACCCCTAAAACCAATCCCAGAACTTTAACCTAAAACCCTAACCCTAACCGTAAGTTCTAAAACCTAACACTTAAAGACCAAACCCTAAATTTTAAATTCAAAAATCTTAACCCAAAACCCATATCTCCTAATCATAAACCTAAACCCTCATTTCTAAAGCCTAATCGTGAAAACCCTAAACCCAACACCAAAAATACATAACTTAAACCCTAAACCCTAATCCCCAAAACCAAACTCCAAACCCTATCCTTTGAACCCTAATTTCCAAACCCTAAATCTCAAATAATAAACCTCAAACTCTAATCTTTTTATTATAATCTCAATTTCAAAACTCTAATCTCTTAACCCTAAATCATAAACCCTAAACCACAATCCTCAAATGCTAAACCCTAACCCAAAATGCTAATCTATGAACCTCAACTGTAAAAATCCTAAACCCAAGTCGTAAAAACCCTAATATCAAACCCTAAACTTTAAAATCAAAATCCTAACCCTAAACACCAAACTAACAAAATTAGTTCCCTAAACCCCAAAATTTATCCCTTAACCCTAAATCTTAATATTTAAACTACAAACCCCAAACTCTATTCTTAAACTCAAAAACCTAACTCCAAATCACAAAACCCAAAATGGTATACTATAACTCAAAACCTTATTATTCGAACCCTAAACCTCAAATAATAAACCTCAAACCCTAATCCCTTAATTCTAATCTCAAACTTCAACCCTTAACCTTTAAACTATAAATCCTAAACCTTAAACCCCATTGCTCAAATGCTAAACCCTAATC
>QAOA01008727.1:19892-53892 GCA_003255065.1 Cercis canadensis
AAATTAAATACCCAAATCTTAAACCCTAATCCCTTAACTTAAAACCTAAAATCCCAAAACCTAATTTTCAAACCCTCAATCTTAATCTAAAATCTCAATCCTTAAATTATAAACAATAAAGTTTAACCAAAAACTTTAAACTCTAAATCACAAATTTAATAATACTATTTTGCTAATTTAATAATTCATAATAACAAATTTAAATTAACTCATTTATTTATAAAATTGAACAATAACTGCTAAAAACATAAATTAATAATTTAATTAAATAAATTTAATATATACTACTATAATATTAAAATAATTAAAAAAAAACAAAAATTTAACTGTAAACAACACTAACATAAATTAAGACAAATATCTAAACTAAAATCTAAACTAATCATTAAACTCTATTAGATTAATGTGTTACAAAAAAAATGAATAAATAATTAAAACATATTGCTAACAGTGTAAATTTAACAAATATGAACTTAAAAATTAAATTTAAATTTATTAACCTCATTGTTCCATATTTGATTAGAAATATGCATCAATTGTAATGTTAAGACAGATGAATATATTGGTCCCGGTGTAATTTCTCCATGACTGGCCATTTTTTAAAGTGCAAAGTCAAAATAAAAATGTGAGATGAAAATATAAAACAGAAGATGAGAAATAGGAGATGAAAATAAAAATGTGAGATGAAAATATAAAACAAAGGATGAGAAATGGGAGATGTGAGGAAGAAGAGTGGACGTTGGGAGAATGAAGCTTCAGAGTGTGAGAGGAGAATGGAGGGGGGGGGGGGGGGGGGGGGGNGCGGGGGCAGCCAAGTCAACATTTCTAACACTCTTAGGGAATGCAAGAAACGCTTTAGCGTTTCCTATTGTAGAACATTGTTTTAAACTGCGTTTCATGAAGCAAAACGCCAACCCATTCAGTGTTTTATATAGAAAACGCAGTTTCCTTTTTCTACCATTTCGCCCACGCAGAAGCATTTTTTGGGTTAAAACGCAGTTCAAGGGGGGGGCAGCCAAGTCAACATTTCTAACACTCCTAGGGAATGCAAGAAACGCTTTAGCGTTTCCTATTGTAGAACATGGTTTTAAACTGTGTTTCATGAAGCAAAACATCAACCCATTCAGTGTTTTATATAGAAAACGCATTTTCTGCCATTTCGCCCACGCAGAAGCATTTTTTGGGTTAAAACGCAGTTCAATTCAACGGTTTATGATAGAGACGCTTAGCGTTTTGTAGCAAAAAAAAAACTAACCCATTTCAGTAAAATGTTTCAAAACTATCCTATATTCGTAATCATTTTATTAAACAGTATTATTACTGTAAATTTCCCCTAGTTTCATGCTTTTGGCTATAAATGTTGTGTTAATCAATGGAAAAGAACATTTAGAAAATTTTGATTCAAAATCTGATGAAGCTATTTTCTTGAGATACTCTTTGTCTAGCAAAGCCTATAGAGTTTTTAATAAAAGAACTCTTATTGTAGAAGAATCAATGCATGTGGTTTTTTATGAATCTAACTATCCTTTGACTTCAAATACTCTTGAGGAGAATAATATAGTGCAGGACAACAACAAAAAATATTGGCTTAATTGCAATTTTGGTCCCCCTATTTTAACCACTTGAACATTTTGGTCTCCCTTCTTTAAAAATGAACTATTAAGTCCTTCTATATTCATAAAATATACAAGTTTAGTCCATTTATCTTTAAATCTTGAGGAAAATAATATAGTGCAAGACAACAACAAAAAATATTGGTTTAATTGCAATTTTGGTCCCCCTATTTTAATCACTTGAACGTTTTGGTCCCCTTTCTTTAAAAATGAACTATTAAGTCCTTCTATATTCATAAAATGTACAAGTTTAGTCTAGTTATCTTTAAGTCAAAATTCTTAGATTTATTTCAAGGTGTAAAGTTCTCTGATTCATAATCCCACCGTTCAGATTGAAGGGCTACATCTTGTGAACCTTCTCATTAAATTTAAGCTCGATCTAACGGTGAAACACAGCCCAAAATACCAAAACCATAAGTTTTCATCTAACTAAAAATTTAGACTTATTCACCGTTAGATCGAGCTGAAATTTAATGGAAAGATTCACAAGACGTAGCTCTTCAATATGAATGGTGGGATTATGAATCAGGGAACTTTACACCTTAAAATAAACCTAAGAATTTTGACTTAAAGATAAATAGACTAAACTTGTACATTTTATGAATATAGAATGACTCAATAGTTTATTTTTAAAGAAGGGGGACCAAAGCGTTCAAGTGGTTAAAATAGAGGGACCAAAATTGTAATTAAGCCAAAAATATTCTAAGGCCGAAAACAACAAAGAGAAAGCAGCAGATCAAACACCTTCAGAACCAGTTCACATAGAATTAAATCATTCAAAACCAATTCAGGAAGAAGCTCCATAGAAAAATGTGAGAGACTAACTACCAAAAGAAACCAGGACTTCCAAAAATCATACAGTTGAAAAGGTAATTGGAGACTTGGAAAGAGGAATAAGTACAAGAGTATCTCTTAGAGATAAACATGTGAACTTGGCCTTCTTGTCCTTGTCCGAACCTACCAAAATTGGTGAGGCATTACAAGATGAGACTTGGATCATGACAATGCATGAAGAATTAAATAAGTTCTCAAGGAATCAACTCTGGACTCTTGTACCTAAACCAAAAGGTCACACAATTATTGGCACAATATGAGTTTTCAAAAATAAACTTGATGAGGATGGCAAGATTGTGAGAAACACACAAGATTAGTAGCTCAAAGCTTCAATCAGCAGGAAGGTATAGACTTTGAAGAAACTTTTGCTCATGTAGCTAGATTAGAAGCCATTAGAATGTTTCTTGCATTTTCATCTTTTAAAGGCTTTACAATTTTTCAAATGGATGTGAAAAGTGCCTTTTTGAATGGCTATATTAATAAAGAAATTTTTGTTAAACAACTCCCTGGTTTTAAAAATTTAGACTTTCCTAATTATGTGTTTAAATTCTCCAAAGCTCTCTATGGTCTTAAGCAAGCTCTAGGAGCTTGATATGATAGACTCAGTGAGTTTCTTATAAAAAATAATTTTTTAAGAGGAAAAGTAGATACTACTCTATTCACTAAAAGATTATCTCATAATATCATCGTAGTTCAGATTTATGTTGATGACATTATTCTTGAATCAACTAATGATGAATTATGCAAAGATTTTGAGACTCTAATGAAGAGTGAATTTGATATGAGTATGATGGAAGAGCTTAACTTCTTCCTTAGACTTCAAATGAAGCAAACCAGAGATGGAATCTTCATTAATCAGTCTAAGTACACTAGAGAGCAGCTTAAATGTTTTGGCATGGACAATGCAAAAAGGTATTTCAACTCCTATGAGTCTTGCTACAAAACTAGTTCTTAATGAAAAAAGGTAAATCTATCTGTGAGAAAAGATATAAAGGTATGATTGAATCTTTGTTGTATTTGACTACAAGTAGGCCAGACATTATTTTCTTTATTTGTGCTTGTGCAAGATTTCAAGTTAATCCAAAGGAATCTCACTTATCTGCTGTGAAAAGAATTTTTCGATATTTAATCAGTTCTGTAAATGTTGGCTTGTGGTTCGATAGAACTAGTTCTTTCAAACTAGTTTCTTATACAGATTCTGATTATGGTGTATGTTCCATTGATTGAAAAAGCACCTGTGGAGGTTGTCAGTTTCTTGGAGGAGCCTTGGTATCTTGGCAATCTAAGAAACAAAATTCAATTGCTCAATCAACAGCTGAAGCTGAATACATGGCTGATGGACTATGTTATTCACATGTGCTATGGATGAAACAACAACTTGTTTATTATGGTATAATTATAAACAAAATTTCATTGTTGTGTGATAACACTAGTGCAATAAATATTGCAAGAAATCTAGTTCAGCACTCTATGACCAAACATATAGACATAAATCATCATTTTCTTAGAGATCATGTTCTCATGGGTGATATAGAACTTTATTTGTTAACACTGATGATCAGCTTGCTAATATTTTTACAAAATCATTAGTTGAGGAAAGATTATGTTTCCTGAGACATGAACTAGGCACGATAAATGTGTCTTGATGAATCATCATTTTTTGTGCATACTGCTTGTTCATATGCATTCCATTTTTGGTAAAGAAATTTTTGGCTGCTGAAAGATTCTAGTGAATACTCAATAAATTTGAAATTTTTGGGAGAGAAATATGAAATCTTATCAAATTTTTTAACCCAACATACTTGTTGAACTTGTTAATTCTATGAGCTGCCAATTCTCTAAAGAAATTTGATTTATGTTTGGGCTTTTTATTTGAAAGGGCCACAACAATTCTTTTGGGCAATATTTATTTTGACTGATCCATTAAAAGCCTTCTTCTCCCATTTTTTATTTTTGGGATGGTGTTATTTGTGGGCTTCCATCTTCGGCCCCCGTTTTTCTGGCCTTTGGCCAAAACGTGCATTTAGTCTTACCGACCTTATATCAGAACTCACTGTTTCATCCAACTTCATTCTCGGTTTCTTCTTTCTCTTTGGCTTTCAAATTTCAGCCAACTCACCGTTTCATCCAGCTTCATTCTCGGTTTCTTCTTTCTCTTTAGCTTTCAAATTTCAGCCCTAAAAACGGTTCATTTCCCCTGTTTCTCCATTGCTCCTAAAACACGTCCCTTTCGTTGTGAGTGTCACTGCTTAATCATAACTACTAGTCCATAAAGCGAGGTAGTTAGTTGCTAGAATCATGGAAAGAAGACGGGTAACCCAAAGATTGATAGCTTAATCTAAAGGAAAAGTTTGAGCAGACTCTTCACATGTAAAATCAATAGAGGTCTCAAATTCATCTCCTTCTAAGGAACCAAAGGATCTTGAACTAATCCTTCAACAATTTAGAAAATTTGCTTCTCAGTCAGATAAAGGCAAAGGTAAAATGTCTTCTCTTCCTCCTTCCCCTATTATTGAACCTATCTCTGAACTTTTGCTCCCATGGCTGCTTCTCAAAGCACCTCCCTCCTCTTGTCCCTCAGCCACTCCTCATTTATCTCTTATACATTCTTCTATTCCTACTTCGAAAACCTCGCCATTGTCATCTCCCTCAAGCAGACTCTTCACATGTAAAATCAATAGAGGTCTCAAATTCATCTTCTTCTAAGGAACCAAAGGATCTTGAACTAATCCTTCAACAATTTAGAAAATTTGCTTCTCAGTCAGATAAAGGCAAAGGTAAAATGTCTTCTCTTCCTCCTTCCCCTATTATTGAACCTATCTCTGAACTTTTGCTCCCATGGCTGCTTCTCAAAGCACCTCCCTCCTCTTGTCCCTCAGCCACTCCTCATTTATCTCTTATACATTCTTCTATTCCTACTTTGAAAACCTCGCCATTGTCATCTCCCTCTTCATTCTCTAATTCTCCAAAACCACCAATAGCCTTTGTTGACCCACATGTTGACTCCATGTCAAAGCCATCATCTTCTAAAACTCCATATCAAAGCCATCATCTTCCAAAGAATGTAAACCAACATCAATCCCTAAACCTTCAGAGCTTCCTGCCAAACCCAAAAGAGTCAAAATGCTGGCCAGGAAGACAACATTTACTCCTCGGGCCAAAGCTTCAATACCCAAGCTATATGAATTTGAAAGTGTTGCTGCTGAGGAGAACTTCCTCAAACTATATGCAAATAGGTCCATTGCACCTGGCTGCATTGTCTTATAGGAATCTCCATCATCTGCCACCAAATCTATTGAAGCCACATTTGCTAGCATGGGATGGTCGAGTATGCTAAAGCTCAGTGACCCAGTCATCCCAAAGGTAATCCGTCTATTCTATCCTCATCTCCAGCCTTTGAAAGGATCTGATACTGGCATTGTGCATTTAAAATCTTTTGTTGCTAAGGTAGAACTAATCATATTTGAAAGGTTATTAGCTAGCATTCTGAAACTGCCTGTAAAAAGAGATGCTAGGTTCATCCAAAAGGTTTGGCCCTCTGACCTTATTTCCTACGATGATGCAATGCAATCACTATATGATTACCCTGATCAAAAAGGTCAAGGAAGACCTCCATCTATCCACTGCTTTGATTCCATAACCAGAACTTTAGCTAAGCTCATAACCACTCAACTCTTACCCTGTGTAGGCAGTCATAGTGATCTTTCAATTACTGATCTCTATGTAATGTATCATCTAAAAAACCAACTGCCATTGAACCTGCCTAGGCTGATTCTCAGCACCATGGCTGCAACTGTCAAAAAGACTAGGGTCAAAACCAGTTTGCCTTATGGGATGCTGATTGTCAAGCTTTGCAAGTATTTCAAAATTGATCTCTCCAATTTTGATTCTGAACCTTTCCCTGCTAAACTAATTCTCAAAAGAATGATCCTTGCTGCCAAGAGGCCTGCTACTGCAACCCTAACCAGTTCTTTTCAGCCCACCAATAAGTAGAAGAAGTCAACCCACCAGTTCACCCATCTCAGAAGGTCGACCATGTGGAGTGGATTGCTTCAGTCAAACCTGAAGAACTGGCCAATCAAATTGGCAAACGTTTGAACTTCTTCTAGAATCTAGCTTTTGACTGCAATGCTCGGTTAGCAGTTGTTGAAAAGGAACTAGCAGTCACTAAATGTCAATTGATAACTCTCAAAGCATCTCAGCCTTCCTTTCATTAGATTGACTGAATATTTTGATAATTTTTTATCACTTTTGATAAAATTTCAGTTGTAATTGTAGTGTAGCTAAATATTCTCCAGCCTCTTGATATTATTATCTCTTTTCAAACACATACATAATATTTTTTGGCATAGATTGACAACTTGTACTTAATCAGTTAATTGGTTTTATCCTACTTCTATTTTGGTTGTTATAACTGATGATCTACTTTGTTACTATACTCTGTTTCTTATCCCTCATTTTTCTTTTTGATAATTCCAAAAGGGGGGAGGGGGAATTCTGACTTAGTCTGTTTGAATTGCTTAGTATAATTTCTTGAAATGAAACATATCTCCTTTTGAAAAATTCTCTTGTGAGTCTTATGCCTATTGGCTGCTCTAAAGAACTAGTTCTTCTATTCTATAGACTACATATATTAAAGGGGAGATTTTTCATATACATTTTTGTCATCATCAAAAAGGGGGAGATTGTTAGCCCCTCAATTCTCTAGTCCTATTTTGATGATAGTAAAATGTCTTGTTACTTTTAACCTATGTTGTATTCTCTAAGCTCTTATTTAGAACATGTTTGAAAAAAAAGCCTTAAAGAACTAGTTCTTGTCTTTGTGATCTAGTTCCTATGGATAACGAAATCTTCTAATCCTACTGATGTGGACAAGCTTGTCGAAGACTCCAGATGGCTTTAGCCTTTTCTAGTCTCTCTAAGAAATTGTGTTAGTTAAGATTGGAAAGTTCTTCTTGAAGTGACTGATGTAAAGTCCACTTTTCAAGGGATATTTTTTTTTTATCTACTTTCTCTTACACAAGGTCAAGCTTTTTCTTACAAAAAGACAAAGGTCATTGTGCATGATGGACAATGTGTCAACTAGTAGGTGGCTTTTTCTTTAGCCTTTCTTATAGTCCTTCACGTGTACAAGAAAGGCAATATATCAAAAGAACTTACCAAGGCTTTGGTATGCATGCAGAGAAGAGAGAAGAAAATATATCAGAGTGAGAAGGAAGCCATTCTTAAGAGTATTACTCTTCATCTTCCTCTCAAATATCTCTTCATTCAGCAAGAACTTCATTGTATCATTTCTACCTTGTAAGAGTTTCTTCTTTGGGGACGCACTGAAAACTTGGGTTTTGTATTTGGATTTCTATTGAAGAAATCCATGAGAGTGATCTCTAGTGTGTTAGAGAGTATGAGTTCATGGTTAGCTTGAAAAACAAAAACTATGGTTAAGAAGCTTGGAAAAATAAACTTGAAGAATAGTGGAACCCCAGATATGGGAAAAGTGGATGTAGGCATTTTTAAGCTAAACCACTATGAAGACTCTTGCAGATCTTCTCTCTCTCTTTATCTTTCATTTTCTGGATTAACTTCTGCTCTATTCTTAATGGTTGATTAAGTTATTTCTCTGTGTTCAAATCTAGTATTTGTTAAAGAACTAGTTCTTAAACAAATCTGTCATTTGAATTTATTTATATTAGAACCAATCTTTCAATTAATTTTAAGAATTCCTATTCACCCCCCTAGGAATAGATCCTACAGCCTTCATAGGGTCTATGGATTGAGGTTAAACCTATAAGGCTTAGGTATTAGGGTTAAAGATATAGGATTAGGTTTTGGTTAAGCATTTAGGATTTATAGTGTAGGGTTTATGGTCTATACTTTATGATTTATGGTTACAAGTCATTAAGTTTAGTGTATAGGGTCTAGAGTTTAAGGTTTAGCATATAGGATTTAGGTTAATACTATAGGGATTTTGGTTTAAGGTTCAGTGTTAAAGGTTTAGGGGTGTGGTGTTTAGGGGTCAACAGTTTAAGGTTAATGGTCGAGAGTTTTGGCCTTAAGGTCTAAGGTTAAGGGCATAGGGTTTAGGGTTTAGAATTTCATATGTATAGTTTAGGATCTAGGGCCTAGGGTTACGGGTCAAGGGTTTAAGAATAATGGTTTGAAATTTATGGTTTAGTATCTACAATTAATAAGGATTAAGCATTCATAATTTAATGTTTAGGGTTTATAATTTATTGTTTATGGTTTAGGATTTAGAGGCTAGGGATAAGGGTCTAGGATTTATGGTTGACGGTTAAGTGTTAAGCATTTTGAGTTTAGCTTAATCATCTAGGGTTTAGGTTCAAGGGTTTAAGGTTTTGTGTTTGAGGTTAAGGGTCAATTATCCATAATTTAGCATTTAGTGTCTAGGGTTTAGTGTCTAGGATTTAGTTTAAGGGGGTTTAGCATTTATCATTTAGGATTTAAGGATTAGATTTAAGCATATAAGATTGAGGTTAAGGGTCTAGGATTTAGGGTTTAAGGTCTATACTTTAGGATTTAGAGTTCAAGATTTAAGGTTACAAGTCATGAGTTTAATGTATAGGATTTTTGGGTCTATGGTTAAGTATTTGGGCTTTAGGTTAAGGGTGTAGGGTTTTGAGTTTAGGATCTAGGTTTTAGGTTTGAGGGTCAAGGGTTTAGATATTTGAGTTTAGATTTTAGGGTATAGGGATTAGGGTTTATGGTCTAGGTTAAGGGCCTAGGTTTTAGGGTTTAAAGATTAGGATCCAAAGTTTAAGTTCTAGGGATTAGGGTTAAGCAATTGGGCTTGGGATTAGGTTGTGTTTAGAGTTTATAGTTAAGGGTTTAAAGACTATGATTTAGGGTTTAGAGTTTAGGATTTAGGATTTAGGGTTACGAGTCATCAATTTAAGGTAAGAGGTCTAGCTTTAAGCATATAGGGAATATGTTAAAGATGTAGGGTTTCGAGTATAAGGTCTAAGGTTTATGGTTTAGGGTTATAGCTTAAGGGTTTAGGATTTTTGTATTAGGGGTAAGCATTTGTGGTTGAGCTTAGGATCTAGGGTTTAGGGATAAGGTTAAGGGTCTAGGGTTTTGAGCTAAGGATCTAGGTTTTAGGGTTAAGGGTTGAAGGTTGAAAGTTGAAGGTTTAAGATTGTATATAGGGTTCATGATTTATAGTTTACTGTTTAGGATTTAGAATCTAGGGTTAAGGCTATAGGGTTTATAGTATAGGATCTAAGGTTTAGGATTTTTCATTTAGGGTTTAAATTTTAAGGTTTAAGGTTAAAGGTTTAAGGTTATGACTCTAGGCTTTAAGGTTTAGGGATTAGGTCAAGCATCTTGGATAAAGGTTAAGGGTCTAAGTTTAGGGATAAAGCTTTATGGTTTACAATTTAAGGGTTAGTGCTAAACATCTAAGGTTTAGGTTAAGGATTTATGATTTAGGGTTATGGGTTAAGGGTGTAGGAATTTGAGGTATGGGTCTAGGATTTACATTTTAGGGTTTAGGGTTTAAGGTTTAATGTTTAGAATTCAAGATGTAGGGCTAGGGCACAGGGTTTAAGGTTTACAATTTTAGGTCGAGGCTTTAGGGTTTAGGGTCTAGAATTTAGGGATTAGTGCTAACCAGCTAGGGTTAAAGGTTGTGAGTCAAAGGCTTAGGTTTTAGGATTAAGGGTCTAGCGTTTATTTTTTAAGGTTTAAGGTCTATAATTTATGGTTTATAGTTTAGAATGTAATGTTGAGTATTTAGGGTTATATGTCATTATATTAAGTTATAGAGTCTAGAGTTTAGGGTTAAGCATCTAGAATTTAGGTTAAAGGCCTAGGGTTTCAAGTTCAGCATCTAGGTTTTAGGGTCAAGGGTTTAAGATTTTTTTGTATAATGTTAAGGGTCTAGAGTTTACAGTTGAGGGTTAAGGGCTCAAAGTTTAGGGTTTAGGTTTTAAGGCCTAGATTTTAGGGTATAGGGATTAAGGTTTATGATTAAGGCTCTAGGGCGATCCATGGCTTAGAGTCTAAGGTTTAGCTTTTATAGTTTAGGATTTATAGTTTAGCATTATGACTTTAGGGTTCAAGATTTAAAGTTTTGGGACTAGGGTTAAGATCTAGGGTGGAGGTTAAAGGTCTACGCTAGGGTTTTTGGTGTAGCGCTAATCATCTAGGGTTTAAGGATAATAGTTAAAGGTCTAAGATTTAGGGATTATGTATCACAATTTATGGTTTAAGGTTTAGAGTTTAGTATTTAGGGTTTAGGATTTAAAGTTAAAGATTGAGTTTAGGGTATAGGGTATAAGCTTTAGGGTTAAGCATCAAGGATTTAGGTAAAAGGTCTACAATTTCTGGTTGAGAAGGTAGGGTTTAGAATTAAAAGTCAAGGATTTGGGGGTTTGTGTCTAAGGTTTAGGATTTAAGGTCTATGGCTTAAGATATAATGTCTAGAGTATAGTGCATACAGTTTAACGTTTAGTGTTTAGAGATTAAGGTTTAGGATTAAGGCCAAAGTGGTAGCTACAATCACATCGTGGAATCAAATTAAAAGCAAGTGTTTTGAAATACAGCTAAAAAAAATACAATTTTTGAAAATTAACTTTGATCTTCTGATTGGCTAAAAGCCCAACTAACACTAGTAGTTTGCAAAAGGTAGGTTCCATTCAAGGCCTTTATTGAATTTTGAGAATTATCAAGATTCTCCTATTCAATCAGTGCACAACCTTAAAATCAAATAATTATAATAATTACTTGAACATCAATCAAAATATTTATATGATCAAGTTACTAATAAAGACTAGACTCTCTAAATTTTAGTTTAGGGATTAGTCTTAAGCATCTAGGGTTTAAGGTTATGGGTCAATGGCTTAGAGTTTAGTATTAAGGGTCTAGGGTTTAGGGTATAAGATCAATGGTTTAGGGTTGACATTTTATAAAGTAGGGTTTAGGATTGTAGCTCTAAGGTTAAGCTTAGAACTTAGGATTTAGGGTTTAATGTTAAGGCTCTAAAGATTAGGGTTTAATGATTAGGATTAAGCATCTAGAGTTTAGGTTAAGGGTTTAGGTTTTTGGGTTAATGCTCTATGATTTAAGGTTTAGAGTTTAGAGTTTAAGATTTAAGATTTAGAATTAGGGTTAAGCATTTATAATTGAGGCTAAAGTTTAAGGTTTAGGGTCAAGGATCTAGGGTTAAGGATTATGTTTAAGTATCTAAGGTTTAGGTTAAGGCTGTAGGGCCTAAGGTTTAGGATTTAGGGTTCAAAATTTAAGGTTAAGGGCCAAGGCAATAGGGTTTAGAGATTTAGGTTAAGGGTCCATAGTTTAAGGTTTAGGGAATTAAATTTAAGGTTAAACATCTAGAGTTTAGTATTGAGTAAAACATTTTTTTGGTCCTTGAAAGATTGCTTCGGTGACACTTTAGTCCTATAATCATTTTTACTGACACTTTAGTCCTTGAAAGATTATTCCGTCCACCATGTTAATCCTCCGCTAGGGTTCGTTAGTGGGACTTAACAGAAAATGCCACGTGGCACGTTAAGTGCTGACGTGTCCGTTATGTGCTGATGTGGCACATTAAAAAAAATTTTAAAAATCCCTCCTCTCTCTTCCCCGTCTCCTCTACACGTTTCTTGCTTCAACTTAGGTGAGAGAAAGACCAGCCAAACTGGTTCCAGTTGTGAGCTAGCAATCATAGTGCAATTACTCAGGGGCAGCAAGTGCTTCATCTTCCTCTTGTTGCTTGGCCTCTTCAAGTCCTCTGTAGTTTTCCCTTATTATTGGCAAGAATGACAATGTCAACATAACGCATTGGAGAATCAGTGTCACAGAAAGCAATAGTTGGTATATTTCCAAGAGCAACTTCCTTAATGGGCTGCAATCAAATAAATACAGTAAGGAGCGTGCCTTCCTGCAATTGCATAGGCGCTAGTGCACTGAGCAAACTTAAGAACAACTCTCTGACCATAAGGCCTGGCTGTACTGAAGCTTTTCCTATGTTTTACTGAGGTTGATAATATAAATGTCATTCTTCACGTGGAGTGCATGCCCAAGTACCTCTTCACCGAGTTGACTCAGTATAAGTTACATATACCCCTTCTTTTCATCACCGAGTTGACTCAGTTAGATGTACCCCTTCATTTTCACCATGCACCAGTCACCCTTCACATTCTCCTAAGCCAAGAAGATCTCATCATGTGCTAAGTTCATGGACTAAGTCCACCCAAGGGGGAGAGTACTCAGCAAACAAGTATGAGGATGGCGGAAAGAGAGAGTGAGAGGGAGATGGTGGACAGAAAGAGAGATAAGAGTGAGACGAAGATGGAGGAGAGAGAGAGAGATGAAAATGAGAGGCAGATGGCAGAGAGAAAGAGAGATAAGAGATAGAGGAGAGAGAGAGATGAGAATGAGAGGGAGATGGCAAAGAGATAAGAGTGAGAGGGAGATGAAGGAGAGAGAGATGAGAGTGAGAGGGAGATGGTGGAGAGAAAGAGAGATGAGAGTGAGATGGAGATGGAGGAGAGAGAGAGATAAGAGTGAGAGGGAGAGACGGGGAAGAAAGAGTAAGAGAAGTGAGAGAAGAGGGGAAGAAAGAGAGAGAAAAGAGATAGGAGGGATTTTTTTTAAATTTTTTAATTTGCCACATCAGCACATAACGGACACGTCATCAATTAACATGCCACGTGACATTTTCTGTTAAGTCTCACTAACAGACCCTAGCGGATGACTAAAATGGCTGACAGAATGATCTTTCAGGGACTAAAGTGTCAATAAAAATGATTAGAGGACTAAAGTGTCACTGAAGCAATCTTTCAAGTACCAAAAAAAGATTTTACTCTTTAGTATTTAGGGTCTATAGTTTAGGGTTACGGCACTATGGTTTAGAGTTTAGGAATTAGGGTTAATTAACTAAGGCTTAAGATTAGGTTATGGGTATAAGGGCATAGGGTTTAGGTTAAAATATAGAGTTTAGGTTTGAGGTTGATGATTTAGGGTTTAGGTTTTAGATTTTAGGTTTTGATTTTAGGGTCTATGATTTAGAGTTAAGGGTCTAAAAGGTTTAAGGTTAAGACTTTACAGATTAGGCTTTAGTGTTAAGAGTTGAGGGTTTAGTATTTAGGGTTTATGGTATAAGGTCTAAGGATTGAGGTTTAACCTATAAGGTTTAGGATTTAGGTATTCATGTTAAGGATCTAGGGTTAAATTTTGGCTAAGGGTCTAAGATTTATAGTTTAAGATTTAGGATCTATGCTTTAGGGTTTAGGGTTCATGATATAGGACTTAGTGTATAGGGTCTGGGGTTTAAGATTTAGCATCTAGGATTTATGTTAAACGTATTGGCTTCTTATTTAGGGTTCAATGTTAAAGGTTTAGGGTTTGATGTTTAAGGTTAAGGGTCAATGGTTATAGGTTTTATGTTTAGGGTGAAAGGTCGAAAGTTTAGGGTTTAGTATTTTGTTTGTAGAATTTAAGGTCAAGGGCCTAGGATTATGAGTATAGGGTTTAGGGATAAGGGTCTATAGTTTAGAATTTGGGGCTTATGGTTAAGGATTAAGCATTTAGAATTTAAGGTTTAGGTTTATAGTCTATTATTTATCATTTAAGGTTTAAGGCCCGGGGTTAAATTCTATGATTTAGGGTTTACAGTTCAGTGTTAAGCATCTACAATTTAGGTTGAGTTTAGGGTTTTAGGTTTTGGATGTAGGTTTTAAGGTTTAGGTTCAATGGTTTAAGGTTTCATGTTTGAGGTTAAAGATCAAGGATTTAGGGTTAAAGGTCTATGGTTTAGCATTTATGATCTAGGGTTACGAGTCATGAATTTAATGTATAAGGTTTAAGGTTTAAGTTAAGCATCTAGAGTTTAAGTTAAAGGTCTAGGGTTTCAAGTTAAGGCACTAGCATTTAGTGTCTACGAATTAAGTTATGGGTTTAGAGTGTATGATTTAAGGTTTAGGGACTATGATTTAAGATTTAGGGTTTATTGTTTAGGTTTTTGAATTTAGGGTTATGGGTCATCAATTTAAGATATAGAATCTACTGATATGCATCTATAGTATATTTTAAGGGTCTAGGCTTTAGGGTTTATGATTTATGGTTTATAATTTAGGGTTTAAGGTTACGACTCAACGGTTTAAGGTTTAGGTATTAGGGATAAGCATCTACGGTTGAGCTTAGGGGTCTAGGGTTTAGGGTTAAGGCTTTAGGGTTTACAATTTAAGAATTAAGGTTAAGCATCTAGAGTTTAGGTTGAAGGTCTAGGGTTTTGAGTTAAGGATCTAAGTTTTAGGATTAAAGGTCAAGGGTTTAGACTTTAGGGTGTTAGGTTTAAGGTTATGTCTAGGGTTTATGATTTATCATCTAGAGTTTAGGATTCATGATTAAGATTGTAGAATTTAGGGTTTAAGGATCATGGTTAAGTATCTAAGGTTAAGGTTAAAATTGTAGAGTTTAGGGTTTAAGGATTATCTAAGGTTAAAGGTCTAGGAATTATGGTTTAAGATTTAGAGTCTAGGGTTTAGGATTAAAGCTCTAGGGTGGATTATTGCTATGCATCTAGGCTTTAGGTTAAGGTTATATGGCTTAAAGTTAGGGATCAAGGGTGTAGGGTCTAAGGTTTAGGATTTAAGCTTTAGTGTCTAGGGTTCAAGATTTAGAGCTAGGATATAGGGTCTAGAGTTTAAGGTTTAGATTTTAGGGCCTAGGTTTTAGGGATTAAGGTTTTGGGTTGAGACTTTTGGATTTAAGGTCTAGCATTTATGATTTAGGGTTTAGGTTTTAGAGTTATGACTCTTAGGTTTAAGGTTTAGGCTTTTGGGATTAAGGTTAAGTACCTATGATTTAGGTTAAGATTTAGCGTTTTATGTTTAAGATTTAGGTATTAGGATTGAGGGTTAAGCATCAAGAGTTTAAGATTTACAATCTAGGTTAAGGGCCTAGGATTTAAGGTTTAGTATCTAGGTTTAGGAATTAAGGTCCAGGTTTTAGGGTTTAGATATTATGTCTAAGCTCTATGATTTACGATTTACATTTTAGTATTTCATGTTTAAGGTTATGGCTCTAGGGGTTAGGTATTAGAGTTTTAGGATTAGGGTTAAGCTTCTAAGATTTTGGTTAAGGGTTTAAGGTTTATGGTTTAGGGATTAATGCTAACCATCTAGGGTTTAAGGTTAAGGATCAAGGGCATAGGGTTTATAGTTAAGGGACTAGGGTTTACTTTTCAAGGTTTAGGGTTTATGGTCTAGGTTTAGAGTCTATGGTTAAGGATTTAACATTTTAAGTCATGATTTTAAGTTATAGGGTTTAGGTTAAGGGTCTAGGGTTTTGAGTTTAGGATATAGGTTTTAAGGTTGGGGTTTAAGAGTTTAGCATTTAAGATTTTGTGTATAACGTTAAGGGTCTAGGATTTAGGGTTTAGAGTCTACAGTTAAGGGCTTATAGTTTTGGGTTTATTGTTTGGGGTTTTGATTTTAGGGCCTAGATTTTTTAGTATAGGGATTAAGGTCTACGGTTTAATATTTATGTTTATGGATCTAGGGTTTAAGGTTTACGATCTTGGGGTTAGGGTTTATGGTCTAACCTTTATTGTTTACATATTAGGTTATAGCATTACAACTTTAGGGTTCAAGATTTAGAGTTTTAGGACTAAGGTTAAGCATCTAGAGTTAAGATTAAGGGACTAGAGTTTAGGGTTTAGGGTTAAGGCTATGGTTTATAATTTTGTGCTAAGCATATAGGGTTTCAAGATAAGGGTTAAGGGTCTACGATTTAGGGATTAGGTACTACAATTTATGGTTTAAGGTTAGTGTTCATTTTAGAATTTATGATTAAGGGTCATAAGTTTAGGGTATAGGGTCTAGGGTTTAAGGTTAAGCATCTAGGATTTAGGTGAAGGGTATAAGGATTTGGGTTTAGGATGTAGTGTTTAGAATTAAAGGACAAGGGTTTAAGGATTTGTATCTAGGGTTTATGATTTAAGGTTTATGTCTAGAAATTAAGGTTTAAGGTTAAGGCTCTATAGTTTAAGGTTTAGGCTTTAAAGTTTACGTTAAGATTTACAACTCAGGATTTAGGCTTAAGGCTATAAGGTTAGGGTTTAAAAATAAAGGTTAAGCATATAGGGTTAAGGTTAAGATGGTAGCTACAATCACATCACGGAGATAAAATTAGAAGCACCTGTTTTGAAATACAGCTAGAAAATGCTATTTTTGAAAATTAACTTTGATGTTTATACAAGAAAATTAGAATCTACAAAAAGTTTTTTTCCTTTTTTGGTGTAGAAAAATACCTTATGCTCATTTGGCTGAAAGCCCAAACAACATTAGTAATTTGTGTAAGAAGATCATATCCATTCAAGGCTTCTATTGCATTTCGAGAATCATCGAAATTCTCATATTCAACCAATGCATAACCTTAAAATCAAATAATTATAATAATTACTTGAACAACAATCAAAATATTTATATGATCACATTACCAATCAAGATTACGTTTTGTAAAATTATGATTTAGGGATTATTGCAAAGATTTACAAGTCAAGGGTCTAGGGTTTAAGATTAATGATCTACAGTTTAGAGTATATGGTAAATGGTTCATTGTCTAAGGTTGACATTTTATGATTTAGGGTTAAGGATTATAGCTCTAGGGTTTAGTTTAAGAGTCTAGGGTTTAGGGTTAAGGCTCTAGGGTTCTGAGTTTAATGATTAAGATTAAGCATCTAGAATTTAGGTTAAGGGTTTAAGTTTTAGGTTTTTAGGTTAAGGCTCTAGGATTTAAGGTTTAAAGTCTAAAGTTTACGATTTAAAATTTAGGGTTTAGTAATTAAGGTTAAGCATTTATAGTTGAGGCTAGGGTTTAAGTTTTAGGGTTTAAGATTTAGAGAATATGGTTAAATATCTAAGGTTTAGGTTAAGGGTGTAAGGCCTAAAGTTTAGGGTTTAAGAATTAGATATTCAAGTCGAGGGTTTGAGGAATCAAATTTAAGGTTAAATGTCTAAAGTTTAGTATTTAGGGTCTATGGTTTAAGGTTAAGGCTCTAGTTTTTAAGGTTTAGGGATTAGGGTTAAGCAACTAGGGCTTAGGATTAGGTTATGGATATAAGGTCCAGGGTCAGGGTTAAAGGCATAGGGTTTAGGTTAAAATCTAGGGTTTAGGTTTAGGGTCTACAATTTAAGGTTTAAAGTTTAAGTTTTAGATTTTGATTTTAAGGTCTTGGTTTTAGGGTTGAGGGTCTATTGTTTGAGGTTTAAGGTTAAGACTTTACGGATTAGGCTTTTGTGTTTAGGGTGTAAGATTTAGGATTTATAGTCTAAGGTTTAAGATTTAGGATCTAATTTAAGAGTTTAAGGTCTAAGATTTAAGGTTTAGTAGCTAGAGTTTTTTTAAGGTATACAATTTATGGTTTAAGGATTATAGTTTAAGGTTCGGTTTAGAGTTTAGTTGTTAGGGATAAGCATCTACTGTTGAGCTTAAGGGTCTAGGGTTAAAGTTCTAGGGTTTATGCTTTATGATTTAGGGATTAGGGATAAGAATTTAAAGTTAATGTTAAAGGTCTAGTGTTTAGGCTATAAGGTGAAGTCTCTAGATTTAGAGTTTAAGGTTTAAGGTTACGGCTTAAAAGTTTAAGATTTAGGGTTAAGAATAAAGGTTAAGTAATTAGGGCTGAGGTTAAAGGTCTAAGGTTTAAGGTTTATGATTTAAGGTTAAAGATCTAAGATTTAGGTTTTAAGGATTAGGATTAAGCATCTAGAGTTTAGGTTAAAGGTCTAGGATTTAGGTTTTAGGGTTAAGGCTCTAGATTTAAGGTTCAACATTTAGAAGTTAAGGTTAAACAACTAGGGTTAAGGTTAAGGGTAGGGTAAGTATCTTTTGCCATAAAGATTAGGTTAAAGGTTTAAGGATTAGGGCCTTGTGTTTAGGATTTAGGACTCCAGGTCTTAAGTTTAAGGAATAGGGTCTAAGGTTAAACATATAAGGTTTAGGTTGAGGGGTTTTAGGTTTCAAGTTTATGATCTAGGTTTCAGGGTTGAGAGTCAAAGGTTTAAGATTTAGGGTTGAAGATTTAGGGTCATTTTTGGGGATTAGAGTTGAAGGTCTAAGTTTTAAGATTTAAGATTTAAGGTCTAGGGTTTAGAATTAAAGGTATAGTATTAAGAGTTTAGGGTGTAGGTTTTAGGTCTAGGGTTTAGGATTTAAATTTAGAATTTAGGGTTATGACTCTAGAGTTTAGGATTTAAGTATTAGGGCTAAGCATCTATGATTGAACTTAAGGGTCTAGGATTTATGATTTAGGGTCTAAGATTTAGTGTTAAGACTCTAATGTTTAGGATTTAGAGTTTAGGATTTAGGAATTAGGGTTAAGCATCTATTAAGGGTCTAGGATTTATGATTTAGGGTCTAAGATTTAGTGTTAAAACTCTAAGGTTTAGGATTTAGGATTTAGGAATTAGGGTTAAACATCTAGAGTTTATGTCTCAAGAGTTTAGGTTTTGCGATTAGGGTTAAGGGTTTAAGGTCTAGGGTTTAGGATTAAGTATCTAGAATTTAGGTTAAGGATCTAAGGTTTAAGATTTAGGGCCTTCAATTTAAGGTTTAGGGTTAAGGGGTTAGGGCCTAAGTCTTAAGGGTCAAGGGTGTAGAATTTAGTGTTAAGGGTCTAATATTTATGATTTACAGATTAAAGTTAAAGGTTTAGGTTTAGTGTTAAGGTTAAAACTCAAGGGATTATGGCTTCTTGTTTGATGTTAAGTGTCAAGGGTTTAGGGTTTTGTTTTTAGTGTTAAACATCAAAAGTTTAGGGTTTAATGTTTAGGTTTAAGAGCTTAAAGCTTTAGGGTTTAACATCTAAGGTGTATAGTTTAGGGCCAAGGGTGAGTGGTCATGAGTTTAGGGTTTATGGTTAAGAGTCTCTAATTTAAGGTTTAGTGTCTAAGGTTTAGTTATGAAAGTTAAAGGTTAAGAGTTTAAGTTAAGGGCCTAAGTGTTAGGGCTTATGATCTATAGTTTTGGGTTTATTATCTATGATTTAGAGTGAAGGAGTTAAGGTTCAGTCATTAGGGTTTAGGGTTTAAGGTTTATGAATTAGTGTTAACCATCTAAGGCTTCAAATTAGGTTAAGGATCTAGGGTTTAGTAGGATTTAGGGTTTATTGCCTAGGGTTTTGGATTTAAAGTTACAAGTCATAAGTTTAAGGTATAGGGTCTATGATTCAACATCTAGGATTTAGGGAATAAGTTAAAGGTATATAGTTTAGGGTTTTGGATCTATGGTTTAAGGATTAAGGCTTTGAATCTAGATTTTAGGATTTAACGTATAGGGCCTATAGTTCAACATCTAAGATTTAGGGAATAGGTTAAAGGTATATAGTTTAGGACTTTGGATCTAGGGTTTAAGGATTAAAGCTTTGGATTTAGTTTTAGGGTTTAGAATTTAAGGATTATGGCTTTGTTTTTAAAGTTTAGGGTTTATAGTTTAAGATTTAAGGTTATGGCTCTAGGGTTAAGGGTTTATGATTCAACATCTAGGGTTGAGGTTATGGGTCTAGGATTTAGGGTTTAAGGTTTACAGATTAGGGTTAAGCATGTATAATTTAGGGTTAAGGGTCAATGGTGTAAGATTATAATTTAGGGTTAAGGGTCAAGGGTGTAAGATTTAAGGTTAGAGTCGATAGTTTAAGGTTTATGGATTAAGGATTGAGGTTAAGCAATTAAGGCTTAGGAATAGGTTAAAGGTCTAGGATATATAATTTAGGGTTTAGGATATATAGTTTAAAGCTTAAAGTTTAGTGCCTAGGGTTTATGACTTAGGGTTACGAGTCTTAAGTTTAGGTTGTAGGTTCTAGGGTTTAGGTTAAGGGTCTATGATCTAGGATCTAAGATTTAGTGTTCAAGATTTAGGTTAAAGGTCTAGGATTTAGAGCTTAGGATAAAGGGTTTAGGGTCTAAGGTTTAGGTTTAAGCCTATGGGGTCTAGGTTTTAGGATTTAGGATTATGGCTCAAGAGTTTAAGGTATAGGGTCTAGGGTTAAGCATTTAGGATTTAGGTTTAGGGTCTAGGTTTTTGGCTTTACAATCTTGGTTTTAAGTTTGAAGGTCAAGGGTTTGGAGTTTAGGGATTATTATTTAGGGTCTAGTGTCTAAGGTTTAAGGCATAAGATTTCAGGTTAAGGTTCTAGAGTTTAGGGTTTAGAGTCTAAATTTTAAGATATAATGTTTAGGGTTTAAGATTTAGTGTTTATAATTTAATGTTTAGGATTACCTCTAGGGTTTACAGTTAAGTGTTTAAGGTTAAGCATCTAAGGTTGAGGTTGAGGTTCTAGGTGGCTTAGGGTTTAAGGTTAAAGCTCTAGGATTTAAGGTTTTGGGATTAAAGTTAAGCATCTATAGTTTAGGTTAAGGGTCATAGGTGTAAGGTTAAGGGTTAAGGATATAAAGCTTAGGGTTTAGGGTCTAGGGTTAAAGGCTAGGGTTCATGTTAAGAGTATAGGAATTTAGAGTATAGAGACTATGCTTTAGGGTTTAAGATTTATGATTAAGGGTCATGAGTTTAGGGTATATAGTCAAGGAGTTAAGGTTAAGCATCTAGTGTTTAGTTTAAGGCTAAATGGCTTATTAGGGTCTAAAGATTAAGGTTAAGTGTTTAGAATTTAGGGTTTAATTTCTAGGGTTAGTGGTATAGATTTTACGATGTAAGGTCTATGGTTTATGGTTTCGTGTTTCAGGTTTAGTTGGTTTAAGGTCTACAATTTAGGTTTTAGTATCTACGGTTAAAGGGTTGGGTTTTATGTTAATGGTCTAGGGTTTAGGAATTAGGATCTAGCAATTAGTGTGAAGGATGAAAGGTCTAAGGATTAGGGTTAAGGGCCTAAGGTTTAGGTAAAAGGTGTAAGGTTCATGGTTTTGGGTATACAATTTAAGATTTAGGGTTCAAGTTTTAAGGCATAGGGTTTAGCATGAAGGTTTACTGACTAAATTTATAATTTAGAGTTTAGGGTTTAGTTTTTAGGGCTAAGGGTCTATGATTTAGCATTTAGTTTTTAGGGTTAGGGTTCTAGGATTAAGGGTCTAAGAATAGGGGTCAAAGATTTAAGGTTCAAGGTCTAAGGTTTAGATTCTAAACTAAGATTAGGGGTCAAAGATTTAAGGTTCAAGGTCTAAGGTTTAGGATTTAGAGTTTAAAGGTTAGGATCTAGAGTTTAAGGTGTTTTGTCTAGGGTTTAAAGGCTTAGAGTTTGATTAACAATCTAAGGTTTAAAGTTTAGTGTCTAGGGTCTAGTGTCTAAGTTATAGGATTTAAGGTTTAGTATTTAGAGTCTAATATTTAAGGTCTTGATTTTAGAGTATAAGGTGTAGGATTTAAAGTTTAGCGTTTAGTGTCTAGGGTTAAAATTTGGGATTTTGGGTCAAGAGTTTAAGGTACAGGGTCTAAGGTTAAGCATCTAAGATTTAGGTTTGGTCTAAAATTCTGGATTTAGGATCTTGGTCTTAAGTTTGAGGGTCAAGAGTTTAGAATTTAAGATTTAGGGTTATATTTAGGGTTTAGGATTTCAAGTTAAGGTTCTAGGATTTAGGAACTAAGTTTTAAGGTATAGTGTCTAAGACTTAGAGTTTATAGTTTGTAGTTTACGTTTAGGATTGTGGTACTAGGGTTTAACGTTACATATACTCCTTCTCTTCATCACCGAGTTGACTCAGTTACATGTACCCCTTTATTTTTACCATGCACCAGTCACCCTTCACGTTCTCCTAAGCCAAGAAGATCTCATCATGTGCTAAGTTCATGGACTAAGTCCACCCAAGGGGGAGAGTACTCAGCTAATAGGTATGAGGATGGCGGAGAGAGAGACAGAGATATGAGAGTGAGAGGGAGATATGGCGGAGAGAGAGAGATGAGAGTGAGAGGGAGATGGTGGACAGAAAGAGAGATAAGAGTGAGACGAAGATGGAGGAGAGAGAGAGAGAGATGGCAGAAAGAAAGAGAGATAAGAGATAAAGGAGAGAGAAAGATGAGAATGAGAGGGATATGGCAAAGAGAAAAAGAGATAAGAGTGAGAGGGAGATGGAGGAGAGAGAGATGAGAGTGAGAGGGAGATGGTGGAGTGAAAGAGAGATGAGAATGAGACGTAGATGGAGGAGATAGAGAGATGAAAATGAGAGAGAGATAAGAGTGAGAAGGAGAGACGGGGAAGAAAGAGAGAGAGAAAGGAGATAGGAGGGATTTTTTTAAATTTTTTTAATGTGTCACATCAACACATAACTGACACATCAACACTTAACATGCCACGTGACATTTTCTGTTAAGTCCCACTAACAGACCCTAGCGGATGACTAACATGGCTGACAGAATGATCTTTCAGGGACTAAAGTGTCAGTAAAAATGATTGGAGGACTAAAATGTCACTGAAGAAATCTTTCAAGGACCAAAAAGGGATTTTACTCTTTAGTATTTTGGGTCTATAGTTTAGGGTTACGGCTCTATGATTTAGAGTTTAGGAATTAGGGTTAATTAACTAAGGCTTAAGATTAGGTTATGTGTATAAGGGCATAGGGTTTAGGTTAAAATATAGAGTTTAGGTTTGAGGTTGATGATTTAGGGTTTAAGTTTTAGGATTTAGCTTTTGGTTTTAGGGTCTATGATTTAGAGTTGAGGGTCTAAAAGGTTTAAGGTTAAGACATTACAGATTAGGCTTTAGTGTTAAGAGTTGAGGGTTTAGTATTTAGGGTTTATGGTATAAGGTCTAAGGATTGAGGTTTAACCTATAAGGTTTAGGATTTAGGTATTCATGTTAAGGATCTAGGGTTAAATTTTGGCTAAGGGTCTAAGATTTATAGTTTAAGATTTAGGATCTATGCTTTAGGGTTTAGGGTTCATGATATAGGACTTAGTGTATAGGGTATGGGGTTTAAGATTTAGCATCAAGGATTTATGTTAACGTATAGGCTTCTTATTTAGGGTTCAATGTTAAAGATTTAGGGTTTGATGTTTAAGGTTAAGGGTCAATGGTTATAGGTTTTATGTTTAGGGTGAAGGGTTGAAAGTTTAGGGTTTAGTATTTTGTTTGTAGAATTTAAGGTCAAGGGCCTAGGATTATGAGTATAGGGTTTAGGGATAAAGGTTTATAGTTTAGAATTTGGGGCTTATGGTTAAGGATTATGCATTTAGAATTTAAGGTTTAGGTTTATAGTCTATTATTTATCATTTAAGGTTTAAGGCCCATGGTTAAATTCTATGATTTAGGGTTTACAGTTCAGTGTTAAGCATCTATAATTTAGGTTGAGTTTAGGGTTTTAGGTTTTGGATGTAGGTTTTAAGGTTTAGGTTCAATGGTTTAAGGTTTCATGTTTGAGGTTAAAGATCAAGGATTTACGGTTAAAGGTCTATGGTTTAGCATTTATGATCTAGGGTTACGAGTCATGAATTTAATGTATAAGGTTTAAGGTTTAAGTTAAGCATCTAGAGTTTAAGTTAAAGGTCTAGGGTTTCAAGTTAAGGCACTAGCATTTAGTGTCTACGAATTAAGTTATGGGTTTAGAGTGTATGATTTAAGGTTTAGGGACTATGATTTAAGATTTAGGGTTTATTGTTTAGGTTTTTGAATTTAGGGTTATGGGTCATCAATTTAAGGTATAGAATCTAGTGATATGCATCTATAGTATATTTTAAGGGTCTAGGCTTTAGGGTTTATGATTTATGGTTTATAATTTAGGGTTTAAGGTTGCGACTCAACGATTTAAGATTTAGGTATTAGGGATAAGCATCTACGGTTGAGCTTAGGGGTCTAGGGATTAGGGTTAAGGCTTTAGGGTTTACAATTTAAGAATTAAGGTTAAGCATCTAGAGTTTAGGTTGAAGGTCTAGGGTTTTGAGTTAAGGATCTAAGTTTTAGGATTAAAGGTCAAGGGTTTAGACTTTAGGGTGTTAGGTTTAAGGTTATGTCTAGGGTTTATGATTTATCATCTAGGGTTTAGGATTCATGATTAAGATTGTAGAGTTTAGGGTTTAAGGATTATCTAAGGTTAAGGTTAAAGGTCTAGGGTTTATGGTTTAAGATTTAGAGTCTAGGGTTTAGGATTAAAGCTCTAGGGTGGATTATTGCTATGCATCTAGGCTTTAGGTTAAGGTTATATGGCTTAAGGTTAGGGATCAAGGGTGTAGGGTCTAAGGTTTAGGATTTAAGCTTTAGTGTCTAGGGTTCAAGATTTAGTGCTAGCATATAGGGTCTAGAGTTTAAGGTTTAAATTTTAGGGCCTAGGTTTTAGGGATTAAGGTTTTGGGTTGAGACTTTTGGATTTAAGGTCTAGCGTTTATGATTTAGGGTTTAGGTTTTAGAGTTATGACTCTTAGGTTTAAGGTTTAGGCTTTTGGGATTAAGGTTAAGTACCTATGATTTAGGTTAAGGTTTAGCGTTTTATGTTTAAGATTTAGGTATTAGGATTAAGGGTTAAGCATCAAGAGTTTAAGATTTACAATCTAGGTTAAGGGCCTAGGATTTAAGGTTTAGTATCTAGGTTTAAGAATTAAGGTCCAGGTTTTAGGGTTTAGATATTATGTCTAAGCTCTATGATTTACGATTTTCATTTTAGTATTTCATGTTTAAGGTTATGGCTCTAGGGGTTAGGTATTAGAGTTTTAGGATTAGGGTTAAGCATCTAAGATTTTGGTTAAGGGTTTAAGGTTTATGGTTTAGGGATTAGTGCTAACCATATAGGGTTTAAGGTTAAGGATCAAGGGCATAGGGTTTATAGTTAAGAGACTAGGGTTTATTTTTCAAGGTTTAGGGTTTATGGTCTAGGTTTAGAGTTTATGGTTAAGGATTTAACATTTTAAGTCATGATTTTAAGTTATAGGGTTTAGGTTAAGGGTCTAGGGTTTTGAGTTTAGGATATAGGTTTTAAGGTTAGGGTTTAAGAGTTTATCATTTAGGATTTTGTGTATAACGTTAAGGGTTTAGGGTTTAAAGTCTACAGTTAAGGGCTTATAGTTTTGGGTTTATTGTTTGGGGTTTTGATTTTAGGACCTAGATTTTTTAGTATAGGGATTAAGGTCTACGGTTTAAGATTTATGTTTATGGATCTAGGGTTTAAGGTTTACGATCTTGGGGTTAGGGTTTATGGTCTAACATTTATTGTTTACATATTAGGTTATAGCATTACAACTTTAGGGTTCAAGATTTAGAGTTTTAGGACTAAGGTTAAGCATCTAGAGTTAAGATTAAGGGACTAGAGTTTAGGGTTTAGGGTTAAGGCTATGGTTTACAATTTTGTGCTAAGCATATAGGGTTTCAGGATAAGGGTTAAGGGTCTACGGTTTAGGGATTAGGTACTACAATTTATGGTTTAAGGTTAGTGTTGATTTTAGAATTTATGATTAAGGGTCATAAGTTTAGGGTATAGGGTCTAGGGTTTAAGGTTAAGCATCTAGGATTTAGGTGAAGGGTATAGGGCTTTGGGTTTAGGATGTAGTGTTTAGAATTAAAGGACAAGGGTTTAAGGATTTGTGTCTAGGGTTTATGATTTAAGGTTTATGTCTAGAAATTAAGGTTTAAGGTTAAGGCTCTATAGTTTAAGGTTTAGGCTTTAAAGTTTACGATAAGATTTACAATTTAGGATTTAGGCTTAAGGCTATAAGGTTAGGGTTTAAAAATAAAGGTTAAGCATATAGGGTTAAGGTTAAGATGGTAGCTACAATCACATCACGGAGATAAAATTAGAAGCACATGTTTTGAAATACAGCTAGAAAATGCTATTTTTGAAAATTAACTTTGATGTTTATACAAGAAAATTAGAATCTACAAAAAGTTTTTTTCATTTTTTGGTGTAGAAAAATACCTTATGCTCATTTGGCTGAAAGCCCAAACAACATTAGTAATTTGTGTAAGAAGATCATATCCATTCAAGGCTTCTATTGCATTTCGAGAATCATCGAAATTCTCATATTCAACCAATGCATAACCTTAAAATCAAATAATTATAATAATTACTTGAACAACAATCAAAATATTTATATGATCACATTACCAATCAAGATTACGTTTTGTAAAATTATGATTTAGGGATTATTGCAAAGATTTACAAGTCAAGGGTCTAGGGTTTAAGATTAATGATCTACAGTTTAGAGTATATGGTAAATGGTTCATTGTCTAAGGTTGACATTTTATGATTTAGGGTTAAGGATTATAGCTCTAGGGTTTAGTTTAAGAGTCTAGGGTTTAGGGTTAAGGCTCTAGGGTTTTGAGTTTAATGATTAAGATTAAGCATCTAGAATTTAGGTTAAGGGTTTAAGTTTTAGGTTTTTAGGTTAAGGCTCTAGGATTTATGGTTTAAAGTCTAAAGTTTACGATTTAGAATTTAGGGTTTAGTAATTAAGGTTAAGCATTCATAGTTGAGGCTAGGGTTTAAGGTTTAGGGTTTAAGATTTAGAGAATATGGTTAAATATCTAAGCTTTAGGTTAAGGGTGTAAGGCCTAAAGTTTAGGGTTTAAGATTTAGATATTCAAGTCAAGGGTTTGAGGAATCAAATTTAAGGTTAAATGTCTAAAGTTTAGTATTTAGGGCCTATGGTTTGAAGTTAAGGCTCTAATTTTTAAGGTTTAGGGATTAGGGTTAAGCAACTAGGGCTTAGGATTAGGTTATGGATATAAGGTCCAAGGTCAGGGTTAAAGGCATAGGGTTTAGGTTAAAATCTAGGGTTTAGGTTTAGGGTCTACAATTTAAGGTTTAAAGTTTAAGTTTTAGGTTTTGATTTTAAGGTCTTGGTTTTAGAGTTGAGGGTCTATTGTTTGAGGTTTAAGGTTAAGACTTTACGGATTAGGCTTTTGTGTTTAAGGTGTAAGATTTAGGATTTATGGTCTAAGGTTTAAGATTTAGGATCTAATTTGAGAGTTTAAGGTCTAAGATTTAAGGATTAGTAGCTAGAGTTTTTTTAAGGTATACAATTTATGGTTTAAGGATTATAGTTTAAGGTTCGGTTTAGAGTTTAGTTGTTAGGGATAAGCATCTACTGTTGAGCTTAAGGGTCTAGGGTTAAAGTTCTAGGGTTTATGCTTTATGATTTAGGGATTAGGGATAAGAATTTAGAGTCAATGTTAAAGGTCTAGTGTTTAGGCTATAAGGCGAAGTCTCTAGATTTAGAGTTTAAGGTTTAAGGTTAGGGCTTAAAAGTTTAAGATTTAGGGTTAAAAATTAAGGTTAAGTAATTAGGGCAGAGGTTAAAGGTCTAAGGTTTAAGGTTTATGATTTAAGGTTAAAGATCTAGGATTTAGGGTTTAAGGATTAGGATTAAGCATCTAGAGTTTAGGTTAAAGGTCTAGGATTTAGGTTTTAGGGTTAAGGCTCTAGATTTAAGGTTCAACATTTAGAAGTTAAGGTTAAACAACTAGGGTTAAGGTTAAGGGTAGGATAAGTATCTATTGCCATAAAGATTAGGTTAAAGGTTTAAGGATTAGGGCCTTGTGTTTAGGATTTAGGACTCCAGGTCTTGAGTTTAAGGAATAGCGTCTAAGGTTAAACATATAAAGTTTAGGTTGAGGGGTTTTAGGTTTCAAGTTTATGATCTAGGTTTCAAGGTTGAGAGTCAAAGGTTTAGGATTTAGGGTTGAAGATTTAGGGTCATTTTTGGAGATTAGAGTTTAAGGTTTAAGTTTTAAGATTTAAGATTTAAAGTCTAGGGTTTAGTATTTAGGGTTTAGAATTAAGGGTATAGTATTAAGAGTTTAGGATGTAGGTTTTAGGTCTAGGGTTTAGGATTTAAATTTAGAATTTAGGGCTATGACTCTAGAGTTTAGGATTTAAGTATTAGGGCTAAGCATCTTTGATTGAACTTAAGGGTCTAGAATTTATGATTTAGGGTCTAAGATTTAATGTTAAGACTCTAAGGTTTAGGATTTAGAGTTTAGGATTTAAGAATTAAGGTTAAGCATCTAGAGTTTATGTCTCAAGGGTTTAGGTTTTGGGATTAAGGTTAAGGGTTTAAGGTCTAGGGTTTAGGGTTAAGTATCTAGGGTTTAGGTTTAAGCATCTAAGGTTTAAGATTTAGGGCCTTCAATTTAAGGTTTAGGATTAAGGGTTTAGGGGCTAAGACTTAAGGGTCAAGGGTGTAGGATTTAAGGTTTGTATTTAGAGTCTAATATTTAAGGTCTTGGTTTTAGAGTATAAGGTGTAGGATTTAAAGTTTAGCGTTTAGTGTCTAGGATTAAAATTTGGGATTATGGGTCAAGAGTTTAAGGTACAGAGTCTAAGGTTAAGCATCTAAGATTTTGGATTTAGGATCTTGATCTTAAGTTTGAGGTTCAAGAGTTTAGAATTTAAGATTTAGGGTTATATTTAAGGTTTAGGATTTCAAGTTAAGGTTCTAAGATTTAGGAACTAAGTTTTAAGGTATAGTGTCTAGGACTTAGAGTTTATAGTCTGTAGTTTAACGTTTAGGATTGTGGTACTAGGGTTTAACGTTACATATACCCCTTCTCTTCATCACCGAGTTGACTCAGTTACATGTACCCCTTCATTTTCACCTTGCACCAGTCACCCATCACGTTCTCATCATGTGCTTAGTTCATGGACTAAGTCCACCCAAGGGGGAGCGTACTCAGCTAATAGGTATGAGGATGGCGGAGAGAGAGACAGAGATATGAGAGTGAGAGGGAGATATGGCGGAGAGAGAGAGATGAGAGTGAAAGGGAGATGGTGGACAGAAAGAGAGATAAGAGTGAGACGAAGATGAAGGAGAGAGAGAGAGAGATGGCAGAGAGAAAGAGAGATAAGAGATAGAGGAGAGAGAGAGATGAGAATGAGAGGGATATGGCAAAGAGAAAAATAGATAAGAGTGAGAGGGAGATGGAGGAGAGAGAGATTAGAATGAGAGGGAGATGGTGGGGAGAAAGAGAGATTAGAATGAGAGGGAGATGGTGGGGAGAAAGAGAGATGAGAATGAGACGGAGATGGAAGAGATAGAAAGATGAAAATGAGAGAGAGATAAGAGTGAGAGGGAGAGATGGGGAAGAAAGAGAGAGAGAAAAGAGATAAGAGGGATTTTTTTTAAAATTTTTTAATGTGCCACATCAGCACATAACGGAAACGTCAACACTTAACATGCCACGTGACATTTTCTGTTAAGTCCCACTAACAGACCCTAGCGAATGACTAAAATGGCTGACAGAATGATCTTTCAGAGACTAAAGTGTCAGTAAAAATGATTGGAGGACTAAAGTGTCACTGAAGCAATCTTTCAAGGACCAAAAAGGGAGTTTACTCTTTAGTATTTTGGGTCTATAGTTTAGGGTTACGGCTCTATGGTTTAGAGTTTAGGAATTAGCGTTAATTAACTAAGGCTTAAGATTAGGTTATGGGTATAAGGTCATAGGGTTTAGGTTAAAATATAGAGTTTAGGTTTGAGGTTGATGATTTAGGGTTTGAGTTTTAGGTTTTAGGTTTTGGTTTTAGGGTCTATGATTTAGAGTTAAAGGTCTAAAAGGTTTAAGGTTAAGACATTACAGATTAGGCTTTAGTGTTAAGAGTTGAGGGTTTAGTATTTAGGGTTTATGGTATAAGGTCTAAGGATTGAGGTTTAACCTATAAGGTTTAGGATTTAGGTATTCATGTTAAGGATCTAGGGTTAAATTTGGCTAAGGATCTAAGATTTATAGTTTAAGATTTAGGATCTATGCTTTAGGGTTTAGGGTTCATGATATAGGACTTAGTGTATAGGGTATGGGGTTTAAGATTTAGCATCTAAGATTTATGTTAAACGTATAGGCTTCTTATTTAGGGTTCAATGTTAAAGATTTAGGGTTTGATGTTTAAGGTTAAGGGTCAATGGTTATAGGTTTTATGTTTAGGGTGAAGGGTCGAAAGTTTAAGGTTTAGTATTTTGTTTGTAGAATTTAAGGTCAATGGCCTAGGATTATGAGTATAGGGTTTAGGGATAAAGGCCTATAGTTTAGAATTTGGGGCTTATGGTTAAGGATTAAGCATTTAGAATTTAAGGTTTAGGTTTATAGTCTATTATTTATCATTTAAGGTTTAAGGCCCATGGTTAAATTCTATGATTTAGGGTTTACAGTTCAGTGTTAAGCATCTATAATTTAGGTTGAGTTTAGGGTTTTAGGTTTTGGATGTAGGTTTTAAGGTTTAGGTTCAATGGTTTAAGGTTTCATGTTTGAGGTTAAAGATCAAGGATTTACGGTTAAAGGTCTATGGTTTAGCATTTATGATCTAGGGTTACGAGTCATGAATTTAATGTATAAGGTTTAAGGTTTAAGTTAAGCATCTAGAGTTTAAGTTAAAGGTCTAGGGTTTCAAGTTAAGGCATTAGCATTTAGTGTCTACGAATTAAGTTATGGGTTTAGAGTGTATGATTTAAGGTTTAGGGACTATGATTTAAGATTTAGGGTTTATTGTGTAGGTTTTTGAATTTAGGGTTATGGGTCATCAATTTAAGGTATAGAATCTAGTGATATGCATCTATAGTATATTTTAAGGGTCTAGGCTTTAGGGCTTATGATTTATGGTTTATAATTTAGGGTTTAAGGTTACGACTCAACGATTTAAGATTTAGGTATTAGGGATAAGCATCTACGGTTGAGATTAGGGGTCTAGGGTTTAGGATTAAGGCTTTAGGGTTTACAATTTAAGAATTAAGGTTAAACATCTAGAGTTTAGGTTGAAGGTCTTGGGTTTTGAGTTAAGGATCTAAGTTTTAGGATTAAAGGTCAAGGGTTTAGACTTTAGGGTGTTAGGTTTAAGGTTATGTCTAGGGTTTATGATTTATCATCTAGGGTTTAGGATTCATGATTAAGATTGTAGAGTTTAGGGTTTAATGATTATCTAAGGTTAAAGGTCTAGGGTTTATGGTTTAAGATTTAGAGTCTAGGGTTTAGGATTAAAGCTCTAGGGTGGATTATTGCTATGCATCTAGGCTTTAGGTTAAGGTTATATGGCTTAAGGTTAGGGATCAAGGGTGTAGGGCCTAAGGTTTAGGATTTAAGCTTTAGTGTCCAGGGTTCAAGATTTAGTGCTAGGATATAGGGTCTAGAGTTTAAGGTTTAGATTTTAAGGCCTAGATTTTAGGGATTAAGGTTTTGGGTTGAGACTTTTGGATTTAAGGTCTAGCGTTTATGATTTAGGGTTTAGGTTTTAGAGTTATGACTCTTAGGTTTAAGGTTCAGGCTTTTGGGATTAAGGTTAAGTACCTATGATTTAGGTTAAGGTTTAGCGTTTTATGTTTAAGATCTAGGTATTTGGATTAAGTGTTAAGCATCAAGAGTTTAAGATTTACAATCTAGGTTAAGGGCCTAGGATTTAAGGTTTAGTATCTAGGTTTAGGAATTAAGGTCCAGGTTTTAGGGTTTAGATATTATGTCTAAGCTCTATGATTTACGATTTATATTTTAGTATTTCATGTTTAAGGTTATGGCTCTAGGGGTTAGGTATTAGAGTTTTAGGATTAGGGTTAAGCATCTAAAATTTTGGTTAAGGGTTTAAGGTTTATGGTTTAGGGTTTAGTGCTAACCATCTAGGGTTTAAGGTTAAGAATCAAGGGCATATGGTTTATAGTTAAGGGACTAGGGTTTACCTTTCAAGGTTTAGGGTTTATGGTCTAGGTTTAGAGTCTATGGTTAAGGATTTAACATTTTAAGTCATGATTTTAAGTTATAGGGTTTAGGTTAAGGGTCTAGGGTTTCGAGTTTAGGATATAGGTTTTAAAGTTGGGGTTTAAGAGTTTAGCGTTTAGGATTTTGTGTATAACGTTCAAGGTCTAGGATTTAGGGTTTAGAGTCTACAGTTAAAGGCTTATAGTTTTGGGTTTATTGTCTGGGGTTTTGGTTTTAGGGCCTAAATTTTTTAGTATAGGGATTAAGGTCTACGGTTTAAGATTTATTATTATGGATCTAGGGTTTAAGGTTTACGATCTCGGGGTTAGGGTTTATGGTCTAACGTTTATTGTTTACATATTAGGTTATAGCATTACAATTTTAGGGTTCAAGATTTAGAGTTTTAGGACTAAGGTTAAGCATCTAGAGTTAAGATTAAGGGACTAGAGTGTAGGGTTTATGGTTAAGGCTATGGTTTACAATTTTGTGCTAAGCATATAGGGTTTAGGATTTAAATTTAGAATTTAGAGTTATGACTCTAGAATTTAGGATTTAAGTATTAGGGTTAAGCATCTATGATTGAACTTAAGGGTCTAGGATTTATGATTTAGGGTCTAAGATTTAGTGTTAAGACTCTAAGGTTTAGGATTTTGAGTTTAGGATTTAGGAATTAGGGTTAAGCATCTAGAGTTTATGTCTTAAGGGTTTAGGTTTTGAGATTAGGGTTAAGGGTTTAAGGTCTAGGGTTTAGGGTTAAGTATCTAGGGTTTAGGTTAAGGATCTAAGGTTTAAGATTTAGGGCCTTCAATTTAAGATTTAGGGTTAAGGGTTTAGGGCTTAAGACTTAAGGGTCAAGGGTGTAGAATTTAGTGTTAAGGGTCTAATATTTATGATTTAGAGATTAAGGTTAAAGGTTTAGGTTTAGTGTTAAGGTTAAAACTCAAGGGATTATGGCTTCTTGTTTGATGTTAAGTGTCAAGGGTTTAGGGTTTTGTTTTTAGTGTTAAACATAAAAAGTTTAGGGTTTAATGTTTAGGTTTAAGAGCTTAAAGCTTTAGGGTTTAACATCTAAGGTGTATAGTTTAGGGCCAAGGGTGAGTGGTCATGAGTTTAGGGTTTATGGTTAAGAGTCTCTAATTTAAGGTTTAGTGTCTAAGGTTTAGTTATGAAGGTTAAATGTTAAGAGTTTAAGTTAAGGGCCTAAGTGTTAGGGCTTATGATCTATAGTTTTGGGTTTATTATCTATGATTTAGAGTGAAGGAGTTAAGGTTCAGTCATTAGGGTTTAGGGTTTAAGGTTTATGAATTAGTGTTAACCATCTAAGGCTTCAAATTAGGTTAAAGATCTAGGGTTTAGTAGGATTTAGGGTTTATTGCCTAGGGTTTTGGATTTAAAGTTACAAGTCATAAGTTTAACGTATAGGGTCTATGATTCAACATCTAGGATTTAGGGAATAAATTAAAGGTATATAGTTTAGGGTTTTGGATCTATGGTTTAAGGATTAAGGCTTTGGATCTAGATTTTAGGATTTAACGTATACGGCCTATAGTTCAACATCTAAGATTTAGGAAATAGGTTAAAGGTATATAGTTTAGGGCTCTAGATCTAGGGTTTAATGATTAAGGCTTTGGATTTAGGTTTTAGGGTTTAGAATTTAGAGATTAAGGCTTTGTTTTTAAAGTTTAGGGTTTATAGTTTAAGATTTAAGGTTATGGCTCTAGGGTTAAGGGTTTATGTTTCAACATCTAGGGTTGAGGTTATGGGTCTAAGATTTAAGGTTTAAGGTTTACAGATTAAGGTTAAGCATATATAATTTAGGGTTAAGGGTCAAGGGTCAAGGGTGTAAGATTTAAGGTTAGAGTCTATAGTTTAAGATTTATGGATTAAGGATTGAGGTTAAGCAATTAAGGCTTAGGAATAGGTTAAGGGTCTAGGATATATAATTTAGGGTTTAGGATATATGGTTTAAAGCTTAAAGTTTAGT
>QAOA01008727.1:54309-72137 GCA_003255065.1 Cercis canadensis
TTTTTAGGGTTAGGGGTCTAGGATTAAGGGTCTAAGATTAGGGGTCAAAGATTTAAGGTTCAAGGTCTAAGGTTTAGATTCTAAGATTTAGGATTTAGAGTTTAAAGGTTAGGATTTAGAGTTTAAGGTGTTTTGTCTAGGGTTTTAAAGACTTAGAGTTTAATTAACAATCTAAGGTTTAAGGTTTAGTGTCTAGGGTCTAGTGTCTAAGTTATAGGATTTAAGGTTTAGTATTTAGAGTCTAATATTTAATGTCTTGGTTTTAGAGTATAAGGTGTAGGATTTAAAGTTTAACGTTTAATGTTTAGGGTTAAAATTTGGGATTATGGGTCAAGAGTTTAAGGTACAAGGTCTAAGGTTAAGCATCTAAGATTTAGGTTTGGTCTAAGATTTTGGATTTAGGATCTTAGTCTTAAGTTTAAGGGTCAAGAGTTTAGAATTTAAGATTTAGGGTTATATTTAGGGTTTAGGATTTCAAGTTAAGGTTCTAGGATTTGGGAACTAAGTTTTAAGGTATAGTGTCTAGGACTTAGAGTTTATAGTTTGTAGTTTAACGTTTAGGATTGTGGTACTAGGGTTTAGGGTTTAGGGTTTAGGGTAAAGGTTCTAGGATTAAGGTTTTAAGGTTTAGGATCTAGTGGTTTAAGATTTTGAGTTGAGGCTTTAAAGTCTAGGGTTTTAGGATTAAAGTTAAGCATCCAGAATTTAGGTTAAGGGTTTAGGGTGTATGGTTTAGAGTTAAAGATCTGGGGTTTAGAATTTATGATTAAAGGCCTAGGGTTCATATTAAGAGTCTAAGGTTTAGAGTTTTGAGATTATGATTTAGAGTTTAGTTTCTAGAGTTTAAGATTTATAATTAAAGGTCGTTAGTTTAGGGTATTAGGTCAAGTGTTTTGTGTTAAGCATCTTTAGATAAAGGGTATATAGTTTTGTAAGGTCTAGGATTTAGTTTTTATGGTTGTATCTAGGGTTTATGATATAGGTTTTATAATTTAGGGTTTAAGGTTTTGGGTTTGGGTTTAGTGTCTACGATTAAGGGCTTAGAGTTTACATTAAAGATCTAAGATTTAGGGCTTAGGATCTAGCATTTAGGTTGAAGGATGAAGAGTCTAGGGATTAGGGTAAAGGGCCTAGGGTTTAGGTAAAAGTGTAGGGTTTATAGCTTAGGGCATACAATTTAACGTTTAAGATTCAAGTTTTAAGCTATAGGGTTTAGGAATAAAAGTTTAGTGTCTAGGATTTATGATTTAGATTTTAGGGTTAGGAGTCTGAGGGTTAGTTTCTAGGGTTAAGGGTCTAGGATTTAAGGTTAGAGGTCAAGAATGTAAGATATAGGATTTAGGATAAAGGGTTTATGTTTTCAATTAAAGGTCTATGTTTTAGGGTTTAAGATTTAAGATTTAGGATTTAGAGTTTAAAGGTTAGGGTATAAGGTTTAAGGTTTAGTTTTAAAGGCTTAAGGTTTAATTAATAATCTAAGGTTTATGGTTTAGTGTCTAAGTTCTACGACTTAAGGTTTAGAGTTTAAGATTTAGGGTATTAGTTTTAGAGTATAGGCCATAGGATTTAGGGTTTAAGATTTAGTGTCTATAACTGAGGGTTTAGCATTTCATGTTTAGTGCTAAACATTGAGAGTTTAGAGTCTAGGGTTTAGGGTTTTAATTTTAGTGTTAAACATCGAGTTAAGGGTTTAGGGTCTAGGCTTAATGGGTTAGTGTCTAGGGTGTATCATTTAGGGCCTAAGGTTAATGGTTAGCCTTTAGGATTTAGGGTCTAGGATTTACATTAAGGGTCTAAGCATTAGGACTTATGATATAAGGCTTAGGGTTAAAGGTCAAGAGTTTAAATTTAATGTTTAATATCTAGGATTTAGGATTAAGGGTTTAAGGTTAAGCCAGTAAAGTTGGATTAGGGTTAAACATATAGAGTTTAAGATTAGGTTAAAGGTCTAGAGTTTAGGGTCTATGATTTAAAGATTGGATTTATTGTCTAGGGTTTTGAATTTAGGGATACGAGTTTAAGGTATAAAGCTTAGGGTTCATCATCTAAGGTTTATGAATTAGGTTAAAAGGTCTATGGTTTAGGGCTTTGGTTCTAATGTTTAAAGATAAGGGTTTAAGGTTAAACATCTAAGATTGACGTTAAGGGTCTAGGATTTAGGGTTCAAGATGTAGGGTTAAGAATCTAAAATTTAGGGTTAAGCATCTAGGGTTTAGATTAAAGGTCTAGATTTATGGTTAAGGGTCAAGGGTATAGGGTTTAAGGTTTAAGTTATAAAGTCTATGGTTTAGAGTTTAAGTTTAAAAGTTTAGGGTACAAGATTAAGGGTTAAGGATTTAGAGTTTAGTGTTTAAATTTAGGGTTTAAGGTTTAAGAAATAAGGTTAAAAAACTAGGGCTTAAGATTAAGGGTCTAAGGTTTAGGGTTTAGTATCAAGGGTTTATGATTTAAGGTTACAAGTCTTGAGTTTAAGCAATAGGTTTTAGTGTTTAGGTTAAGAGACTATGATTTAGGGTTTGGAGTCTAGGGTTTAGGATCTATATTTTAGGATTTAGGGATTAAGATAAAGCCACTAAGATTTAGTGTCTATGATCTAAGGTTAAAGTCTATGATATAGGGTTTAGTATCTATAGTTAGGATTTAGGATTATAGGTCAGGAGTTTAAGGTAAACATCTAGGATCTAGATTTACGGTCTAGAATTTTAGGTTTAGGATCTTGGTTTTAAGTTTGAGGATCAAGAGTTTAGGATTTAGAATTTTGTATTTAAGGTCTAAGGTCTAGGGTTTCAGGTTAAGATTTAAGAATTTAAGATTTAGGGACTAAGTTTTAAGGTAATGTGTCTAGTGCTTAGGGTTTAGGATTGTGGCACTAGGGTTTAGGGTTAAGTATTTTGGATTAAAGGTCTAAGATTTATGTTTTAAGATTAGGGTCTAGGTGGTTTAAAATTTAGGGTTTTGAAATTAAAGTTAAGGATTTATAGTTTAGGTTAAGGGTCTAGGGTGTATGAATTAGAGTTAAAGATCTAGGGTTTAAGATTTAGAATTAAGGACCTAGGGTTCATATAAAGAATCTACGGTTTAGAGTTTAGAGACTACAATTTAGGGTTTAATTTCTAGAGTTTAGGATTTACAGTTAAGGGTCATGAATTTAGAGTAAGCATCTTTAGATTAAGGGTATATGGTTTCATAGGGTCTAAGATTTAGGGTTTAGAGTCTATGGTTATGTGTCTAGGGTTTATGATATAGGTTATATGGTTTATGGTTTAAGGTTTTGGGTCCAGGGTTTAGTGTCTACGATATAGGATTAAGGATTTAGGGTTTACATTAACAGTCTAGGATTTAAGGCTTAGAATCTAAGGTTTAGGATTAAGGGTCAAAGGTCCAAGGATTAAGGTTTAAGTTGAATGTGTAGTGTTTATTATTAAGGGCATACGGTTTAATCTTTAGGGTTTAGAATTTCGAGTTAAAGGTCTATTGTTTCGGTTAAGGGGTCTAGTATTACGGTTTAGGATTTAGAGTTTTGAGTTTAAAAGTTTAAGGTTCAAGGTTTAGGTTGTTATGTCTAGGGTTTAGAATATATAGTTAAGGGTCATGAGTTTAGAGTATAGGGTCTAAAGTCTAGGTTTAAGCATGTAAGATTTAAGTTAAGAGTATAAGGTTTTGCGTTTAGGATTAAGGGTCAAGGGTTTAAAGTTGTGTCTAGGGTTTAAAATTTAGAGTTTAGAGTATAGCGTCTAGAGTTTAGGATTTAGTGTCTACGGATTATGATTCAGTGTTTATACTTTAGAGTTTAGGATTTAAGATTTAGTGTCTAAGGTTTACGATTTAGTGTTTAAAAATCAGAGTTAAGCATTTATGGTTGAGGTTAAAGTGATATAGCTATAAGTTCATCATAGAGATGAAACTAAAAGCACGTGTTTTGAAATACAGGTACAAAATGCAATGTATAAACATACCTGATACTCTTTTCTATGGTTGGTTGACAGCCCAATCAACAATGATAATTTGCAATACTCTTTCTTCTGATTGGCTGAAGTTCAAATTCATTCAAGGCCTCTATTACATTCTGAGCATCATCAAAATTCTCATATTCACATAACCCTAAAATCAAATATTTATAATAATTACTAGAACAGCAATCAAAATATTTATATGATCAAGTTATAAACTGAACAATATAAAATTAAAGGAGCAAAAAAACCAAATTGCAAGTTCTAAATCATCAATATATACAATATATACAAGCATTGAATGAATAAACTCTTGGAATGCATAACTAATTGAGCAAGCAAACATATGACACCAATCACAAATTACCAAATAACAAAAGATTACTCTCTAACCTATACATTTTATCATGAATTAATTTTTAATACCAAATGAATATAATTATAGTATTTGATTATTTACTACTTCAACTAAATGTGTTATAAGCTGTAAATATATACGAGAACATCATAATGGATTGGCAATCCAATACACATCAACAATAGTTTAGAAGAAGGAGGATTCAAGAATCTTCTACATGTGAGAGTTTTGGGACAAATCAAGAAGTGTCGAAATACAACACTTGCTATGCCCACAAAAAGTATTAACATTTCCATCAAATAAGTCATGTAAAATATCACAATTATGTTATCCTTAAACTTCTAATTTAGTACAATTTTGGCCAAAATTATTATTATTTTTTTTTCAAAATATGGATGATGAGGCTGAAAAATATAACACTTGTATTAGATAACTTTGAACAACAATAGATATTTTCCTAACATGCTCAAAATTTATGTCATCAATATGAACTTTTTCAGCAAATCACATCATATTGTAGTATACATGTAGTTCAGAACATGTAAACTAAGATTTCTTGAAAATAAGTTCAAAATTATATTAGTTACAGTTTTACAACCACACTCTTCAAGCACAAACCTCCTAAATAGCTTGGTGCCCCTTTTTTAGGAAAGAAAAAGGAGAAAAAAGAAGAGGGTGGAGCTTGTTCTTTTACTGTACTAATTCATTTTGGGTAGGCCCCTTCCTCTTTTAGTTGGCATGCAAATTCTAACTTTTAAGGTGCAAATTCTCACTCAGACACCAAAGGACAGGTATAATGGACAGTACTAACAAGTAACAAGTGAAATACTAACCTGTCCTATCGCAAGACCACCTTTTCCTTTACCACACCTCCCTTTCAGAGGACCCAAGGCATTACTCAGCCACTCTAGCTTGCCTTTTTTTCCTTTCTCTAGCAGCCCAGCACGAACCACAGTCTTGTTAACTAACATCATCACAACTTACTGTTTGAAGTTAAAAGAGAAACAAACTAATACTGACGCACAAGACAACTAATGCAATTGAATTATGCATATTATGACATCTACAGAAACTGGACTTCCAAGAGCATACAATGCATTGAGTAGAACACAAAGTAAAGCTATAATACAATCTTAGAGGCCTAATGTGATTCTTATTTAATTAGCAAATCAGCAATTAGCTTCTGCTCCATGACTTTTGTAGCTACATCCAAATCAACATCAACACAAGATATGCAAAAAGGCTTTCCCATCTGAAGCAGCCAATTCAGTTCAGCCTTCTCAGTAATGATCTTTACAGCTTTCCATTTGTTTTCTTCAGCAATAAGCTTTTCTGCCTTTCTCACTTGATCCTACAAGAAACAAATTACTTACTACAGGAAGAATTCATACAAGAGCAAATGAGAGAACAACAATAACAAACAAACACCAGCATTGTACAAACACCACAAGGATTATTTTTCTAAGTCCATGTCCTTTTGTTCTTTAGAAAAAAATTAATAAAGATCTACCAAAATAGTATAACTATGTACTCCAAAAGTGTACATAAAGCAAGCTTCAAGGCACAACAAAAACCAAGGAAAAGAACTTTTCAACCCACGAGACAAAAACACTGAAGCACAATTATTAAGGCTGAGACCACTAAAACTCTCCTATCCCTTTCTAAGTAAATGCCCTAGTTTATACAGCCAAGCACCATTCTCCACACCTGCTATCTTTCAACCTTATTCAAATAATTCCCCTTCCAACATAATACAGATGCTACTACCAGTATGAACCCACAAACAACAAAACCAAAGAAAAGATAAGGACACAGAAATAGGATAGAAAAAGATCAATCATGTTGCTACCTTAACTGTTGCAGAAACATTTTACTTCTAGGTCAGCTTGGTTAATAAAAACAACATTATCGATATAAAGGAAAATTAGGTGAAATTTTCTCATATTAGTAGACAAGGAATTTTGTGTAGCAACATAAACTAAGGTTTTAAAAACCGGACCGGTGAGTGAACCGGTTTGGCCAAAAATACCGGTCAGACCGGTTGGACCGCTCGGTCGGACCGGTATAACCTAAGCTTTTTTTCAAAATTAAAGATTCAAAAAGAAAACATGAAAGATAAAGAACAAATCATTAAACTTAACTCATAAGGAAAAATCTCAAACTTAAAAATTAAAATACATAGTCTTAAAACCATCAAAACCAAATACATAAGTAAAATAAATACACATGGAAGATTCATTCCCCATGAAAAACCAAATAGCATAAAACAACATAGTAACCCGCAAGGAGGAAAGAACAGAAAAACCAAATATATCAACATTCATTCCAAGGTTGTATCTTGATTTGTTCATGTGTACAAATGGAAGATGTTCTATGGAAACACATTCCAATAATTAGGAGCCACATGCTGAACTCAAGTCATTAATCATACTAAAGAGGATGCCATTCATTAGTTCCTTTATTACTTGAAGCAATTGAACCATAGTCACCCAATCAAGTAATCACAACGGAACTGAAATCTAAAGATACATGCAACAATACTATAAGCAATCAAAATATCAAATTAACAAGCCACATGAACAGTTTAGGAAATTATCTCCCTATTGTCACTAAGCCTTTGAATAACAGACATTTAAATCCAACAATACACAAACTATAAGCACAGCTCAACATATATAAATAGACCCAGAAATCACCCTTAGCAAATCAACATAAATCCCCATGCAAACAATCTCCAAGAAAGATCAATGAACCATAGTCACCCACATCTCAAAACGCCAACACAATACTCGAATGCCTTCATACCATTGCTGAACATTCAACTCCATGGCTTAAATGAATTACCCCAGCAGTAACCATTGCTGAATCAAAACTTAAAAAATAGGACAGTTTAGGATGTTAGCATGTAATTTTTCCTTGCTTTGATTACAACTAGAAAATGAGCAAAGCATCTGTTATCTTGATTCCACAAGTGACTGTTGTATTTCCCTGAAAAATTTCTAGATTTATCAGACTGAATTGCATAAGAGTATGAATAGCAAGGTTTTTGGCAAATGCTGAAATGATTTCTTAAAGCCAACAAAGAAATCAATTTCCACAAGTGACTGGCTCTCTTACTTTCTCCCTCTCCTCGACCAATTTCCACAAGTTACTGTTCACAACCCCACCATTTTCGGAAACAGAAAAAAAAATAAAAATAAAAATAAAAAAAATAAAAAAAAAATCCACCATTTTATCTAGCAAAAGAGAGAAGTAGATTTCCGGAACCCCAAAATTTTCGGCAACAGAAAAAAAANAAAAAAAAAAAGCACAGACACACACACCAAATCAAGTTCTACTCCTTACCGAGTAAAGATTGAGATGGGCAAGAACAAATGTCTAGAATCTGCAAATATCTAGCAAAAAAGAGATGACTGCATGAAGAACTTCAATGGAAATCATCAACTATGAACATCCCCACCATAAACTGACTGCATGAAATGAGAGTGTCTTGGCTAGGGATTTCAGAAGGGGTTTGGGGAAATAGAAGCTGAAACTCAAGGAGAGGGAGAAAGGAGGTCGGGTAATTGAAAACAGGTGCCAAAACGACACCGTTTTAGGGAAAAAAAAAAAAAAAAAAAAAAGGGAGTTTTGTGAACCGGCCGGTTATTGAAAACCAGTACCGGTTTTTCCGGTTCGCACCGGTTCATACCGATTTTCATCGGTTTAACCGCCTCACCGGTTTTACCTTTTGAACCAATCCGGAATTCAAACCGGGTACCGGTCCGACCGGTTGAACCGGCCGGTCCGATCCGATTTTTAAAACCTTGACATAAACACCCGATGGTTCACATTACTCTATTTTAGTTCTCTTGCATTTTACCTTTTGAACCAATCCGGAATTCAAACCGGGTACCGGTCCGGCCGGTTGAACCGGCCAGTCCGATCCGATTTTTAAAACCTTGACATAAACACCCGATGGTTCACATTACTCTATTTTAGTTCCCTTGCTCTACACAACAATTATTACCATGTTGCCATTTATAATTTTCATCTGAACAAAAAGTTGAAGCCATGATAATAACATTCAATGAAGTTTTTTCTTTTTTTTCCTTAAAAAATGTTAATGAAAAATATGAGTACTAGTGAGCGAGTGAGTGAGAAAAGTATCAGAACATAAATCCAAATTGAAGTTTGAATGTCACTAAGCTTGGTTGTTCAATTACAAGCTTCTAAAGTGAGAAAACTTCGAATTCAACTTCACTCAGAAAATCTACTAAGAAAAACATTTGAAATAGCATATAAAATGAGTGAGCTAAACTACTCTTTAGCCATCAAGGCTTCACCAAGCCAAAAAGTTACAGGCTAAAACTATTATGATAGGCTGGTTCCACACCACACAAAAACAAAATGATCACAAATTTAGATTTTAACTAATATAGCAACATGGGTCGGCGATAAAATTGATATGAACTTTAAACTTCAAAAAGATTAACGCATCTTTAGTTAATAGAAGCTTTGAATCTAAATAGGCATAGAAGAAGAGAACGATACCAACATTGGCAAAGAGAAGAGTGGGGTCATTGTGGGGCACAACAAGGCTCAATATCTAGTTCACATGATTCTTCTAAGAATTTGATGTACGTGCTTCGCCAACCACTCCATTTCCTGTGACTCTACCCCAAGCATGACAACAAAGGAGGAACAAATTTGAAACAATCAAATTAATTGAACCTTTATTCATTTTGAATCCAAATCAAAATTAAAATTGAAATAAACAGCATACTAGATAAGTTGGAGCATGCATAGCAGGTCATTGATACGCCCATTTTATTGCTACTATAACCCTCCGCTGAGTTTCAAGTTCATCAAGGAACAAAGAAAGGGGAAATAACTGAAAAATGATAGTCTTGAATAACTATTTACCACAGAAGAAGCATTAACCAATTCTTAACTTGATTAACCAAAGGGGAAATAACTGAAAAATGATAGTCTTGAATAAATATTTACCACAGGAGAAGCATTAACCAATTCTTAACTTGATTAACCACATGTGAGCTGGTTAATCTTGCGAAGAATTGGTTAATGCTTCATTCCCGGTAAAGATTTCTCATGAGCTATCCATGTCAGTCATTTCCCCACAAAAAAAAAATCATAGGTTAGTAATTAAATCAATGAGATACTAGCTGATAGATATGTATATTAGATAAAGTTCTATGATAAGGGTTTAACTTCTACATGAGATAGAGTTTGCATTGGTATATATTTCTGTCTGGGGTTTTACATAATGTTTAAGTCATCATGTCACTCTTGTAGCTGCTGCTATACAAGTAGCCCTCTTCATTCAATAAAGTAAATATGGTTTCCCTAATTCATCACTAGCAAGAAAACATTTATTGGACAAACAAAACTACAGCATAATAACTCTCATTTATATTAAATGAAAGAGCAAAAGAGAAATTCTTTTAATAGAACACTTACCTTTTCGCAAATATTTTCCCAGTTATTCAACGTAGACATGTGGAGCTCTAAAAAGCTCTGGGCCATTTGATACATTCCCCTCCAATTCCCTAAAATCAGCTTGCAATTCTAGCAACAAAGCTGGTAAGCAGATGACAAAAAAAAAAAAAAAAAAAAAAAGAGAAGGATTCGTGCTAACCATCTAGGGTTTAAGGTTAAGGATCAAGGGCAGAGGGTTTATAGTTAAGGGACTAGGGTTTACTTTTCAAGGTTTAGGGTTTATGGTCTAGGTTTAGAGTCTATGGTTAAGGATTTAACATTTTAAGTCATGATTTTAAGTTATAGGGTTTAGGTTAAGGGTCTAGGGTTTTGAGTTTAGGATATAGGTTTTAAGGTTGGGGTTTAAGAGTTTAGCATTTAGGATTTTGTGTATAACGTTAAGGGTCTAGGGTTTAGGGTTTAGAGTCTACAGTTAAGGGCTTATAGTTTTGGGTTTATTGTCTGGGGTTTTGATTTTAGGGCCTAGATTTTTTAGTATAGGGATTAAGGTCTACGGTTTAAGATTTATGTTTATGGATCTAGGGTTTAAGGTTTACGATCTTGGGGTTAGGGTTTATGGTCTAACCTTTATTGTTTACATATTAGGTTATAGCATTACAACTTTAGGGTTCAAGATTTAGAGTTTTAGGACTAAGGTTAAGCATCTAGAGTTAAGATTAAGGGACTAGAGTTTAGGGTTTAGGGTTAAGGCTATGGTTTACAATTTTGTGCTAAGCATATAAGGTTTCAAGATAAGGGTTAAGGGTCTACGATTTAGGGATTAGGTACTACAATTTATGGTTTAAGGTTAGTGTTGATTTTAGAATTTATGATTAAGGGTCATAAGTTTAGGATATAGGGTCTAGGGTTTAAGGTTAAGCATCTAGGATTTAGGTGAAGGGTATAAGGCTTTGGGTTTAGGATGTAGTGTTTAGAATTAAAGGACAAGGGTTTAAGGATTTGTATCTAGGGTTTATGATTTAAGGTTTATGTCTAGAAATTAAGGTTTAAGGTTAAGGCTCTATAGTTTAAGGTTTAGGCTTTTAAGTTTACGTTAAGATTTACAACTCAGGATTTAGGCTTAAGGCTATAAGGTTAGGGTTTAAAAATAAAGGTTAAGCATTTAGGGTTAAGGTTCAGATGGTAACTACAATCACATCACGGAGATAAAATTAGAAGCACATGTTTTGAAATACAACTAGAAAATGCTATTTTTGAAAATTAACTTTGATGTTTATACAAGAAAATTAGAATCTACAAAAAGTTTTTTTCCATTTTTTGGTGTAGAAAAATACCTTATGCTCATTCAGCTGAAAGCCCAAACAACATTAGTAATTTGTGTAAGAAGAACATATCCATTCAAGGCTTCTATTGCATTTCGAGAATCATTGAAATTCTCATATTCAACCAATGCATAACCTTAAAATCAAATAATTATAATAATTACTTGAACAACAATCAAAATATTTATATGATCACATTACCAATCAAGATTACATTTTGTAAAATTATGATTTAGGGATTATTGCTAAGATTTACAAGTCCAGGGTCTAGGGTTTAAAATTAATGATCTATAGTTTAGAGTATATGGTAAATGGTTCATTGTCTAAGGTTGAAATTTTATGATTTAGGGTTAAGGATTATAGCTCTAGGGTTTAGTTTAAGAGTTTAGGGTTTAGGGTTAAGGCTCTAGGGTTTTGAGTTTAATGATTAAGGTTAAGCATCTAGAATTTAGGTTAAGGGTTTAAGTTTTAGGTTTTTAGGTTAAGGCTCTAGGATTTAAGGTTTAAAGTCTAAAGTTTACGATTTAGAATTTAGGGTTTAGTAATTAAGGTTAAGCATTTATAGTTGAGGCTAGGGTTTAAGGTTTAGGGTTTAAGATTTAGAGAATATGGTTAAATATCTAAGGTTTAGGTTAAGGGTGTAAGGCCTAAAGTTTAAGGTTTAAGATTTAGATATTCAAGTCCAGGGTTTGAGGAATCAAATTTAAGGTTAAATGTCTAAAGTTTAGTATTTAGGGTCTATGGTTTAAAGTTAAGGCTCTAGTTTTTAAGGTTTAGGGATTAGGGTTAAGCAACTAGGGCTTAGGATTAGGTTATGGGTATAAGGTCCAGGGTCCGGGTTAAAGGCAGAGGGTTTAGGTTAAAATCTAGGGTTTAGGTTTAGGGTCTACAATTTAAGGTTTAAAGTTTAAGTTTTAGGTTTTGATTTTAAGGTCTTGGTTTTAGAGTTAAGGGTCTATTGTTTGAGGTTTAAGGTCAAGACTTTACGGGTTAGGCTTTTGTGTTTAGGCAGTAAGATTTAGGATTTATGGTCTAAGGTTTAAGATTTAGGATCTAATTTGAGAGTTTAAGGTCTAAGATTTAAGGTTTAGTAGCTAGAGTTCTTTTAAGGTATACAATTTATGGTTTAAGGATTATAGTTTAAGGTTCGGTTTAGAGTTTAGTTGTTAGGGATAAGCATCTACTGTTGAGCTTAAGGGTCTAGGGTTAAAATTCTAGGGTTTATGCTTTATGATTTAGGGATTAGGGATAAGAATTTAGAGTTAATGTTAAAGGTCTAGTGTTTAGGCTATAAGGTGAAGTCTCTAGATTTAGAGTTTAAGGTTTAAGGTTACGGCTTAAAAGTTTAAGATTTAGGGTTAAGAATAAAGGTTAAGTAATTAGGGCTGAGGTTAAAGGTCTAAGGTTTAAGGTTTATGATTTAAGGTTAAAGATCTAAGATTTAGGGTTTAAGGATTAGGATTAAGCATCTAGAGTTTAGGTTAAAGGTCTAGGATTTAGGTTTTAGGGTTAAGGCTCTAGATTTAAGGTTCAACATTTAGAAGTTAAGGTTAAACAACTAGGGTTAAGGTTAAGGGTAGGGTAAGTATCTATTGCCATAAAGATTAGGTTAAAGGTTTAAGGATTAGGGCCTTGTGTTTAGGATTTAGGACTCCAGGTCTTAAGTTTAAGGAATAGGGTCTAAGGTTAAACATATAAGGTTTAGGTTGAGGGGTTTTAGATTTCAAGTTTATGATCTAGGTTTCAAGGTTGAGAGTCAAAGGTTTAAGATTTAGGGTTGAAGATTTAGGGTCATTTTTGGGGATTAGAGTTGAAGGTCTAAGTTTTAAGATTTAAGATTTAAGGTCTAGGGTATAGTATTTAGTATTTAGGGTTTAGAATTAAGGGTATAGTATTAAGAGTTTAGGGTGTAGGTTTTAGGTCGAGGGTTTAGGATTTAAATTTAGAATTTAGGGTTATGACTCTTGAGTTTAGGATTTAAATTTAGAATTTAGGGTTATGACTCTTGAACTTAAGGGTCTAGGATTTATGATTTAGGGTCTAAGATTTAGTGTTAAGACTCTAAGGTTTAGGATTTAGAGTTTAAGATTTAGGAATTAGGGTTAAGCATCTAGAGTTTATGTCTCAAGGGTTTAGGCTTTGGGATTAGGGTTAAGGGTTTAAGGTCTAGGGTTTAGGGTTAAGTATCTAGGGTTTAGGTTAAGGATCTAAGGTTTAAGATTTAGGGCCTTCAATTTAAGGTTTAGGATTAAGGGTTTAGGGCCTAAGACTTAAGGGTCAAGGGTGTAGAATTTAGTGTTAAGGGTCTAATATTTATGATTTAGAGATTAAGGTTAAAGGTTTAGGTTTAGTGTTAAGGTTAAAACTCAAGGGATTATGGCTTCTTGTTTGATGTTAAGTGTCAAGGGTTTAGGGTTTTGTTTTTAGTGTTAAACATAAAAAGTTTAGGGTTTAATGTTTAGGTTTAAGAGCTTAAAGCTTTAGGGTTTAACATCTAAGGTGTATAGTTTAGGGCCAAGGGTGAGTGGTCATGAGTTTAGGGTTTATGGTTAAGAGTCTCTAATTTAAGGTTTAGTGTCTAAGGTTTAGTTATGAAGGTTAAAGGTTAAGAGTTTAAGTTAAGGGCCTAAGTGTTAGGGCTTATGATCTATAGTTTTGGGTTTATTATCTATGATTTAGAGTGAAGGAGTTAAGGTTCAGTCATTAGGGTTTAGGGTTTAAGGTTTATGAATTAGTGTTAACCATCTAAGGCTTCAAATTAGGTTAAGGATCTAGGGTTTAGTAGGATTTAGGGTTTATTGCCTAGGGTTTTGGATTTAAAGTTACAAGTCATAAGTTTAAGGTATAGGGTCTATGATTCAACATCTAGGATTTAAGGAATAAGTTAAAGCTATATGGTTTAGGGTTTTGGATCTATGGTTTAAGGATTAAGGCTTTGGATCTAGATTTTAGGATTTAACGTATAGGGTCTATAGTTCAACATCTAAGATTTAAGAAATAGGTTAAAGGTATATAGTTTAGGGCTTTGGATCTAGGGTTTAAGGATTAAGGCTTTGGATTTAGCTTTTAGGGTTTAGAATTTAGGAATTAAGGCTTTGTTTTTAAAGTTTAGGGTTTATAGTAGGGTTAAGGGTTTATGATTCAACATCTAGGGTTGAGGTTATGGGTCTAGGATTTAAGGTTTAAGGTTTACAAATTAGGGTTAAGCATATATAATTTAGGGTTAAGGGTCAAGGGTGTAAGATTTAAGGTTAGAGTCTATAGTTTAAGGTTTATGGATTAAGGATTGAGGTTAAGCAATTAAGGCTTAGGAATAGGTTAAGGGTCTAGGATATATAATTTAGGGTTTAGGATATATGGTTTAAAGCTTAAAGTTTAGTGCCTAGGGTTTATGACTTAGGGTTACGAGTCTTAAGTTTAGGTTGTAGGTTCTACGGTTTAGGTTAAGGGTCTATGATCTAGGATTTAGGATCTAAGATTTAGTGTTCAAGTTTTAGGATAAAGGTCTAGGATTTAGAGCTTAGGATAAAGGGTTTAGGGTCTAAAGTTTAGGTTTAAGCCTATGGGGTCTAGGTTTTAGGATTTAGGATTATGGCTCAAGAGTTTAAGGTATAGGGTCTAGGGTTAAGCATTTAGGATTTAGGTGTAGGGTCTAGGTTTTTGGCTTTAGAATCTTGGTTTTAAGTTTGAAGGTCAAGGGTTTGGAGTTTAGGGATTATTATTTAGGGTCTAGTATCTAAGGTTTAAAGCATAAGATTTTGGGTTAAGGTTCTAGAGTTTAGGGTTTAGAGTCTAAATTTAGGATATAATGTTTAGGGTTGAAGATTTAGTGTTTATAATTTAATGTTTAGGATTACCTCTAGGGTTATTTATAATTTAATGTTTAGGATTACCTCTAAGGTTTATGGTTAAGTATTTAAGGTTAAGCATCTAAGGTTGAGGTTGAGGTTCTAGGTGGCTTAGGGTTTAAGGTTAAAGCTCTAGGATTTAAGGTTTTGGGATTAAAGTTAAGCATCTATAGTTTAAGTTAAGGGTCATAGGTGTAAGGTTAAGTGTTAAGGATATAAAGCTTAGGGTTTAGGGTCTAGGGTTAAAGGCTAGGGTTCATGTTAAGAGTATAGGAATTTAGAGTATAGAGACTATGCTTTAGGGTTTAAGATTTATGATTAAGGATCATGAGTTTAGGGTATATAATCAAGGAGTTAAGGTTAAGCATCTAGTGTTTAGTTTAAGGCTAAATGGCTTATTAGGGTCTAAAGATTAAGGTTAAGTGTTTAGAATTTCGGGTTTAATTTCTAGGGTTAGTGGTATAGATTTTACGATAGAAGGTCTATGGTTTATGCTTTCGTGTTTCAAGTTTAGGTGGTTTAAGGTCTACAATTTAGGTTTTAGTATCTACGGTTAAAGGGTTGGGTTTTATGTTAATGGTCTAGGGTTTAGGACTTAGGATCTAGCAATTAGTGTGAAGGATGAAAGGTCTAAGGATTAGGGTTAAGGGCCTAAGGTTTAGGTAAAAGGTGTAAGGTTCATGGTTTTGGGTATACAATTTAAGATTTAGGGTTCAAGTTTTAAGGCATAGGGTTTAGCATGAAGGTTTACTGACTAAATTTATAATTTAGAGTTTAGGGTTTAGTTTTTAGGGCTAAGGGTCTATGATTTAGCATTTAGTTTTTAGGGTTAGGGGTCTAGGATTAAGGGTCTAAGATTAGGGGTCAAAGATTTAAGGTTCAAGGTCTAAGGTTTAGATTCTAAGATTTAGGATTTAGAGTTTAAAGGTTAGGATCAAGGTGTTTTGTCTAGGGTTTAAAGGCCTAGGGTTTAATTAACAATCTAAGGTTTAAGGTTTAGTGTCTAGGGTCTAGTGTATAAGTTATAGGATTTAAGGTTTAGTATTTAGAGTCTAATATTTAAGATCTTGGTTTTAGAGTATAAGGTGTAAGATTTAAAGTTTAGCGTTTAGTGTCTAGGGTTAAAATTTGGGATTATGGGTCAAGAGTTTAAGGTACAGGATCTAAAGTTAAGCATCTAAGATTTAGGTTTGGTCTAAGCTTTTGGATTTAGGATCTTGGTCTTAAGTTTGAGGGTCAACAGTTTAGAATTTAAGATTTAGGGTTATATTTAAGGTTTAGGATTTCAAGTTAAGGTTCTAGGATTTAGGAACTAAGTTTTAAGGTATAGTGTCTAGGACTTAGAGTTTATAGTTTATAGTTTAACGTTTAGGATTGTGGTACTAGGGTTTAGGGTAAAGGATCTAGGATTAAGGTTTTATGGTTTAGGATCCAGGTGGTTTAAGATTTAGGGTTAAGGCTCTAAAGTCTATGGTTTTAGGATTAAAGTTATGCATCCAAAATTTAGGTTAAGGGTCTAGGGTGTGTGGTTTAGAGTTAAGGATCTGGGATTTAGAATTTAGGATTAAAGGCCTAGGGTTTATATTAAGAGTCTAGGGTTTAGAGTTTTGAGATTATGATTTAAAGTTTAGTTTCTAGAGTTTAGGATTTACAATTAAAGGTCATGAGTTTAGGGTATTAGGTCAAGTGTTTTGTGTTAAGCACCTTTAGATAAAGGGTATATAGTTTTGTAAGGTCTAAGATTTAGTTTTTATGGTTGTATCTAGGCTTTATGATATAGGTTTTATAATTTAGGGTTTAAGGTTTTGGGTTTGGGTTTAGTGTCTACGATTAAGGGCTTAGAGTTTACATTAAAGGTCTAGGATTTAGGGCTTAAGATCTAGCATTTAGGTTGAAGGATGAAGAGTCTAGGGATTAGGGTAAAGGGCCTAGGGTTTAGGTTAAAGGTGTAGGGTTTATAGTTTAGGGCATACGATTTAAGGTTTAGGATTCAAATTTTAAGCTATAGGGTTTAGGAATAAAAGTTTAGTGTCTAGAATTTATGATTTAGATTTTAGGGTTATGAGTCTGAGGGTTAGTTTCTAGGGTTAAAGGTCTAGGATTTAAGGTTAGGGGTCAAGAATGTAAGATATAGGATTTAGGGTAAAGGGTTTATGTTTTTAATTAAAGGTCTATGTTTTAGGGTTTAAGTTTTAGGATTTAAGATTTAGAATTTAGAGTTTAAAGCTTAGCGTATGAGGTTTAAGGTTTAGTTTTAAAGGCTTAAGGTTTAATTAATAATCTAAGGTTTATGGTTTAGTGTCTAAGTTCTAGGACTTAAGGTTTAGAGTTTAAGATTTAGGGTCTTAGTTTTAGAGTATAGGCCATAGGATTTAAGATTTAAGGTTTAGTGTCTATAACTGAAGGTTTAGCATTTCATGTTTAGTGCTAAACATTGAGTTTGGAGTCTAGGGTTTAGGGTTTCAATTTTAGTGTTAAACATTGAGTTAAGGGTTTAGGATCTAGGCTTAATGGGTTAATGTCTAGGGTGTATCATTAAGGGCCTAAGGTTAATGGTTAGCCTTTAGGATTTAGGGTCTAGGATTTACATTAAGGGTCTAAGCATTAGGGCTTATGATATAAGGCTTAGGGTTAAGGGTCAAGAGTTTAAATTTAATGTTTAATATCTAAGGTTTAGGATTAAGGGTTTAAGGTTAAGCCAATAAGGTTGGATTAGGGTTAAACATCTAGGGTTTAAGATTAGGTTAAAGGTCTAGAGTTTAGGGTCTATGATTTAGAAATTGGATTTATTGTCTAGGGTTTTGAATTTAGGGTTATGAGTTTAAGGTATAAAACTTAGGGTTCATCATCTAAGGTTTATGAATTAGGTTAAAAGGTCTATGGTTTAGGGCTTTGGTTCTAAGGTTTAAAG
>QAOA01008727.1:76027-88153 GCA_003255065.1 Cercis canadensis
ATTTAGAATTTAGGGTTTAGTAATTAAAGTTAAGCATTTATAGTTGAGGCTAGGGTTTAAGGTTTAGGGTTTAGGATTTAGAGAATATGGTTAACTATCTAAGGTTTGGGTTAAGGATGTAAGGCCTAAAGTTTAGGGTTTAGGGTTAAGCCAATAGGGTTTAAGATTTAGATATTCAAGTCAAGGGTTTGAGGAATCAAATTTAAGGTTAAATGTCTAAACTTTAGTATCTAGGGTCTATGGTTTAAAGTTAACGCTCTAGTTTTTAAGGTTTAGGGATTAGGGTTAAGCAACTAGAGCTTAGGATTAGGTTATGGGTATAAGGTCCAAGGTCAGGGTTAAAGGCATAGGGTTTAGGTTTAGGGTCTACAATTTAAGGTTTAAAGTTTAAGTTTTAGGTTTTGATTTTAAGGTCTTGGTTTTAGAGTTAAGGGTCTATTGTTTGAGGTTTAAGGTTAAGACTTTAAGAATTAGGCTTTTGTGTTTAGGGTGTAAGATTTAGGATTTATGGTCTAAGGTTTAAGATTTAAGATCTAATTTGAGAGTTTAAGGTCTAAGATTTAAGGTTTAGTAGCTAGAGTTTTTTTAGGGTATACAATTTAAGGTTTAAGGATTATAGTTTAAGGTTTGGTTTAGAGTTTAGTTGTTAGGGATAAGCATCTACTGTTGAGCTTAAGGGTCTACGATTAAAGTTCTAGGGTTTATGCTTTATGATTTAGGGATTAGGGATAAGAATTTAGAGTTAATGTTAAAGGTCTAGTGTTTAGGCTATAAGGTGAAGTCTCTAGATTTAGAGTTTAAGGTTTAAGGTTACGACTTAAAAGTTTAAGATTTAGGGTTAAGAATTAAGGTTAAGTAATTAGGGCTGAGGTTAAAGGTCTAAGGTTTAAGGTTTATGATTTAAGGTTAAAGATCTAGGATTTAGGGTTTAAGGATTAGGATTAAGCATCTAGAGTTTAGGTTAAAGGTCTAGGATTTAGGTTTTAGGGTTAAGGCTCTAGATTTAGGGTTTAACATTTAGAAGTTAAGGTTAAACAACTAGGGTTAAGGTTAAGGGTAGGGTAAGTATCTATTGCCATAAAGATTAGGTTAAAGGTTTAAGGATTAGGGCCTTGTGTTTAGGATTTAGGACTCCAGGTCTTGAGTTTACGAAATAGGGTCTAAGGTTAAACATATAAGGTTTAGGTTAAGGGTTTTAGGTTTCAAGTTTATGATCTAGGTTTCAAGGTTGAGAGTCAAAGGTTTAGGATTTAGGGTCATTTTTGGGGATTAGGGTTTAAGGTCTAAGTTTTAAGATTTAAGGTCTAGAGTTTAGTATTTAGGATTTAGAATTAAGGGTATAGTATTAAGAGTTTAGGGTGTAGGTTTTAGGTCTAGGGTTTAGGATTTAAATTTAGAATTTAGGGTTATGACTCTAGAGTTTAGGATTTAAGTATTAGGGTTAAGCATCTATGATTGAACTTAAGGGTCTAGGATTTATGATTTAGGGTCTAAGATTTAGTGTTAAGACTCTAAGGTTTAGGATTTAGGATTTAGGAATTAGGGTTAAGCATCTAGAGTTTATGTCTCAAGAGTTTAGGTTTTGGGATTAGGGTTAAGGGTTTAAGGTCTAGGATTTAGGGTTAAGTATCTAGAATTTAGGTTAAGGATCTAAGGTTTAAGATGTAGGGCCTTCAATTTAAGGTTTAGGGTTAAGGGTTTAGGGCCTAAGTCTTAAGGGTCAAGGGTGTAGAATTTAGTGTTAAGGGTCTAATATTTATGATTTACAGATTAAGGTTAAAGGTTTAGGTTTAGTGTTAAGGTTAAAACTCAAGGGATTATGGCTTCTTGTTTGATGTTAAGTGTCAAGGATTTAGGGTTTTGTTTTTAGTGTTAAACATCAAAAGTTTAGGGTTTAATGTTTAGGTTTAAGAGCTTAAAGTTTTAGGATTTAACATCTAAGGTGTATAGTTTAGGGCCAAGGGTGAGTGGTCATGAGTTTAGGATTTATGGTTAAGAGTCTCTAATTTAAGGTTTAGTGTCTAAGGTTTAGTTATGAAGGTTAAAGGTTAAGAGTTTAAGTTAAGGGCCTAAGTGTTAGGGATTATGATCTATAGTTTTGGGTTTATTATCTATGATTTAGAGTGAAGGAGTTAAGGTTCAGTCATTAGGGTTTAGGCTTTAAGGTTTAGGGTTTAAGGTTTATGAATTAGTGTTAACCATCTATTAGGGTTTAGGGTTTAAGGTTTAGGGTTTAAGGTTTATGAATTAGTATTAACCATCTAAGACTTCAAATTAGGTTAAGGATCTAGGGTTTAGTAGGATTTAGGGTTTATTGCCTAGGGTTTTGGATTTAAAGTTACAAGTCATAAGTTTAAGGTATAGGGTCTATGATTCAACATCTAGGATTTAGGGAATAAGTTAAAGGTATATAGTTTAGGGTTTTGGATCTATGGTTTAAGGATTAAGGCTTTGGATTTAGATTTTAGGATTTAACGTATAGGGCCTATAATTCAACATCTAAGATTTAGGGAATAGGTTAAAGGTATATAGTTTAGGACTTTGGATCTAGGGTTTAAGGATTAAGGCTTTGGATTTAGGTTTTAAGGTTTAGAATTTAAGGATTATGGCTTTGTTTTTAAAGTTTAGGGTTTATAGTTTAAGATTTAAGGTTATGGCTCTAGGGTTAAGGGTTTATGATTCAACATCTAGGGTTGAGGTTATGGGTCTAGGATTTAGGGTTTAAGGTTTACAGATTAGGGTTAAGCATATATAATTTAGGGTTAAGGGTCAAGGGTGTAAGATTTAAGGTTAGAGTCTATAGTTTAAGGTTTATGGATTAAGGATTGAGGTTAAGCAATTAAGGCTTAGGAATAGGTTAAGGGTCTAGGATATATAATTTAGGGTTTAGGATATATGGTTTAAAGCTTAAAGTTTAGTGCCTAGGGTTTATGACTTAGGGTTACGAGTCTTAAGTTTAGGTTGTAGGTTCTAGGGTTTAGGTTAAGGGTCTATGATCTAGGATTTAGGATCTAAGATTTAGTGTTCAAGATTTAGGTTAAAGGTCTAGGATTTAGAGCTTAGGATAAAGGGTTTAGGGTCTAAGGTTTAGGTTTAAGCCTATGGGGTCTAGGTTTTAGGATTTAGGATTATGGCTCAAGAGTTTAAGGTATAGGGTCTAGGGTTAAGCATTTAGGATTTAGGTTTAGGGTCTAGGTTTTTGGCTTTAGAATCTTGGTTTTAAGTTTGAAGGTCAAGGGTTTGGAGTTTAGGGATTATTATTTAGGGTCTAGTATCTAAGGTTTAAAGCATAAGATTTTGGGTTAAGGTTCTAGAGTTTAGGGTTTAGAGTCTAAATTTTAGGATATAATGTTTAGGGTTTAAGATTTAGTGTTTATAATTTAATGTTTAGGATTACCTCTAGGGTTTATGGTTAAGTGTTTAAGGTTAAGCATCTAAGGTTGAGGTTGAGGTTCTAGGTGGCTTAGGGTTTAAGGTTAAAGCTCTAGGATTTAAGGTTTTGGGATTAAAGTTAAGCATCTATAGTTTAGGTTAAGGGTCATAGGTGTAAGGTTAAGGGTTAAGGATATAAAGCTTAGGGTTTAGGGTCTAGGGTTAAAGGCTAGGGTTCATGTTAAGAGTATAGGAATTTAGAGTATAGAGACTATGCTTTAGGGTTTAAGATTTATGATTAAGGGTCATGAGTTTAGGGTATATAGTCAAGGAGTTAAGGTTAAGCATCTAGTGTTTAGTTTAAGGCTAAATGGCTTATTAGGGTCTAAAGATTAAGGTTAAGTGTTTAGAATTTAGGGTTTAATTTCTAGGGTTAGTGGTATAGATTTTACGATGTAAGGTCTATGGTTTATGGTTTCGTGTTTCAAGTTTAGGTGGTTTAAGGTCTACAATTTAGGTTTTAGTATCTACGGTTAAAGGGTTGGGTTTTATGTTAATGGTCTAGGGTTTAGGACTTAGGATCTAGCAATTAGTGTGAAGGATGAAAGGTCTAAGGATTAGGGTTAAAGGCCTAAGGTTTAGGTAAAAGGTGTAAGGTTCATAGTTTTGGGTATACAATTTAAGATTTAGGGTTCAAGTTTTAAGGCATAGGGTTTAGCATGAAGGTTTACTGACTAAATTTATAATTTAGAGTTTAGGGTTTAGTTTTTAGGGCTAAGGGTCTATGATTTAGCATTTAGTTTTTAGGGTTAGGGGTCTAAGATTAAGGGTCTAAAATTAGGGGTCAAAGATTTAAGGTTCAAGGTCTAAGGTTTAGATTCTAAGATTTAGGATTTAGAGTTTAAAGGTTAGGATCTAGAGTTTAAGGTGTTTTGTCTAGGGTTTAAAGGCTTAGGGTTTAATTAACAATCAAAGGTTTAAGGTTTAGTATCTAGGGTCTAGTATCTAAGTTATAGAAATTAAGGTTTAGCATTTAGAGTCTAATATTTAAGGTCTTGGTTTTAGAGTATAAAGTGTAGGATTTAAAGTTTAGCGTTTAGTGTCTAGGGTTAAAATTTGGGATTATGGGTCAAGAGTTTTAAGGTACAGGGTCTAAGGTTAAGCATCTAAGATTTAGGTTTGGTCTAAGATTTTGGATTTAGGATCTTGGTCTTAAGTTTGAGGGTCAAGAGTTTAGAATTTAAGATTTAGGGTTATATTTAGGGTTTAGGATTTCAAGTTAAGGTTCTAGGATTTAGGAACTAAGTTTTAAGGTATAGCGTCTAGGACTTAAAGTTTATAGTTTGTAGTTTAACGTTTAGGATTGTGGTACTAGGGTTTAGGGTTTAGGGTAAAGGATCTAGGATTAAGGTTTTAAGGTTTAGGATCTAGGTTGTTTAAGATTTAGGGTTAAGGCTCTAAAGTCTAGGGTTTTAATAACATTTAGGATTGTGGTACTAGGGTTTAGGGTTTAGGGTTTAGGATAAAGGTTCTAGGATTAAGGTTTTAAGGTTTAGGATCTAAGTGGTTTAAGATTTAGAGTTAAGGCTTTAAAGTCTAAGGTTTTAGGATTAAAATTAAGCATCCAAAATTTAGGTTAAGGGTCTAGGGTGTATGGTTTAGAGTTAAGGATCTGGGGTTTAGAATTTAGGATTAAAGGCCTAGGGTTCATATTAAGAGTCTAAGGTTTAGAGTTTTGAGATTATGATTTAGAGTTTAGTTTTTAGAGTTTAAGATTTATAATTAAAGGTCGTGAGTTTAGGGTATTAGGTCAAGTGTTTTGTGTTAAGCATCTTTAGATAAAGGGTATATAGTTTTGTAAGGTCTAGGATTTAGTTTTTATGGTTGTATCTAGGTTTTATAATTTAGGATTTAAGGTTTTGGGTTTGGGTTTAGTGTCTACGATTAAGGGCTTAGAGTTTACATTAAAGATCTAAGATTTAGGGCTTAGAATCTAGCATTTAGGTTGAAGGATGAAGAGTCTAGGGATTAGGGTAAAGGGCCTAGGGTTTAGGTTAAAGGTGTAGGGTTTATAGTTTAAGGCATACAATTTAAGGTTTAGGATTCAAGTTTTAAGCTATAGGGTTTAGGAATAAAAGTTTAGTGTCTAGGATTTATGACTTAGATTTTAGGGTTAGGAGTCTGAGGGTTAGTTTCTAGGNTTTGAGATTATGATTTAGAGTTTAGTTTTTAGAGTTTAAGATTTATAATTAAAGGTCGTGAGTTTAGGGTATTAGGTCAAGTGTTTTGTGTTAAGCATCTTTAGATAAAGGGTATATAGTTTTGTAAGGTCTAGGATTTAGTTTTTATGGTTGTATCTAGGTTTTCTAATTTAGGATTTAAGGTTTTGGGTTTGGGTTTAGTGTCTACGATTAAGGGCTTAGAGTTTACATTAGAGATCTAAGATTTAGGGCTTAGAATCTAGCATTTAGGTTGAAGGATGAAGAGTCTAGGGATTAGGGTAAAGAGCGGGTTTAGGTTAAAGGTGTAGGGTTTATAGTTTAGGGCATACAATTTAAGGTTTAGGATTCAAGTTTTAAGCTATAGGGTTTAGGAATAAAAGTTTAGTGTCTAGGATTTATGACTTAGATTTTAGGGTTAGGAGTCTGAGGGTTAGTTTCTAGGGTTAAGGGTCTAAGATTTAAGGTTAGGGGTCAAGAATGTAAGATATAGGATTTAGGGTAAAGGGTTTATGTTTTCAATTAAAGGTCTATGTTTTAGTGTTTAAGATTTAAGATTTAGGATTTAGAGTTTAAAGGTTAGGGTATAAGGTTTAAGGTTTAGTTTTAAAGGCTTAAGGTTTAATTAATAATCTAAGGTTTATGGTTTAGTGTCTAAGTTCTAGGACTTAAGGTTTAGAGTTTAAGATTTAGGGTTTAAGGTTTAGTGTCTATAACTGAGGGTTTAGCATTTCATGTTTAGTGCTAAACATTGAGAGTTTAGAGTCTAGGGTTTAGGGTTTCAATTTTAGTGTTAAACATCGAGTTAAAGGTTTAGGGTCTAGGCTTAATGGGTTAGTGTCTAGGGTGTATCATTTAGGGCCTAAGGTTAATGGTTAGCCTTTAGGATTTAGGGTCTAGGATTTACATTAAGGGTCTAAGCATTAGGACTTATGATATAAGGCTTAGGGTTAAAGGTCAAGAGTTTAAATTTAATGTTTAATATCTAGGATTTAGGATTAAGGGTTTAAGGTTAAGCCAGTAAAGTTGGATTATGGTTAAACATCTAGGGTTTAAGATTAGATTAAAGGTTTAGAGTTTAGGGTCTATGATTTAAAGATTAGATTTATTGTCTAGGGTTTTGAATTTAGGGTTACGAGTTTAAGGTATAAAGCTTAGGATTCATCATCTAAGGTTTATGAATTAGGTTAAAAGGTCTATGGTTTAGGGCTTTGGTTCTAATGTTTAAAGATAAGGGTTTAAGGTTAAACATTTAAGATTGACGTTAAGGGTCTAGGATTTAGGGTTCAAGATGTAGGGTTAAGAATCTAAAATTTAGGGTTAAGCATCTAGGGTTTAGATTAAAGGTCTAGATTTATGGTTAAAGGTCAAGGGTCAAGGGTGTAGGGTTTAAGGTTTAAGTTATAAGGTCTATAGTTTAGAGTTTAAGTTTAAAAGTTTAGGGTACAAGATTAAGGGTTAAGGATTTAGAGTTTAGTGTTTAAATTTAGGGTTTAAGGTTTAAGAAATAAGGTTAAAAAGCTAGGGCTTAAGATTAAGGGTCTAAGGTTTAGGGTTTAGTATCAAGGGTTTATGATTTAAGGTTACAAGTCTTGAATTTAAGCAATAGATTTTAGTGTTTAGGTTAAGAGACTATGATTTAGGGTTTGGAGTCTAGGGTTTAGGATCTATATTTTAGGATTTAGGGATTAAGGTAAAGCCACTAAGATTTAGTGTCTATGATCTAAGGTTAAAGTCTATGATATAGGGTTTAGTATCTATAGTTAGGATTTAGGATTATAAGTCAAGAGTTTAAGGTAAACATCTAGGATCTAGGTTTACGGTCTAGAATTTTAGGTTTAGGATCTTGGTTTTAAGTTTGAGGATCAAGAGTTTAGGATTTAGAATTTTGTATTTAAGGTTTAAGGTCTAGGGTTTCAAGTTAAGATTTAAGAATTTAAGATTTAGGGACTAAGTTTTAAGGTAATGTGTCTAGTGCTTAGGGTTTAGGATTGTGGCACTAGGGTTTAGGGTTAAGTGTTTTGGGTTAAAGGTCTAAGATTTATGTTTTAAGATTAGGGTCTAGGTGGTTTAAAATTTAGGGTTTTGAAATTAAAGTTAAGGATTTATAGTTTAGGTTAAGGGTCTAGGGTGTATAAATTAGAGTTAAAGATCTAGGGTTTAAGATTTAGAATTAAGGACCTAGGGTTCATATAAAGAATCTAAGGTTTAGAGTTTAGAGACTACAATTTAGGGTTTAATTTCTAGAGTTTAGGATTTACAGTTAAGGGTCATGAATTTAGAGTAAGCATCTTTAGATTAAGAGTATATGGTTTCATAGGGTCTAAGATTTAGGGTTTAGAGTCTATGGTTATGTGTCTAGGGTTTATGATATAGGTTATATGGTTTATGGTTTAAGGTTTTGAGTCCAGGGTTTAGTGTCTACGATATAGTATTAAGGATTTAGGGTTTACATTAACAGTCTAGGATTTAGGGCTTAGAATCTAAGGTTTAGGATTAAGTGTCAAAGGTCCAGGGATTAAGGTTTAAGTTGAATGTGTAGTGTTTATTATTTAGGGCATACGGTTTAATCTTTAGGGTTTAGAATTTCGAGTTAAATGTCTATTGTTTCGGTTAAGGGGTCTAGGATTACGGTTTAGGATTTAGAGTTTTGAGTTTAAAAGTTTAAGGTTCAAGGTTTAGGTTGTTATGTCTAGGGTTTAGAATATATAGTTAAGGGTCATGAGTTTAGAGTATAGGGTCTAAAGTCTAGGTTTAAGCATGTAAGATTTAAGTTAAGGGTATAGGGTTTTGCGTTTAGGATTAAGGGTCAAGGGTTTAAAGTTGTGTCTAGGGTTTAAAATTTAGAGTCTAGGGTATAGCGTCTAGAGTTTAGGGTTTAGTGTCTACGGATTATGATTCAGTGTTTATACTTTAGAGTTTAGGATTTAGGATTTAGTGTCTAAGGTTTACGATTTAGTGTTTAAAAATCAGAGTTAAGCATTTATGGTTGAGGTTAAAGTAATATAGCTATAAGCTCATCATAGAGATGAAATTAAAAGCACGTGTTTTGAAATACAGGTACAAAATGCAATGTATAAACATACCTGATACTCTTTCCTATGGTTGGTTGACAGCCCAATCAACAATGATAATTTGCGATACTCTTTCTTCTGATTGGCTGAAGTTCAGATTCATTCAAGGCCTCTATTACATTCCGAGCATCATCAAAATTCTCATATTCACATAACCCTAAAATCAAATACTTATAGTAATTACTAGAACAGCAATCAAAATATTTATATGATCAAGTTACAAACTGAACAATATAAAATTAAAGGAGCAAAAAAGCCAAATTGCAAGTTCTAAATCATCAATATATACAATATATACAAGCATTGAATGAAGAAACTCTTGGAATGCATAACTAATTGAGCAAGCAAACATATGACACCGATCACAAATTCTCAAATAACAAAAGATTACTCTCTAACCCTATACATTTTATCATGAATTAATTTTTCATACCAAATGAATATAATTTAGTATTTGATTATTTATTACTTCAACTAAATGTGTTATAAGCTGTAAATATATACGAGAACATCATAATGGATTGGCAATCCAATACACATCAACAATGGTTTAGAAGAAGGAGGATTCAAGAATCTTCTACATGTGAGAGTTTTGGGACAAATCAAGAAGTGTCGAAATACAACACTTGCTATGCCCACAAAAAGTATTAACATTTCCATCAAATAAGTCATGCAAAATATCACAATTATGTTATCCTCAAACTTCTAATTTAGTACAATTTTGGCCAAAATTATTATTATTTTTTTTTCAAAATATGGATGATGAGGCTGAAAAATATAACACTTGTATTAGATAACTTTGAACAACAATAGATATTTTCCTAACATACTGAAAATTTATGTCATCAATATGAACTTTTTTAGCAAATCACATTATATTTTAGGATACATGTAGTTCGGAGCATGTAAACTAAGATTTCTTGAAAATAAGTTCAAAACTATATTAGTTACAGTTTTACAACCACACTCTTCAAGCACAAACCTCCTAAATAGCTTGGTGCCCCTTTTTTAGGAAAGAAAAAGGAGAAAAAAGAAGAGGGTGGAGCTTGTTCTTTTACTCTACTAATTCATTTTGGGTAGGCCCCTTCCTCTTTTAGTTGGCATGTAAATTCTAACTTTTAAGGTGCAAATTCTCACTCAGACACCAAAGGACAGGTATAATGGACAGTACTAACAAACTCAAGTAACAAGTGAAATACTAACCTGTCCTATCGCAAGACCACCTTTTCCTTTACCACACCTCCCTTTCAGAGGACCCAAGGCATTACTCAGCCACTCTAGCTTGCCTTTTTTTCCTTTCTCTAGCAGCCCAGCACGAACCACAGTCTTGTTTGTAGCTTGTGTCCATCAACTAACATCATCACAACTTACTGTTTGAAGTTAAAAGAGAACCAAACTAATACTGACGCACAAGACAACTGATGCAATTGAATTATGCATATTATGACATCTACAGAAACTGGACTTCCAAGAGCATACAATGCATTGAGTAGAACACAAAGTAAAGCTATAATACAATCTTAGAGGCCTAATGTGATTCTTATTTAATTAGCAAATCAGCAATTAACTTCTGCTCCATGACTTTCGTAGCTACATCCAAATCAACATCAACACAAGATATGCAAAAAGGCTTTCCCATCTGAAGCAGCCAATTCAGTTCAGCCTTCTCAGTAATGATCTTTACAGCTTTCCATTTGTTTTCTTCAGCAATAAGCTTTTGTGCCTTTCTCACTTGATCCTACAAGAAACAAATTACTTACTACAGGAAGAATTCATACAGGAGCAAATGAGAGAACAACAATAACAAACAAACACCAGCATTGTACAAACACCACAAGGATTACTTTTCTAAGTCCATGTCCTTTTGTTCTTTAGAAAAAAATTAATAAAGATCTACCAAAATAGTATAACTATGTACTCCAAAAGTGTACATAAAGCAAGCTTCAAGGCACAACAAAAACCAAGGAAAAGAACTTTTCAACCCACGAGACAAAAACACTGAAGCACAATTATTAAGGCTGAGACCCCTAAAACTCTCCTATCCCTTTCTAAGTAAATGCCCTAGTTTATACAGCCAAGCACCATTCTCCACACCTTCTATCTTTCAACCTTATTCAAATAATTCCCCTTCCAACATAATACAGATGCTACTACCAGTATGAACCCACAAACAACAAAACCAAAGAAAAGATAAGGACACAGAAATAGGATAGAAAAAGATCAATCATGTTGCTACCTTAACTGTTGCAGAAACATTTTACTTCTAGGTCAGCTTGGTTAATAAAAACAACATTATCGATATAAAGGAAAATTAGGTGAAATTTTCTCATATTAGTAGACAAGGAATTTTGTGTAGCAACATAAACACCCGATGGTTCACATTACTCTATTTTAGTTCTCTTGCTCTACACAACAATTATTACCATGTTGCCATTTATAATTTTCATCTGAACAAAAAGTTGAAGCCATGATAATAACATTCAATGAAGTTTTTTCTTTTTTCTTCCTTAAAAAATGTCAATGAAAAATATGAGTACTGGTGAGCGAGTGAGTGAGAAAAGTATCGGAACATAAATCCAAATTGAAGTTTGAATGTCACTAAGCTTGGTTGTTCAATTACAAGCTTCTAAAGTGAGAAAACTTCGAATTCAACTTCACTCAGAAAATCTACTGAGAAAAACATTTGAAATAGCATATAAAATGAGTGAGCTAAACTACTCTTTAGCCATCAAGGCTTCACCAAGCCACAAAGTTACAGGCTAAAACTATTATGATAGGCTGGTTCCACGCCACACAAAAACAAAATGATCACAAATTTAAATTTTAACTAATATAGCAACATGGGTCGGCAATAATATTGATATAAACTTTAAACTTTAGAAAGATTAACGCATCTTTAGTTAATAGAAGCTTTGAATCTAAATAGGCATAGAAGAAGAGAACGATACCAACATTGGCAAAGAGAAGAGTGGGGTCATTGTGGGGCACAACAAGGCTCAATTTCTAGTTCACATGATTCTTCTAAGAATTTGATGTACGTGCTTCGCCAACCACTCCATTTCCTGTGACTCTACCCCGAGCATCACGACAAAGGAGGAACAAATTCGAAACGATCAAATTAATTTAACCTTTATTCATTTTGAATCCAAATCAAAATTAAAATTGAAATAAACAGCATACTAGATAAGTTGGAGCATGCATAGCAGGTCATTGATACGCCCATTTTACTGCTACTATAACCCTCCGCTGAGTTTCAAGTTCATCAAGGAACAAAGAAAGGGGAAATAACTGAAAAATGATAGTCTTGAATAAATATTTACCACAGAAGAAGCATTAACCAATTCTTAACTTGATTAACCACATGTGAGCTGGTTAATCTTGCAAAGAATTGATTAATGCTTCCTTCCCGGTAAATATTTCTCATGAGCTATCCATTTCAGTCATTTCCCCACAAAAAAAAA
>QAOA01008727.1:91108-113045 GCA_003255065.1 Cercis canadensis
TAGGGTTTAATTAACAATCTAAGGTTTAAGGTTTAGTATCTAGGGTCTAGTATCTAAGTTATAGAAATTAAGGTTTAGTATTTAGAGTCTAATATTTAAGGTGTAGGATTTAATGTTTAGCGTTTAGTGTCTAGGGTTAAAATTTAGGAATATGGGTCAAGAGTTTTAAGGTACAGGATCTAAGGTTAAGCATCTAAGATTTAGGTTTGGTCTAAGATTTTGGATTTAGGATCTTGGTCTTAAGTTTGAGGGTCAAGAGTTTAGAATTTAAGATTTAGGGTTTAGGATTTCAAGTTAAGGTTCTAGGATTTAGGAACTAAGTTTTAAGGTATAGTGTCTAGGACTTAAAGTTTATAGTTTGTAGTTTAACGTTTAGGATTGTGGTACTAGGGTTTAGGGTTTAGGGTAAAGGATCTAGGATTAAGGTTTTAAGGTTTAGGATCCAGGTTGTTTAAGATTTAGGGTTAAGGCTCTAAAGTCCAGTGTTTTAGGATTAAAGTTAAGCATCCAGAATTTAGGTTAAGGGTCTAAGGTTTATGGTTTAGAGTTAAGGATCTGGGGTTTAGAATTTAAGATTAAAGGCCTAGGGTTCATATTAAGAGTCTAGGGTTTAGAGTTTTGAGATTATGATTTAGAGTTTAGTTTCTGGAGTTTAAGATTTACAATTAAAGGTCATGAGTTTAGGGTATTAGGTCAAGTGTTTTGTGTTAAGCATCCTTAGATAAAAGGTATATAGTTTTGTAAGGTCTAGGATTTAGTTTTTATGGTTGTATCTAGGATTTACGATATAGGTTTTATAATTTAGGGTTTAAGGTTTTGGGTTTGAGTTTAGTGTCTACGATTAAGGGCTTAGAGTTTACATTAAAGGTCTAAGATTTAGGGCCTAGGATCTAGCATTTAGGTTGAAGGATGAAGAGTCTAGGGATTAGGGTAAAGGGCCTAGGGTTTAGGTTAAAGGTGTAGGGTTTATAGTTTAGGGCATATGATTTAAGGTTTAGAATTTAAGTTTTAAGCTATAGGGTTTAGGAATAAAAGTTTAGTGTCTAGGATTTATGATTTAGATTTTAGGGTTAGGAGTCTGAGGGTTAGTTTCTAGGGTTAAGGGTCTAGGATTTAAGGTTAGGGGTCAAGAATGTAAGATATAGGATTTAGGGTAAAGGATTTATGTTTTCAATTAAAGGTCTATGTTTTAGGGTTTAAGGTTTAGGATTTAAGATTTAAGATTTAACGTTTAAAGGTTATGGTATAAGGTTTAAGGTTTAGTTTTAAAGGCTTAAGGTTTAATTAATAATCTAAGGTTTATGGTTTAGTGTCTAAGTTCTAGGACTTAAGGTTTAGAGTTTAAGATTTAGGGTCTTAGTTTTAGAGTATAGGCCACAGGGTTTAGGGTTTAAGGTTTAGTGTCTATAACTGAGAGTTTAGCATTTCATGTTGAGTGCTAAACATTGAGAGTTTAGAGTCTAGGGTTTAGGGTTTCAATTTTAGTGTTAAACATCGAGTTAAGGGTTTAGGGTCTAGGCTTAATGGGTTAGTGTCTAGGGTGTATCATTTAGGGCCTAAGGTTAATGGTTAGCCTTTAGGATTTAGGGTCTAGGATTTCCATTAAGGGTCTAAGCATTAGGGCTTATGATATAAGGCTTAGGGTTAAGGGTCAAGAGTTTAAATTTAATGTTTAATATCTAGGGTTTAGGATTAAGGGTTTAAGGTTAAGCCAGTAAGGTTGGATTAGGGTTAAACATCTAGGGTTTAAGATTAGGTTAAAGATCTAGAGTTTAGGGTCTATGATTTAAATATTGGATTTATTGTCTAGGATTTTGAATTAAGGGTTATGAGTTTAACATATAAAGCTTAGGGTTCATCATCTAAGGTTTATGAATTAGGTTAAAAGGTCTATGATTTAGGGCTTTGGTTCTAAGGTTTAAAGATAAGGGTTTATGGTTAAACATCTAAGATTGGCGTTAAGGGTCTAGGATTTAGGGTTCAAGATGTAGGGTTAAGAATCTAAAATTTAGGGTTAAGCATCTAGTGTTTAGATTAAAGGTCTAGATTTATGGTTAAGGGTCAAGGGTCAAGGGTATAGGGTTTAAGGTTTAAGGTTTAAGTTATAAGGTTTATGATTTAGAGTTTAAGTTTAAAAGTTTAGGGTACAAGATTTAGGGTTAAGGATTTAGAGTTTAGTGTTTAAATTTAGGGCTTAAGGTTTAAGAAATAAGGTTAAAAAACTAGGGCTTAAGATTAAGGGCCTAAGGTTTAGGGTTTAGTATCAAGGGTTTATGATTTAAGGTTACAAGTCTTGAGTTTAAGCAATAGGTTTTAGTGTTTAGGTTAAGAGACTATAATTTAGGGTTTGGAGTCTAAGGTTTAGGATTTATAGTTTTGGTTAAGGGCTTTGGATCATGGGTTTAATGTTTATAATTTAGGGTTTGGATATCATGTCTAAGATCTATATTTTAGGATTTAGGGTTTAAGGTAAAGCCGCTAAGATTTAGTGTCTATGATCTAAGGTTAAAGTCTATGATATAGGGTTTAGTATCTATGGTTAGGATTTAGGATTATAGGTCAGGAGTTTAAGGTAAGCATCTAGGATCTAGGTTTAGGGTCTAGAATTTTAGGTTTAGGATCTTGGTTTTAAGTTTGAGGGTCAAGAGTTTAGGATTTAAAGTTTTGTATTTAAGGAATAAGGTCTAGGGTTTCGGGTTAAGATTTAAGAATTTTAGATTTAAGGACTAAGTTTTAAGGTAATGTGTCTAGTGCTTAGGGTTTAGGATTGTGGCACTAAGGTTTAGGGTTAAGTGTTTTGGGTTAAAGGTCTAAGATTTATTTTTTAAGATTAGGGTCTAGGTGGTTTAAAATTTAGGGTTTTGAAATTAAAGTTAAGGATTTATAGTTTAGTTTAAGGGCCCAGGGTGTATGATTTATAGTTAAAGATCTAAGGTTTAAGATTTAGAATTAAAGACCTAGGGTTCATATAAAGAATCTAAGGTTTAGAGTTTAGAGACTACAATTTAGGGTTTAATTTCTAGAGTTTAGGATTTACAGTTAAGGGTCATGAATTTAGAGTAAGCATCTTTAGATTAAGGGTATATGGTTTCATAGGGTCTAAGATTTAGGGTTTAGAGTCTATGGTTATGTGTCTAGGGTTTATGATATAGGTTATATGGTTTATGGTTTAAGGTTTTGGGTCCAGGGTTTAGTGTCAACAATATAGGATTAAGAATTTAGGATTTACATTAACGGTTTAGGATTTAGGGCTTAGAATCTAAGGTTTAGGGTTAAGGGTCAAAGGTCTAAGGATTAAGGTTTAAGTTGAATGTGTAGTGTTTATTATTTATGGCATACGGTTTAATCTTTAGGGTTTAGAATTTCGAGTTAAAGGTCTATTGTATCGGTTAAGGGGTCTAGGGTTAGGGTTTAGGATTTAGAGTTTTGAGTTTAAGAGTTTAAAGTTCAAGGTTTAGGTTATGTTTAGAGTTTAGAATATATAGTTAAGGGACATGAATTTAGAGTATAGGATCTAAAGTCTAGGTTTAAGCATGTAAGATTTAAGTTGGTATAGGGTTTTGCGTTTAGGATTAAGAGTCAAGGGTTTAAAATTTTGTGTCTAGGGTTTAAAATTTAGAATCTAGGGTATAGCATCTAGAGTTTAGGGTTTAGTGTCTACGGATTATGATTCAGTTTTTATACTTTAGAGTTTAGAATTTAGGATTTAGTGTCTAAGGTTTACGATTTAGTGTTCAAAAATCAGAGTTAAGCATTTATGGTTGAGGTTCAAGTAATATAGCTATAAGCTCATCATAGAGATGAAATTAAAAGCACGTGTTTTGAAATACAGGTACAAAATGCAATGTATAAACATACCTGATACTCTTTCCTATGGTTGGTTGACAGCCCAATCAACAATGATAATTTGCGATACTATTTCTTCTGATTGGCTGAAGTTCAGATTCATTCAAGGCCTCTATTACATTCCGAGCATCATCAAAATTCTCATATTCACAGAACCCTAAAATCAAATACTTATAGTAATTACTAGAACAGCAATCAAAATATTTATATGATCAACTTACAAACTGAACAATATAAAATTAAAGGAGCAAAAAAGCCAAATTGCAAGTTCTAAATCATCAATATATACAATATATACAAGCATTGAATGAAAAAACTCTTGGAATGCATAACTAATTGAGCAAGCAAACATATGACACCGATCACAAATTACCAAATAACAAAAGATTACTCTCTAACCTATACATTTTATCATGAATTAATTTTTCATACCAAATGAATATAATTATAGTATTTGATTATTTATTACTTCAACTAAATGTGTTATAAGCTGTAAACGAGAACATCATAATGGATTGGCAATCCAATACACATTAACAATAGTTTAGAAGAAGGAGGATTCAAGAATCTTCTACATGTGAGAGTTTTGGGACAAATCAAGAAGTGTCTAAATACAACACTTGCTATACCCACAAAAAGTATTAACATTTCCATCAAATAAGTCATGTAAAATATCACAATTATGTTATCCTCAAACTTCAAAATATGGATGATGAGGCTGAAAAATATAACACTTGTATTAGATAACTTTGAACAATAATAGATATTTTCCTAACATGCTGAAAATTTATGTCATCAATGTGAACTTTTTTAGCAAATCACATCATATTTTAGGATACATGTAGTTCAGAGCATGTAAACTAAGATTTCTTGAAAATAAGTTCAAAACTATATTAGTTACAGTTTTACAATCACACTCTTCAAGCACAAACCTCCTAAATAGCTTAATGCCCTTTTTTTAAGAAAGAAAAAGGAGAAAAAAGAAGAAGGTGGAGTTTGTTCTTTTACTGTACTAATTCATTTTGGGTAGGCCCCTTCCTCTTTTAGTTGGCATGTAAATTCTAACTTTTATGGTGCAAATTCTCACTCAGACACCAAAGGACAGGTATAATAGACAGTACTAACAAACTCAAGTAACAAGTGAAATACTAACCTGTCATGTCGCAAGACCACCTTTTCCTTTACCACACCTCCCTTTCAGAGGACCCAAGGCATTACTCAGCCACTCTAGCTTGCCTTTTTTTCCTTTATCTGGCAGCCCAGCACGAAACACAGTCTTGTTTGTAGCTTGTGTCCATCAACTAACATCATCACAACTTACTGTTTGAAGTTAAAAGATAACCAAACTAATACTGACGCACAAGACAACTGATACAATTGAATTATGCATATTTGACATCTACAGAAACTGGACTTCCAAGAGCATACAATGCATCGAGTAGAACACAAAGTAAAGCTATAATACAATCTTAGAGACCTAATGTGATTCTTATTTAATTAGCAAATCAGCAATTAACTTCTGCTCCATGACTTTCGTAGCTACATCCAAATCAACATCAACACAAGATATGCAAAAAGGCTTTCCCATCTGAAGTAGCCAATTCAGTTCAGCCTTCTCAGTAATGATCTTTACAGCTTTCCATTTGTTTTCTTCAGCAATAAGCTTTTGTGCCTTTCTCACTTGATCCTACAAGAAACAAATTACTTACTACAGGAAGAATTCATACAGGAGCAAATGAGAGAACAACAATAACAAACAAACACCAGCATTGTACAAACACCACAAGGATTACTTTTCTAAGTCCATGTCCTTTTGTTCTTTAGAAAAAAAATAATAAAGATCTACCAAAATAGTATAACTATGTACTCCAAAAGTGTACATAAAGCAAGCTTCAAGGCACAACAAAAACCAAGGAAAAGAACTTTTCAACCCACGAGACAAAAACACTGAAGCACAATTATTAAGGCTGAGACCCCTAAAACTCTCCTATCCCTTTCTAAGTAAATGCCCTAGTTTATACAGCCAAGCACCATTCTCCACACCTTCTATCTTTCAACCTTATTCAAATAATTCCCCTTCCAACATAATACAGATGCTACTACCAGTATGAACCCACAAACAACAAAACCAAAGAAAAGATAAGGACACAGAAATAGGATAGAAAAAGATCAATCATGTTGCTACCTTAACTGTTGCAGATACATTTTACTTCTAGGTCAGCTTGGTTAATAAAAACAACATTATCGATATAAAGGAAAATTAGGTGAAATTTTCTCATATTAGTAGACAAGGAATTTTGTGTAGCAACATAAACACCCGATGGTTCACATTACTCTATTTTAGTTCTCTTGCTCTACACAACAATTATTACCATGTTGCCATTTATAATTTTCATCTGAACAAAAAGTTAAAGTCATGATAATAACATTCAATGAAGTTTTTTCTTTTTTTCCCTTAAAAAATGTCAATGAAAAATATGAGTACTGGTGAGCGAGTGAGTGAGAGAAGTATCGGAACATAAATCCAAATTGAAGTTTGAATGTCACTAAGCTTGGTTGTTCAATTACAAGCTTCTAAAGTGAGAAAACTTCGAATTCAACTTCACTCAGAAAATCTACTGAGAAAAACATTTGAAATAGCATATAAAATGAGTGAGCTAAACTACTCTTTAGCCACCAAGGCTTCACCAAGCCACAAAGTTACAGGCTAAAACTATTATGATAGGCTAGTTCCATGCCACACAAAAACAAAATGATCACAAATTTAAATTTTAACTAATATAGCAACATGAGTCGGCGATAAAATTGATATAAACTTTAAACTTCAGAAAGATTAACGCATCTTTAGTTAATAGAAGCTTTGAATCTAAATAGGCATAGAAGAAGAGAACGATACCAACATTGGCAAAGAGAAGAGTGGGGTCATTGTGGGGCACAACAAGGCTCAATTTCTAGTTCACATGATTCTTCTAAGAATTTGATGTACGTGCTTCGCCAACCACTCCATTTCCTGTGACTTCACCCCGAGCATGACGACAAAGGAGGAACAAATTCGAAACGATCAAATTAATTGAACCTTTATTCATTTTGAATCGAAATCAAAATTAAAATTGAAATAAACAACATACTAGATAAGTTGGAGCATGCATAGCAGGTCATTGATACGCCCATTTTACTGCTACTATAACCCTCCGCTGAGTTTCAAGTTCATCAAGGAACAAAGAAAGGGGAAATAACTGAAAAATGATAGTCTTGAATAAATATTTACCACAGAAGAAGCATTAACCAATTCTTAACTTGATTAACCACATGTGAGCTGGTTAATCTTGCAAAGAATTGATTAATGCTTCCTTCCCAGTAAATATTTCTCATGAACTATCCATTTCAGTCATTTCCCCACAAGAAAAAATCATAGGTTAGTAATTAAATCAAGAAGATACTAGCTGATAGATATGTATATTAGATAAAGTTCTATGATAAGGGTTTAACTTCTACATGAGATAGAGTTTGCATTGGTATATATTTTTGTCTAGGGTTTTACAGTGTTTAAGTGATCATGTGACTCTTGTAGCTGCTAATATACAAGCTGATATACAAGTAGCCCTCTTCATTCAATAAAGTAAATATGGTTTCCCAAATTATTCACTAGCAAGAAAACATTTATTGAACCAACAAAACTATAGCATAATAACTCTCATTTATATTAAATGAAAAAGCAAAAGAGAAATTCTTTTAATAGAACACTTACCTTTTCGCAAATATTTTTCCAGTTATTCAATGTAGACATGTGGACCTCTAAAAAGCTCTGTGCCATTTGATACATTCCCCTCCAATTCACTGAAATCAGCTTGCAATTCTAGCAACAAAGCTGGTAAGCAAATGACAGAAAAAATAGAAGCATGGTAAGCAAACATAAATATGATAAAAAGTGAAGTGAGAAAATAAAAAGTGAAGTCAAGTCAATAAGTCTAATATTTAATGTCTTGGTTTTAGAGTATAAGGTGTAGGATTAAAGTTTAGCATTTAGTGTCTAGGGTTAAAATTTGGGATTATGGGTCAAGAGTTTAAGGTACAGGGTCTAAGGTTAAGCATCTAAGATTTAGGTTTAGTCTAAGATTTTGGATTTAGGATCTTGATCTTAAGTTTGAGGGTCAAGAGTTTAGAATTTAAGATTTAGGGTTATATTTCGGGTTTAGGATTTCAAGTTAAGGTTCTAAGATTTAGGAACTAAGTTTTAAGGTATAGTGTCTAGGACTTAGAGTTTATAGTTTATAGTTTAACGTTTAGGATTGTGGTACTAGGGTTTAACGTTACATATACCCCTTATCTTCATCACCGAGTTGACTCAGTTACATGTACCTCTTCATTTTCACCTTGCACCAGTCACCCATCACGTTCTCCTAAGCCAAGAAGATCTCATCATGTGCTAAGTTCATGTACTAAGTCCACCCAAGGGGGAGAGTACTCAGCTAATAGGTATGAGGATGGCGGAGAGAGAGAGAGAGATATGAGAGTGAGAAGGAGATATGGCGGAGAGAGAGAGATAAGAGTGAGAGGGAGATGTTGGACAGAAAGAGAGATAAGAGTGAGACGAAGATGGAGGAGAGAGAGAGAGAGATGGCAGAGAGAAAGAGAGATAAGAGATAGAGGAGAGATAGAGATGAGAATGAGAGGGATATGGCAAAAAGAAAAAGAGATAAGAGTGAGAGGGAGATGGAGGAAAGAGAGATTAGAGTGAGAGGGAGATGGTGGGGAGAAAGAGAGATGAGAATGAGACGGAGATGGAGGAGATAGAGAGATGAAAATGAGAGAGAGATAAGAGTGAGAGGGAGAGATGGGGAAGAAAGAGAGAGAGAAAAGAGATAAGAGAGATTTTTTTAAAATTTTTTAATGTGCCACATTAGCACATAACGGACACGTCAGCACTTAACATGCCACGTGACATTTTCTGTTAAGTCCCACTAACAGACCCTAGCGGATGACTAAAATGACTGACAGAATGATCTTTCAGAGACTAAAGTGTCAATAAAAATGATTGGAGGACTAAAGTGTCACTAAAGCAATCTTTCAAGGACCAAAAAGGGATTTTACTCTTTAGTATTTTGGGTCTATAGTTTAGGGTTACGGCTCTATGGTTTAGAGTTTAGGAATTAGCGTTAATTAACTAAGGCTTAAGATTAGGTTATGGGTATAAGGGCATAGGGTTTAGGTTAAAATATAGAGTTTAGGTTTGAGGTTGATGATTTAGGGTTTGAGTTTTAGGTTTTAGGTTTTGATTTTAGGGTCTATGATTTAGAGTTAAGGGTCTAAAAGGTTTAAGGTTAAGACATTACAGATTAGGCTTTAGTGTTAAGAGTTGAGGGTTTAGTATTTAGGGTTTATGGTATAAGGTCTAAGGATTGAGGTTTAACCTATAAGGTTTAGGATTTAGGTATTCATGTTAAGGATCTAGGGTTAAATTTTGGCTAAGGGTCTAAGATTTATAGTTTAAGATTTAGGATCTATGCTTTAGGGTTTAGGGTTCATGATATAGGACTTAGTGTATAGGGTCTGGGGTTTAAGATTTAGCATCTAGGATTTATGTTAAACGTATAGGCTTCTTATTTAGGGTTCAATGTTAAAGATTTAGGGTTTGATGTTTAAGGTTAAGGGTCAATGGTTATAGGTTTTATGTTTAGGATGAAGGGTCGAAAGTTTAGGGTTTAGTATTTTGTTTGTAGAATTTAAGGTCAAGGGCCTAGGATTATGAGTATAGGGTTTAGGGATAAAGGTCTATAGTTTAGAATTTGGGGCTTATGGTTAAGGATTAAGCATTTAGAATTTAAGGTTTAGGTTTATAGTCTATTATTTATCATTTAAGGTTTAAGGCCCGGGGTTAAATTCTATGATTTAGGGTTTACAGTTCAGTGTTAAGCATCTATAATTTAGGTTGAGTTTAGGGTTTTAGGTTTTGGATGTAGGTTTTAAGGTTTAGGTTCAATGGTTTAAGGTTTCATGTTTGAGGTTAAAGATCAAGGATTTACGGTTAAAGGTCTATGGTTTAGCATTTATGATCTAGGATTACGAGTCATGAATTTAATGTATAATGTTTAAGTTAAGCATCTAGAGTTTAAGTTAAAGGTCTAGAGTTTCAAGTTACGGCATTAGCAGTTAGTGTCTACGAATTAAGTTATGGGTTTAGAGTGTATGATTTAAGGTTTAGGGACTATGATTTAAGATTTAGGGTTTATTGTTTAGGTTTTTGAATTTAGGGTTATGGGTCATCAATTTAAGGTATAGAATCTAGTGATATGCATCTATAGTATATTTTAAGGGTCTAGGCTTTAGGGTTTATGATTTATGGTTTATAATTTAGGGTTTAAGGTTACGACTCAACGATTTAAGATTTAGGTATTAGGGAGAAGCATCTACAGTTGAGCTTAGGGGTCTAGGATTTAGGGTTAAGGCTTTAGGGTTTACAATTTAAGAATTAAGGTTAAGCATCTAGAGTTTAGGTTGAAGGTCTAGGGTTTTGAGTTAAGGATCTAAGTTTTAGGATTAAAGGTCAAGGGTTTAGACTTTAGGGTGTTAGGTTTAAGGGTTTAGACTTTAGGATTCATGATTAAGATTGTAGAGTTTAGGGTTTAAGGATTATCTAAGGTTAAAGGTCTAGGGTTTATGATTAAAGCTCTAGGGTGGATTATTGCTATGCATATAGGCTTTAGGTTAAGGTTATATGGCTTAAGGTTAGGGATCAAGGGTGTAGGATCTAAGGTTTAGGATTTAAGCTTTAGTGTCTAGGGTTCAAGATTTAGTGCTAGGATATAGGGTCTAGAATTTAAGGTTTAGATTTTAAGGCCTAGATTTTAGGGATTAAGGTTTTGGGTTGAGACTTTTGGATTTAAGGTCTAGCGTTTATGATTTAGGGTTTAGGTTTTAGAGTTATGACTCTTAGGTTTAAGGTTTAGGCTTTTGGGATTAAGGTTAAGTACCTATGATTTAGGTTAAGGTTTAGCGTTTTATGTTTAAGATCTAGGTATTTGGATTGAGGGTTAAGCATCAAGAGTTTAAGATTTACAATCTAGGTTAAGGGCCTAGGATTTAAGGTTTAGTATCTAGGTTTAGGAATTAAGGTCCAGGTTTTAGGGTTTAGATATTATGTCTAAGCTCTATGATTTACGATTTATATTTTAGTATTTCATGTTTAAGGTTATGGCTCTAGGGGTTAGGTATTAGAGTTTTAGGATTAGGGTTAAGCATCTAAGATTTTGGTTAAGGGTTTAAGGTTTATGGTTTAGGGATTAGTGCTAACCATCTAGGGTTTAAGGTTAAGAATCAAGGGCATATGGTTTATAGTTAAGGGACTAGGGTTTACCTTTCAAGGTTTAGGGTTTATGGTCTAGGTTTAGAGTCTATGGTTAAGGATTTAACATTTTAAGTCATGATTTTAAGTTATAGGGTTTAGGTTAAGGGTCTAGGGTTTCGAGTTTAGGATATAGGTTTTAAGGTTCGGGTTTAAGAGTTTAGCATTTAGGATTTTGTGTATAACGTTAAAGGTCTAGGGTTTAGGGTTTAGAGTCTGCAGTTAAAGGCTTATAGTTTTGGGTTTATTGTCTGGGGTTTTGGTTTTAGGGTCTAGATTTTTTAGTATAGGGATTAAGGTCTACGGTTTAAGATTTATGTTTATGGATCTAGGGTTTAAGGTTTATGATCTTGGGGTTAGGGTTTATGGTCTAATGTTTATTGTTTACATATTAGGTTATAGCATTACAACTTTAGGGTTCAAGATTTAGAGTTTTAGGACTAAGGTTAAGCATCTAGAGTTAAGATTAAGGGACTAGAGTTTAGGGTTTATGGTTAAGGCTATGGTTTACAATTTTGTGCTATGCATATAGGGTTTAGGATTTAAATTTAGAATTTAGGGTTATGACTCTAGAGTTTAGGATTTAAGTATTAGGGTTAAGCATCTATGATTGAACTTAAGGGTCTAGGATTTATGATTTAGGGTCTAAGATTTAGTGTTAAGACTCTAAGGTTTAGGATTTAGAGTTTAGGATTTAGGAATTAGGGTTAAGCATCTAGAGTTTATGTCTCAAGGGTTTAGGTTTTGAGATTAGGGTTAAGGGTTTAAGGTCTAGGGTTTAGGGTTAAGTATCTAGGGTTTAGATTAAGGATCTAAGGTTTAAGATTTAGGGCCTTCAATTTAAGGTTTAGGGTTAAGGGTTTAGGGCCTAAGACTTAAGGGTCAAGGGTGTAATATTTAGTGTTAAGGGTCTAATATTTATGATTTAGAGATTAAGGTTAAAGGTTTAGGTTTAGTGTTAAGGTTAAAACTCAAGGGATTATGGCTTCTTGTTTGATGTTAAGTGTCAAGGGTTTAGGGTTTTGTTTTTAGTGTTAAACATAAAAAGTTTAGGGTTTAATGTTTAGGTTTAAGAGCTTAAAGCTTTAGGGTTTAACATCTAAGGTGTATAGTTTAGGGCCAAGGGTGAGTGGTCATGAGTTTAGGGTTTATGGTTAAGAGTCTCTAATTTAAGGTTTAGTGTCTAAGGTTTAGTTATGAAGGTTAAAGGTTAGGAGTTTAAGTGAAGGGCCTAAGTGTTAGGGCTTATGATCTAAGGTTTAGTCATTAGGGTTTAGGGTTTAAGGTTTATGAATTAGTGTTAACCATCTAAGGCTTCAAATTAGGCTAAGGATCTAGGGTTTAGTAGGGTTTAGGGTTTATTGCCTAGGGTTTTGGATTTAAAGTTACAAGTCATAAGTTTAAGGTATAGGGTCTATGATTCAACATCTAGGATTTAAGGAATAAGTTAAAGGTATATGGTTTAGGGTTTTGGATCTATGGTTTAAGGATTAAGGCGTTGGATCTAGATTTTAGGATTTAACGTATACGGCCTATAGTTCAACATCTAAGATTTAGAGAATAGGTTAAAGGTATATAGTTTAGGGCTTTGGATCTAGGGTTTAATGATTAAGGCTTTGGATTTAGGTTTTAGGGCTTAGAATTTAGAGATTAAGGCTTTGTTTTTAAAGTTTAGGGTTTATAGTTTAAGATTTAAGGTTATGGCTCTAGGGTTAAGGGTTTATGTTTCAACATCTAGGGTTGAGGTTATGGGTCTAAGATTTAAGGTTTAAGGTTTACAAATTAGGGTTAAGCATATATAATTTAGGGTTAAGGGTCAAGGGTGTAAGATTTAAGGTTAGAGTCTATAGTTTAAGGTTTATGGATTAAGGATTGAGGTCAAGCAATTAAGGCTTAGGAATAGGTTAAGGATCTAGGATATATAATTTAGGGTTTAGGATATATGGTTTAAAGCTTAAAGTTTAGTGCCTAGAGTTTATGACTTAGGGTTACGAGTCATAAGTTTAGGTTGTAGGTTCTAGGGTTTAGGTTAAGGGTCTATGATCTAGGATTTAGGATCTAAGATTTAATGTTCACGATTTAGGTTAAAGGTCTAGGATTTAGAGCTTAGGATAAAGGGTTTAGGGTCTAAGGTTTAGGTTTAAGCCTATGGGGTCTAGGTTTTAGGATTTAGGATTATGACTCAAGAGTTTAAGGTATAGGGTCTAGGGTTAAGCATTTATGATTTAGGTTTACGGTCTTGGTTTTAAGTTTGAAGGTCAAGGGTTTGGAGTTTAAGGATTATTATTTAGGGTCTAGTATACAATTTAAGGGTTAAGGGCCTAAAGTTTAGGTAAAAGGTCTAAGGTTCATGGTTTTGGGTATACAATTTAAGATTTAGGATTCAAGTTTTAAGGCATAGTGTTTAACATGAAGGTTTACTGACTAAATTTATAATTTAGAGTTTAGGGTTTAGTTTTTAGGGCTAAGGGTCTATGATTTAGCATTTAATTTTTAGGGTTAGGGGTCTAGGATTAAGGGTCTAAGATTAGGGGTCAAAGATTTAAGGTTCAAGGTCTAAGGTTTAGATTCTAAGATTTAGGATTTAGAGTTTAAAGGTTAGGATCTAGAGTTTAAGGTGTTTTGTCTAGGGTTTTAAAGACTTAGGGTTTAATTAACAATTTAAGGTTTAAAGTTTAGTGTCTAGGGTCTAGTGTCTAAGTTATAGGATTTTAAGGTTTAGTATTTAGAGTCTAATATTTAATGTCTTGGTTTTAGAGTATAAGGTGTAGGATTTAAAGTTTAACGTTTAGTGTTTAGGGTTAAAATTTGGAATTATGGGTCAAGAGTTTAAGGTACAAGGTCTAAGGTTAAGCATCTAAGATTTAAGTTTGGTCTAAGATTTTGGATTTAGGATCTTTGTCTTAAGTTTAAGGGTCAAGAGTTTAGAATTTAAGATTTAGGGTTATATTTAGGGTTTAGGATTTCAAGTTAAGGTTCTAGGATTTAGGAACTAAGTTTTAAGGTATAGTGCCTAGGACTTAGAGTTTATAGTTTGAAGTTTAACGTTTAGGATTGTGGTACTAGGGTTTAGGGTTTAGGGTTTAGGATAAAGGTTCTAGGATTAAGGTTTTAAGGTTTAGGATCTAGGTGGTTTAAGATTTAGAGTTAAGGCTTTAAAGTCTAAGGTTTTAGGATTAAAGTTAAGCATCCAGAATTTAGGTTAAGGGTCTAGGGTGTATGGTTTAGAGTTAAGGATCTGGAGTTTAAAATTTAGGATTAAAGGCCTAGGGTTCATATTAAAAGTCTAAGGTTTAGAGTTTTGAGATTATGATTTAGAGTTTAGTTTTGAGAGTTTAAGATTTATAATTAAAGGTCGTGAGTTTAGGGTATTAGGTCAAGTGTTTTGTGTTAAGCATCTTTAGATAAAGGGTATATAGTTTTGTAAGGTCTAGGATTTAGTGTTTATGGTTGTATCTAGGTTTTATAATTTAGGATTTAAGGTTTTGGGTTTGGGTTTAGTGTCTACGATTAAGGGCTTAGAGTTTACATTAGAGATCTAAGATTTAGGGCTTAGAATCTAGCATTTAGATTGAAGGATGAAGAGTCTAGGGATTAGGGTAAAGAGCCTAGGGTTTAGGTTAAAGGTGTAGGGTTTATAGTTTAGGGCATACAATTTAAGGTTTAGGATTCAAGTTTTAAGCTATAGGATTTAGGAATAAAAGTTTAGTGTCTAGGATTTATGACTTAGATTTTAGTGTTAGGAGTCTGAGGGTTAGTTTCTAGGGTTAAGGGTCTAAGATTTAAGGTTAGGGGTCAAGAATGTAAGATATAGGATTTAGGGTAAAGGGTTTATGTTTTCAATTAAAGGTCTATGTTTTACTGTTTAAGATTTAAGATTTAGGATTTAGAGTTTAAAGGTTAGGGTATAAGGTTTAAGGTTTAGTTTTAAAGGCTTAAGGTTTAATTAATAATCTAAGGTTTATGGTTTAGTGTCTAAGTTCTACGACTTAAGGTTTAGAGTTTAAGATTTAGGGTTTAAGGTTTAGTGTCTATAACTGAGGGTTTAGCATTTCATGTTTAGTGCTAAACATTGAGAGTTTAGAGTCTAGGGTTTAGGGTTTCAATTTTAGTGTTAGACATCGAGTTAAAGGTTTAGGATCTAGGCTTAATGGGTTAGTGTCTAGGGTGTATCATTTAGGGCCTAAGGTTAATGGTTAGCCTTTAGGATTTAGGGTCTAGGATTTACATTAAGGGTCTAAGCATTAGGACTTATGATATAAGGCTTAGGGTTAAAGGTCAAGAGTTTAAATTTAATGTTTAATATCTAGGATTTAGGATTAAGGGCTTAAGGTTTAATTAATAATCTAAGGTTTATGGTTTAGTGTCTAAGTTCTACGACTTAAGGTTTAGAGTTTAAGATTTAGGGTTTAAGGTTTAGTGTCTATAACTGAGGGTTTAGCATTTCATGTTTAGTGCTAAACATTGAGAGTTTAGAGTCTAGCGTTTAGGGTTTCAATTTTAGTGTTAAACATCGAGTTAAGGGTTTAGGGTCTAGGCTTAATGGGTTAGTGTCTAGGGTGTATCATTTAGGGCCTAAGGTTAATGGTTAGCCTTTAGGATTTAGGGTCTAGGATTTACATTAAGGGTCTAAGCATTAGGGCTTATGATATAAGGCTTAGGGTTAAAGGTCAAGAGTTTAAATTTAATGTTTAATATCTAGGATTTAGGATTAAGGGTTTAAGGTTAAGCCAATAAAGTTGGATTAGGGTTAAACATCTAGGGTTTAAGATTAGATTAAAGGTCTAGAGTTTAGGGTCTATGATTTAAAGATTAGATTTATTGTCTAGGGTTTTGAATTTAGGGTTACGAGTTTAAGGTATAAAGCTTAGGATTCATCATCTAAGGTTTATGAATTAGGTTAAAATGTCTATGGTTTAGGGCTTTGGTTCTAATGTTTAAAGATAAGGGTTTAAGGTTAAACATTTAAGATTGACGTTAAGGGTCTAGGATTTAGGGTTCAAGATGTAGGGTTAAGAATCTAAAATTTAGGGTTAAGCATCTAGGGTTTAGATTAAAGGTCTAGATTTATGGTTAAGGGTCAAGGGTCAAGGGTGTAGGGTTTAAGGTTTAAGTTATAAGGTCTATGGTTTAGAGTTTAAGTTTAAAAGTTTAGGGTACAAGATTAAGGGTTAAGGATTTAGAGTTTAGTGTTTAAATTTAGGGTTTAAGGTTTAAGAAATAAGGTTAAAAAACTAGGGCTTAAGATTAAGGGTCTAAGGTTTAGGGTTTAGTATCAAGGGTTTATGATTTAAGGTTACAAGTCTTGAATTTAAGCAATAGGTTTTAGTGTTTAGGTTAAGAGACTATGATTTAGGGTTTGGAGTCTAGGGTTTAGGATCTATATTTTAGGATTTAGGGATTAAGGTAAAGCCACTAAGATTTAGTGTCTATGATCTAAGGTTAAAGTCTATGATATAGGGTTTAGTATCTATAGTTAGGATTTAGGATTATAAGTCAAGAGTTTAAGGTAAACATCTAGGATCTAGGTTTACGGTCTAGAATTTTAGGTTTAGGATCTTGGTTTTAAGTTTGAGGATCAAGAGTTTAGGATTTAGAATTTTGTATTTAAGGTTTAAGGTCTAGGGTTTCAAGTTAAGATTTAAGAATTTAAGATTTAGGGACTAAGTTTTAAGGTAATGTGTCTAGTGCTTAGGGTTTAGGATTGTGGCACTAGGGTTTAGGGTTAAGTGTTTTGGGTTAAAGGTCTAAGATTTATGTTTTAAGATTAGGGTCTAGGTGGTTTAAAATTTAGGGTTTTGAAATTAAAGTTAAGGATTTATAGTTTAGGTTAAGGGTCTAGGGTGTATAAATTAGAGTTAAAGATCTAGGGTTTAAGATTTAGAATTAAGGACCTAGGGTTCATATAAAGAATCTAAGGTTTAGAGTTTAGAGACTACAATTTAGGGTTTAATTTCTAGAGTTTAGGATTTACAGTTAAGGGTCATGAATTTAGAGTAAGCATCTTTAGATTAAGAGTATATGGTTTCATAGGGTCTAAGATTTAGGGTTTAGAGTCTATGGTTATGTGTCTAGGGTTTATGATATAGGTTATATGGTTTATGGTTTAAGGTTTTGAGTCCAGGGTTTAATGTCTACGATATAGTATTAAGGATTTAGGGTTTACATTAACAGTCTAGGATTTAGGGCTTAGAATCTAAGGTTTAGGATTAAGTGTCAAAGGTCCAGGGATTAAGGTTTAAGTTGAATGTGTAGTGTTTATTATTTAGGGCATATGGTTTAATCTTTAGGGTTTAGAATTTCGAGTTAAATGTCTATTGTTTCGGTTAAGGGGTCTAGGATTACGGTTTAGGATTTAGAGTTTTGTGTTTAAAAGTTTAAGGTTCAAGGTTTAGGTTGTTATGTCTAGGGTTTAAAATATATAGTTAAGGGTCATGAGTTTAGAGTATAGGGTCTAAAGTCTAGGTTTAAGCATGTAAGATTTAAGTTAAGGGTATAGGGTTTTGCGTTTAGGATTAAGGGTCAAGGGTTTAAAGTTGTGCCTAGGGTTTAAAATTTAGAGTCTAGGGTATAGCGTCTAGAGTTTAGGGTTTAGTGTCTACGGATTATGATTCAGTGTTTATACTTTAGACTTTAGGATTTAGGATTTAGTGTCTAAGATTTACGATTTAGTGTTTAAAAATCAGAGTTAAGCATTTATGGTTGAGGTTAAAGTAATATAGCTATAAGCTCATCATAGAGATGAAATTAAAAGCACGTGTTTTGAAATACAGGTACAAAATGCAATGTATAAACATACCTGATACTCTTTCCTATGGTTGGTTGACAGCCCAATCAACAATGATAATTTGCGATACTCTTTCTTCTGATTGGCTGAAGTTCAGATTCATTCAAGGCCTCTATTACATTCCGAGCATCATCAAAATTCTCATATTCACATAACCCTAAAATCAAATACTTATAGTAATTACTAGAACAGCAATCAAAATATTTATATGATCAAGTTACAAACTGAACAATATAAAATTAAAGGAGCAAAAAAGCCAAATTGCAAGTTCTAAATCATCAATATATACAATATATACAAGCATTGAATGAAGAAACTCTTGGAATGCATAACTAATTGAGCAAGCAAACATATGACACCGATCACAAATTCCCAAATAACAAAATATTACTCTCTAACCCTATACATTTTATCATGAATTAATTTTTCATACCAAATGAATATAATTTAGTATTTGATTATTTATTACTTCAACTAAATGTGTTATAAGCTGTAAATATATACGAGAACATCATAATAGATTGGCAATCCAATACACATCAACAACAGTTTAGAAGAAGGAGGATTCAAGAATCTTCTACATGTGAGAGTTTTGGGACAAATCAAGAAGTGTCGAAATACAACACTTGCTATGCCCACAAAAAGTATTAACATTTCCATCAAATAAGTCATGTAAAATATCACAATTATGTTATCCTCAAACTTCTAATTTAGTACAATTTTGGCCAAAATTATTATTATTTTTTTTTCAAAATATGGATGATGAGGCTGAAAAATATAACACTTGTATTAGATAACTTTGAACAACAATAGATATTTTCCTAACATACTGAAAATTTATGTCATCAATATGAACTTTTTTAGCAAATCACATTATATTTTAGGATACATGTAGTTCGGAGCATGTAAACTAAGATTTCTTGAAAATAAGTTCAAAACTATATTAGTTACAGTTTTACAACCACACTCTTCAAGCACAAACCTCCTAAATAGCTTGGTGCCCCTTTTTTAGGAAAGAAAAAGGAGAAAAAAGAAGAGGGTGGAGCTTGTTCTTTTACTCTACTAATTCATTTTGGGTAGGCCCCTTCCTCTTTTAGTTGGCATGTAAATTCTAACTTTTAAGGTGCAAATTCTCACTCAGACACCAAAGGACAGGTATAATGGACAGTACTAACAAACTCAAGTAACAAGTGAAATACTAACCTGTCCTGTCGCAAGACCACCTTTTCCTTTACCACACCTCCCTTTCAGAGGACCCAAGACATTACTCAGCCACTCTAGCTTGCCTGTTTTTCCTTTCTCTGGCAGCCCAGCACGAACCACAGTCTTGTTTGTAGCTTGTGTCCATCAACTAACATCATCACAACTTACTGTTTGAAGTTAAAAGAGAACCAAACTAATACTGACGCACAAGACAACTGATGCAATTGAATTATGCATATTATGACATCTACAAAAACTGGACTTACAAGAGCATACAATGCATTGAGTAGAACACAAAGTAAAGCTATAATACAATCTTAGAGGCCTAATGTGATTCTTATTTAATTAGAAAATCAGCAATTAACTTCTGCTCCATGACTTTCGTAGCTACATCCAAATCAACATCAACACAAGATATGCAAAAAGGCTTTCCCATCTGAAGCAGCCAATTCAGTTCAGCCTTCTCAGTAATGATCTTTACAGCTTTCCATTTGTTTTCTTCAGCAATAAGCTTTTGTGCCTTTCTCACTTGATCCTACAAGAAACAAATTACTTACTACAGGAAGAATTCATACAGGAGCAAATGAGAGAACAACAATAACAAACAAACACCAGCATTGTACAAACACCACAAGGATTTCTTTTCTAAGTCCATGTCCTTTTGTTCTTTAGAAAAAGATTAATGAAGATCTACCAAAATAGTATAACTATGTACTCCAAAAGTGTACATAAAGCAAGCTTCAAGGCACAACAAAAACCAAGGAAAAGAACTTTTCAACCCACGAGACAAAAACACTGAAGCGCAATTATTAAGGCTAAGACCCCTAAAACTCTCCTATCCCTTTCTAAGTAAATGCCCTAGTTTATACAGCCAAGCACCATTCTCCACACCTTCTATCTTTCAACCTTATTCAAATAATTCCCCTTCCAACATAATACAGATGCTACTACCAGTATGAACCCACAAACAACAAAACCAAAGAAAAGATAAGGACACAGAAATAGGATAGAAAAAGATCAATCATGTTGCTACCTTAACTGTTGCAGAAACATTTTACTTCTAGGTCAGCTTGGTTAATAAAAACAACATTATCGATATAAAGGAAAATTAGGTGAAATTTTCTCATATTAGTAGACAAGGAATTTTGTGTAGCAACATAAACACCCGATGGTTCACATTACTCTATTTTAGTTCTCTTGCTCTACACAACAATTATTACCATGTTGCCATTTATAATTTTCATCTGAACAAAAAGTTGAAGCCATGATAATAACATTCAATGAAGTTTTTTCTTTTTTTTTCCTTAAAAAATGTCAATGAAAAATATGAGTACTGGTGAGCGAGTGAGTGAGAAAAGTATCGGAACAAATCCAAATTGAAGTTTGAATGTCACTAAGCTTGGTTGTTCAATTACAAGCTTCTAAAGTGAGAAAACTTCGAATTCAACTTCACTCAGAAAATCTACTGAGAAAAACATTTGAAATAGCATATAAAATGAGTGAGCTAAACTACTCTTTAGCCATCAAGGCTTCACCAAGCCACAAAGTTACAGGCTAAAACTATTATGATAGGCTGGTTCCACGCCACACAAAAACAAAATGATCACAAATTTAAATTTTAACTAATATAGCAACATGGGTCGGCAATAAAATTGATATAAACTTTAAACTTTAGAAAGATTAACGCATCTTTAGTAAATAGAAGCTTTGAATCTAAATAGGCATAGAAGAAGAGAACAATACCAACATTGGCAAAGAGAAGAGTGGGGTCATTGTGGGGCACAACAAGGCTCAATTTCTAGTTCACATGATTCTTCTAAGAATTTGATGTACGTGCTTCGCCAACCACTCCATTTCCTGTGACTCTACCCCGAGCATGACGACAAAGGAGGAACAAATTCGAAACGATCAAATTAATTGAACCTTTATTCATTTTGAATCCAAATCAAAATTAAAATTGAAATAAACAGCATACTAGATAAGTTGGAGCATGCATAGCAGGTCATTGATACGCCCATTTTACTGCTACTATAACCCTCCGCTGAGTTTCAAGTTCATCAAGGAACAAAGAAAGGGGAAATAACTGAAAAATGATAGTCTTGAATAAATATTTACCACAGAAGAAGCATTAACCAATTCTTAACTTGATTAACCACATGTGAGCTGGTTAATCTTGCAAAGAATTGATTAATGCTTCCTTCCCGGTAAATATTTCTCATGAGCTATCCATTTCAGTCATTTCCCCACAAGAAAAAAAATCATAGGTTAGTAATTAAATCAAGAAGATACTAGCTGATAGATATGTGTATTAGATAAAGTTCTATGATAAGGGTTTAACTTCTACATGAGATAGAGTTTGCATTGGTATATATTTTTGTCTAGGGTTTTACATAGTGTTTAAGTGATCATGTGACTCTTGTAGCTGCTAATATACAAGCTGAGATACAAGTAGCCCTCTTCATTCAATAAAGTAAATATGGTTTCCCAAATTCTTCACTAGCATGAAAACATTTATTGAACAAACAAAACTATAGCATAATAACTCTCATTTATATTAAATGAAAAAGCAAAAGAGAAATTCTTTTAATAGAACACTTACCTTTTCGCAAATATTTTTCCAGTTATTCAATGTAGACATGTGGACCTCTGAAAAGCTCTTTACCATTTGATACATTCCCCTCCAATTCACTGAAATCAGCTTGCAATTCTAGCAACAAAGCTGGTAAGCAAATGACAGAAAAAATAGAAGCATGGTAAGC